>BMAW01109453.1:152912-232948 GCA_019974015.1 Nephila pilipes | reverse complement strand
ATAAATATAAAAAAAAGAATTTATGCAAAAATTTACATGAAATTTATTTATATATCTTTCTTTGCATACTTCACATACTAATGTATATATCACCTGAAATTTTAAATTCAAAAGGTATAAAACATCTAAATGGGAGTGCTAAATATTTCATCTTTCAAAAACATTGAAAATGTTTCATAAATTTTGCAGCATCGCAGGTTCATTGGAAATAATAACAAGTGACTACAGAATAGTATATCTTTTAAAAGTTTGTTAATATAATGTCAAACACTAGGAGCTAAAAGAACGCATTTGCAGAGAAAAAGAGTCTTGATATACATATACGTTATTACATTATATACGTAGGAGTATCGTTAAGGTTTAGTTATTACTAAAAAATAACCGAGATATCTGAATAAAATTTATTCTGCATACATAATGTTGTAAATTGCAGCTATCATGTTGAATTTTTTTTTATTCCAGGAAGTCGTTGATTGAAGTTCGCGGGATGATGAATATAACAGTTCAATCTGCCGGGTTCTATAATGATGGCATTCTAAAAAGTTAAAGAACGCTAGAATAAATGTGGACTGGAAGGTGGCTATGTAGAGAAGTCCTAAGAATTAAAAATAGAAATAAACATTAAGTTTCCATTTAAATAATTTTCTAATAATTAAAAATTTTCGATATACTAGGATAATAATTAAGGCTTTTCGATAATACCAGTTACAACAGTCTACGGCTCTCTGAAACCAATCAAATCATCATTAATAGATATAATTTACAGCATTTTGCAAATAACGCAAGTGATAATAGCAGTGGGGCCGCGGTAGCCTAGTGGTCAAGGTCGTGGACTCACGACCGGCGGTTTTCGTTCAGTCGCGGGTTCGATCCTTGGCCACCGAAAACCCGCCGTGTAGCCGGGGCTGATGCACGTTAAATCTGTTCGGGGTTCAAAGTCCTCCCGTTGGCGTGGTGTGGATGTTAGGAGATGGGGGTGCCAGCTCAGGTGTCGTCCTCGTCACTTGACCGTGGTTCAAAATTACGAGGTCCGTCGCCAATAGCCCTCGTGTTGCTTCTAGTGCGACGTTAATAAAAACTAAACTAATAATAGCAGTGTCGATATATGTGCTTTGTAATTTTGGTTTCTTTGTTAAAATTTGTTCGGCATTAAAATCTTGCATTATTTAGGAATGGAGTATTAAAATACGAGTTCTTAAATTAATTTGATAACCAGCGAACAAATGGTATGAGGGCAAGTTACTATATATATATATATATATATATATATATATATATATATATATATATATATATATACTGAAAATTTATGAAAGAATAATTTAAAATATTTAAAAAGACAAAAATCCAGAAAGAAATGTAAAAATGAAAGAAAAAATAAATGAAAATATGGAACCCAGCAAGTCAAAAAGCAATTTTGGGATGAGGACCGAATAAGCGGGATTAAACTAGTTTAATGGTACCAACCTTCCCCCTTTGCGACTTGGTAGGCTGAATTGGGAAATCCAAATTACAAAAGAGTTCAATGATTAAAAGATGCAAAAAAGTTCAGCAATAAAATCTACAAAAATAAAATCTATAATTCTAAAAATTATCAACAAATCAAAATATAAAAATTACTTACAAAAATTCAAGGAAATGAGACTCAAATATGTGAGTAGTAAGACGGAATTTTCTTTAAGCTTCAAGATGGATATCACATACTCAATGTGTGTGTGTGTGTGTGTGTGTGTGTAATGCTTTCCCTTTAATTTAATTTCTTCATTGTTATTTCATGAACCCATTCTCTTTAATCTTTTAATTTATGCAATCACGCAGTTTCAAAAAATGCTTAGATCGATATTTTCCACGCTCTGAAATAATGGGCTATTCTCTACCAGACCCTCAGACTCCAGGTAAAATACCTACAGACCCCAACATCTATTACCATGTCATATGAATAATCCTTGCTTTAACTTCTATATTAA
Organism: Nephila pilipes; assembly: GCA_019974015.1. Lineage (NCBI taxonomy): Eukaryota > Metazoa > Arthropoda > Arachnida > Araneae > Nephilidae > Nephila > Nephila pilipes. The sequence goes on along the minus strand of BMAW01109453.1, from coordinate 230,981 downwards.
ATCTCTTTGACCATTTTTTAAGTTTTATAGGTAAGCAACGAAATTGTCTTTTATTTTGGTTTCTTTATTTACATTTTGCTTGTTAATGAACATTTTTCAATAACATCTTATTCTTCCTATCATTAATTTTTAAATTATAATACTTTTTTAAAGTATTATTGATTACTATTTTTAAGAAATGAACTTATTATCCTTTACCTCTGATATGTATCAGTCAAAATATACAGAAAGTTGACCCATTCGTAGTATTAGAAAATTCATATTTAACTGGATTTCTTCAAAAACAAAATATTTATGTTTAAGAACAATATCAAACATTACATACTAAAACAATAATTTAGTTTTTCAAGTAATAGAGACACAAATTATATGAAAAAGAGCACATCTGTTACAAATATCCTATCTGGTTTGAAAGCTGTTTAACTGATTTCATGTTGCCAAACGGTGTACCGCTTAGTAATTTTCAGAAGAAATATTTCTAAATGTTAGTTGTAAAGAATTTAACAATGTATCATTCAAAATGCTTAAATTATTTCAAAATTAAATTTAAATGATCATTCAAATTTATTTTTAGATCCAAAAAATGTGTTATTAATAATTTACTTTTTGAAAAATCGCTTAAAAGTCATAAAATGTAGATAACAACGTAGGTAAACATTTATTCCAACATTATCATGGCAAAGTTATGCTCTCCGTGTATTTATCGAATTGATACATAGTATATTACAAGGACAAATAAGATAGTTCTGAATCATCAAGCCTAGATATTAAATTACCGGTAATAAAGTTTTCCAAATCATTTTAAGAGCTTCAACTACGAAGAATTTTGCTAAAAATAGCTTTTTATTATAATTACCATATCTTGAGGGATGACAAAGAAAATATTGCGTAAAATTAATAGAATTTTCCTCGATTTGCTGATGGACGATTAAACTATATTTTTGTTACATTTTGCTTTGTAGAATGAACAAATTGGAACAAATTGTTATATGCTGTAAGATACCAACATAAATAATTATATATCTAATCTGTGAAAGGAAGAAGTAGTTCGTAATATAATTTCATAAAACTTTTCTTCTACACATTCGCTCTTTGTCTAAAAATGAATATTATGTTATCAAATGTTTCGTTTAAATTAATACAAGCCATAATCAATTGTAGAGTATTAATAAAAGAACTCTAATCACGCCTTCCGAAAATATTAAACTATTTTTTTAAAAAAAAGTTATAACAGCTTTAAATTTATTTTATTTAGTTTGAATTTATACCGGTTTAACTTAAGTTTAATCATTCCACGCCATCGAAACGTATTAATTCATTAATCTATTTTATCTTTCATACAATCTCAAAAGAAATTTTGAAAATTGTTATGGAATAAAGTACGTTTTTAGGTGTTTTTCAAAAGATTTAATTTATAGAAATTATTACATTTGGAAATATTTTTGGTATTTTCTCATACTTTTTAAATATTAGATTGCGGTGTTATCTTTCGTAAAATTTTATTAAAAATACATAAAATACATGTGCAGCAACACATTCTCAACTATTTAACAAAATTGACTAAATTGTGTTCAGAAAAGTTTTACTATCATTTTTTCAAATACATGAGAAAGAGATTTAGCATTTACTCACATTCGCTTTATTCAAACTAGTAATTTTAATGTTATATTCGAAGATAAGTTATAGTTTTTATTCTTTTTCGTGTCTCGTCTCGTCTTTATATTAATTCGAATTTCTAATGCTTTTGACAACAAAATATGTTGTTAAAAATAGCCCAAACAGATGATTTAGCAATTTCATAGCACGCATTGTGAAAGCTACTAGTCTGCAGTTACAAAAGTTTAGGAAAAATATCTTTGCGATTCCGATGGTAATTTATAACTGTATAAGCTCTATTTTCTTCTATGTTAAATATGCTGGAAAAAGTTTGAAAATAATATGTTTGAATAAATCTTTATTTACAAATTTACAAACCGTCGTTGAATCTGAGCCAGCAGACCACTGACATCAAAATTTAGTTCTGTTTTACTTTTTACTTACTGAAAGCGCTATGAGATATGGCTATCACGAATTGAATAGGCTCAATAAAAGAAACAAAAACTAAGGACATTTTATGTATTCCTGAAAGATTTTATTTACGAGATGCATTTATCATTTCTTGCATGTGAAATTACCCCACTTCAGACACCGAGACGAATTTATGTGTTTATTCCACCTTCATTCATTGCTATTGAAAATGGTGCCTGAAAATTACTCAGACTAAAAAAGCAATCATTTAAATGAATCAGGAATGTCCCAGACATACATAAGTTACGTGAGATGTATTTTGACTGTTTTGTGAAAGCAAATGATGAAAAAATAATTTTTGAAGAAATGGTTTGAAGTATCAGCGAAAAAATGGGTCACCTTCACGGGCATAGAGAGAAAATTTTCAATGGGAGGGGGGGGAGGTTTCACTTCAACTCGTACTTCGACATAAATTTCGAATTTTATTGTTTATTTTCGAGGTGAAAAGAATATTTATTTTGAGACCAAGATTTCGAATATTACTTTTTTTCCAAAAAAAAAAAAAAGTTTCAGTATAAAAATGCTTCAGTTTTTAAATTTCAGTATATAGCAATTCTTATCGGAAAAGGGGTATTAAAAACCCCATCCCCTTGGCACTACGCCATTGGTCACTCTTAAAAATATAAGCAATCTTGTCACATCTAGATAAAATCAATATCAAAGTTATGTCTCAAAGGGAACTAAATTGTAATGTAAATGAATTAATTAACTTAATTGACAAAGTTAATAATTTTTCCAACTTTAGATTTGGTTTTTTTTTTTTTTTTTTTTTTTGAAAAATTGTGTAAAAAATGGAGTAAATAGTCCATGCTTCAAATTTAATTCGAATTCAATCATTACATAGATATTTGGGGATAATATAGTAGATAATTTCTGCACAAACAATTCTTGGAGGGATAAGTGAACTGATAATTAAGATTTTTACACTTCTATACTATTCCCCAAAATTTCACGATGTCCGAACGTAATTTCAAAATCGAAAGTTTCCTGGACTAATGGAAGGAATGTCAAGGAATTTTGATGAATTCCTTGATTTTTTTTTCAAGGAATTATTATGACGAAAAATCTAAAACCGATCAACGTTTAGTTTGTTTCGAATTACTTTTCTTCGTAATTTCATTCAACAGTTTATATATATATATATATATATATATATATATATATATATATATTTCACTATAATATTAATTTTTGTTTTCAATTTTCTAATGGTCTTAGGATTCGGGGGAAATATCTATCGTTTGGAGCAAAAGGCCTCGAAAAATGTTTTGTCCTAAGAGCTTAACATTAGGCGACCCATTTTTAAGCCCCTGTAAATAAGAAACTTGCTAGTGGGTTAACGAATCTTACAAAATGGGAAATTTACGCAAATTTTCAAGATGAGAAATCTTATACGCAAAGAATCTGATTTTTACACTGAAAAAACTATAATTTGTAATGGCCTTCCTTCATTATTTAATTCCACAGTCATCTTAATGTCTTATTAAGTAGTCAACGAGTTAACAGATACAATAGAAGATGTAATAGATGATAGAAGATGTGTAAGAGAAAAACTGCTCAGTTTATTTTCTATCAAAGAATATGTAAGATTGCCCTCTCACTCGAGTTCCTCGTGACTTAGTTAATCATAATTTATGTTCAAATAATAAAGTCTTAGCTTACCAAATCACTTATTCCGATTTAAAGAATTCTAGATTATGGTAGATTCGACTCTCATCATTCTAATCATGAGTCACTTGCAACTACTTTCAATATAAACGATTAAGTAAGATGGTTCACTCCAATTTACAAACATCTATCAGATTGTCATTATCACCGGTCTCTCTTCTCTTTTCTTTTTCAGTTCTATTTAACTTATACATCAATATCATTAATTCAATCCATTACACCTCTTAACTTCGTATAATTTACGAACCCTGTTTCATTTGGTTGGCAATGAGTTACCGACAAAGTTAGTGAAGAGAAAACTGCAAATAGTCCAATGTTACTAGTTAATTATGTTAATAGAGTTAATAAATTATTCCATTAAACTGTAGTTTAGTTCCTTTCGAGCATTAACATTGACATTAGTTTTGTTCACACGCGTTACAGTTACAGAAATAGTGAAGTGTGATAATTTTTTTACTTCTCTACTAATATTAAATTCAACTGATCGTCCGCAATCAAATCTTAATGCAAAAGAATATGAATCACGCTCTCCTAGAAATATAGGAAGTTTTAAACATCAAAAAATTTGGTACTTGTCTATTAAAGCGGCGCCCGCCAAATTAAGAATACGCCAATGTCGCCAAGCTAGTTAAAAGCGCCAAGTAGGCGGAGAGCGAAATTGAAACGTAGGAAAACAAATAACACACCAATAAATAATATAAAACTTTTTTAAATAATATTTTTATTTAATAATCTTTTATATATTTAATGATAAATATAATCCCAATAAGTAATATAAAAATTTAGATGTTTAATATTAATATTTACATAACTTTTAGAATATCAATCTACATTAAATGCGATATTTCCGAAATTGCGTTCACTTTTTTATAGAAAGCATTTTTTTCTCCTACATATATTCTTCATATAAATTCTGCCAGATATGATTTTAAATGATGCCGAGCTGTGCCACGCTGTTTCTTGTTACGTCACTTTGCGGAAGCCCACATTCTTTCAACATTTTGCGTGCGAACTCCAGTTGACGGATCTACAAAATTGTACTTATGGTTCAAAGTGAAATGAGTAAAACCATAATCCATTTCGCTGATTGGTAAATTGAAAATTCTTAATGACATTTGCAAAGCCAACAGAATAGGTATCTAAAAAAAAATACGAAATCGGTAACGTTAACAGGCAAGGGATATTTTACTAAAATGATGCTGTTTCTTTAGGACTGCAACCTTAGGAGTTTATAACCAAACATGGCGATAAATCTTACTGCTTGGCAATTTTCCGTCTACATCCGAAATCGTAATTTGGCGGGGGCCGCTGTAATGGACAAGTACCAATTTTCAACTCGAAATTAATAATTCCCTATCTGATATGTTTGTGATAGTCTTTTATTCCGAAGAAACACTCGGTATAATTTTAAAATAAAATCTTCCATTGATTGCTGTTTTCTTTGAAATATATTTGTAAGAATTTTAGCGTAATTTAAAGGAAATCCTTCTAGTAGCAAGTTCTTTAGTAGTCCCATTGTACAACTTTCCCTCTCAAACACATATGTAAGGTCATGAAGACGCATATAGAACACAATAATCACTTTTTCTCACAGACACTTTATTGGCGGACTGCGTTCCGTCCACACACACAACTCCTTGTTGCCACGTTCTCTCTCTCTCTCTCTCTCTCTGATACAAATAAAAAAAATCTCTTTCGACTCACGAAAGCGCCATCTAGTGGCGTGTACAACATGCTTTCACACAAATTAAGAACATACATAAATATATAACTATTTGAGTTATGTGAAATTAAAGATATAATTCTGTCATTGATATAAGGTATAATTCTCCGTAAAGATCTTAATTTTTGAGTATATCTCTCTATCATGGAAGACAAATTTAACTTTGACTAAAGCATTGTCCATTTTTGAAAATGTTCTCAAATAAATCTGAATTCTCTGATTTGATATTTACCCGACATTTCTATGTCGAGATTTCGTGCTTTATTCATTGACAGATTCTTTTAAACACTTTAAGATTCTACGGAAACGACCCATTACTTTGATTATATAATGATGAATATTTTGTGTTTCATGGAAACGCATTTGCCATGACCAACTGTATGGCTTCATTAACGCTGATAACATGGTGCAAAATGGCAACTCAACGCGACAGAAATCAAATTTTAATTTTCAGCGAATGGATTCCAAATCAAAATTAACCAATGAATCAGTGTCAAATGCAACAGGGTGTCATTTTAACAGATGGTAGTATGTAATGAGGCCAACCAACTTACCTTAACATTACCATGAGTTTTCAGAAACAGGTACTTTTTGATCCATCCTCCTGTGTGTGTGTACAGAATGTATTATTTCGATAAAGTGCCTTAAGACTGCATAATTTAAGGAATTTCAAAAAAATCTCATACATCACAAATCCTCTAACTTATCACTATATTTCAGCCATGATTGTAGAATATTTTTCAAATATTAATATTAATGTATTCTTTACCAAAAATGTGTAAAAATTCCAATATATTTATATTTTATTTGAAAATAGCATGAGTTTTATTTAAATTAATCACTGAGAAAAACTGATTTTTTTAATATCCGGTACAAACATATCACATTTTTTCCTTCTACAATTGTAGTGATTTTTCAATCTATGAAATAAATTCGTATATTTGATTTAATTATATGGTGTAAACACGGGCTTATATTCCCTATACATAAGACGACTATTCTGCGATATTCGATGAAAACTATTTGAATTTATGGAGTCTCAGGGGCATTAAACTTTAAAATTTTCAATTTTTTTGAAAATAAATATGTATGCTATTTGTCATTTTATGCTGGACATCGTGTACCAAACATTTGACAATACTCAAAACACTTCACAAGTTATTCAAATCCAGTATGTTTTCGTAAAATCAGCATTTAAATGGACATGCGACGCCCCCGTATTTTCAAACTTGGCATGCGTTTTAGTTTATTTTTCTTAATAAGACACATTAAATTTCTTAAACATTAAAATGAATTGATAGGAAACTTCATCTATATTTGCTAGCAGCATGACATTCTATATTTATTGTCTCGAAATTTTGCCTTAAGTCAATTTGTTCTGGTCTTCAATTCTTAGAGACTGGCTCAAATCTGGCCACTAATATTTAGAATGATGAACCACAAATACTTACTATAATTTTAGAGAAATCTGGTATAAAAATATTTTGAAATATATGCTAATCACTGGCAGGAGATGGTAAACTTCGAATCCAAACATTAAAAAAAAAGAATGCATAATCATTTTTTAGGCTCTCGGAACATAACAAATGATAAAAAAAAATAAACAGAGTTGTCGGAGAAAACAGAAAGGGGAAATTATATCATCAAGGCAAATTTTAACATTCATGTTTTAAAATTTAATTTTATAATTAATTGTTGAATCTTTAAATGCACTTTTCTCAATTTTAGGGTTTTTTCAGTTGCGCGCTGGATAATTCTCAGACTGTTTTACTAAAACACAAACTTTTAGGGTATAATAAGCATAATACGATCTTTAAAGTGTACCTAAATTTAGTGTTATATATACATATATATTTATTTATATTATTTTCAAAAAGTAAGAAAATATATAATTTTTAAGAAAATTTCAGAAATTTCAAACATTTTTTTAACATTTTTAATACCCTTTATTCAATTGTAATTGATACACTTTAAAGAAAGTAAATTTCACTTTATAAATCAACACTTATTGGAAATTATTAAAAACATTTGTGTACAAAATATCTTGCGCACAGTGAAGCTTACTTAAGTTTCCTAAAAGAAAATTTTATTATATTCCTGGACTCATAGTATGAAAAATTAAAAATATATTAAATTTATTATGAATTTATTATATTATTATGAATTTTCTAAAACATGTAAACTTAATTAGTTTACATGTTTTAGAAAATTCATTCTTTTATAAAGCATGTATAAAAACATTAAAGCAATTAATTTTACTTTCAATTAATTATAGCTAGTCGAAAATTGTGTACATTTTCAGTACTCGAGATAAATCTAACACCCCTGAGTCTAATTATGTTCCAAGCACCATCATCCTAAACGACAAAATCTATGAAACCTAAGCCTATCGTTTATGTCCCATTCCACCTGAAGCACGAACCGTAAAATGGGTATCATTTATCATCGTCATCAGTTTTCTTGTAGTTAAAAGTCAACTGTCTAGAGTCATCCTTTTCTTCAAATATTCATTTAACCATGCGCCATGTCTATCGAGCCATTCCATCGCCGTCCGGAATGACTCCATACTGCTTATTTATTTCATGGCGCGCATCGAAACGTTTCATAATGACGAGCGATCGGAGAAGTCGTTAGTTTAATGTGGAACACATTATCGGTCATTTTGTTACGAGTACATGTCCTGCTCTTTTGTTGGTATCCGTTAAAGAGTAATTTTACTTAAAATACCACATCGTGGTTGTTTGGACTAAGATCAACTTCTGGAATGATGTTAACCATTTCTCACACAATATGCAATGTTGTTGATCTTTCTGAAATTGTTGATAAAAGGCATTTTTGGATACTCGTTTTAACGCAAGAACTGTTTTTATTGTCGAAACTAAATAGCTAGGATTTAAGTCATGCATCTGAAACTGATAAAAATTTATTTTCAATTTTTCCCATTCAGCTATTTTTATTAATTTCTTTCAGTTGGATTTTATTTGACTCCTAGTTATCTTCAGTGAAATGCAAAGTAGTTTCTAATGTCTGTATTCTGTTGCTTAGGAGTGACTGAAATAGTTTTGAAAATAAAGATATTTAGGAAATTCCAGGGAAGTATTATCCGTGTTTACCAAAAGCAGTAAACTTCATTATGTAATGTATAAATACAGAGAAAAAGAATGTACATCGGTATTACTTACATTATTTGACTGCTGCTAATAAATTTTATTTTTTGCCAAATCCTCATTGATTATTTTTTTGTCATGCATTCTCAATAAAATGGATAAATCAAATCAATATTTTCGACATTAATGAAATAAAATATAACTGTATCATCAAAGTAGAAACAATCTATTGCCACTAATTTCTCCGTATAATATAAAACCAAAGGTATGATTATAATCACTAAGCCGATTAATGGAAACTTTATCCATACAACTCAAATTTAAAGATCTATTCTACAAAATAAATGTATGATGTTAAAAGTTGATACCAATGTTCGAAATGGAAATAAATTAGTGTGTTCTTTATTTACGCTTGAATTTTAGTAATTAGATCCTTACTTCAAAAAAGCCATATTGCAAAAAAATCTAAAAAACTTAAAATTATCTGCAAAACTATCAAAAAATAGAAATATCGAATATAAATATTGAGGGTATAAATCGTTTGATAAATGCATGTTGAAGTAAATAATTGACGTAACATATTTATGGAATCAAACAATTTCCATGGTTTCATTTTGCAATTCCATATTCAATTTTGAAATACGAAAAAATTAACGTTTGTATAAGAGACGATTGATGTAGATTTGTGAAAGAAGTTATAAAAAATGTCATTTTAGACTGAAATAATGCTCGTGAAATATAAAATATTGTTTGCGAATCTCGGATGAAAACCCATAAGGAAATAGTATCCACGATATGATAAATTATTCTCGAGATGCTCATATTTATTTCTCGGACACGTTTATTTTTTTGCTCTCATAAATCGTCATTTTAATATTTATTTGATTTCTTTCCACATCGCTTGCTTTCGGTTTGAAAATGTTTCTCTTCAACTATGTAGTTTAGTTTGTGTTTAGTACCTATTTATAAATAAATGCTTTTGCGAATATATATCTTTTGAAAATAATAAGCTTTTATTTAAATCAATTAATTTATGTGGGTTTTTTTTCTATCTTTATTTTTTTTTTCTAGACCGGGTACTCTCTCGAACCTTACTCTTATCTTAATACTTCTAAATTAAAACTTTACCACAAATATAAAAATATAATATTTTATAAAATAACAATAGCAAAAAATTTCTTATAGCTATAATTTACATACTTATAAGCATTGTTAAGTATGTTATCAAACTTAAGGTCATTAGAAAAATTCATGAAAAGTTTAAAGCCTCCATTGTAACTGACTATACATCGTCATTCGAATACTATCAAATAGTAAACACAGATGGGTCTTTTTCTTTCTTTTTAAATTTAATAATAATGTTGGGATGTGGTGTTCTTTGCAATTTTTTCTTCACTAGTCTGCTTCCTGAATGTTCACTCTAAAGAAGTAAAAATAGGTCTTATCAGGAGGATAACGTTATGGCGACAAATTTTTGCGATGTGAAGGGTTTCCTACTTATAGACTTCTAGAAGAAAGAGAAACGATCACAATCAGTTACCCTATTCTACAATCAATTACCCTATTCCTAATAACCCATCTCCATTTCTAACAAGGGTATTTTTGAATCTCCCTCATATATGCAAGTGATATTCAGAAATTATTTAAAGAGGCATTCATCGATATTACTGCATCAACCTTCGCTACCCAGTTTAATGGAATTTAATTTTTATTTCCGAATTATACATCTTATGAGAGAATAATACGGTCTGTGCGAGTATAGCAGAAATACGAATAGAGTATTGTAACGTAGCTTCTAGATAACCACCCGTCAGAGACATCTGTTAGAACTTCCGATTTTGTTTCCCAACTCCCCACTCAAAAGACGTAATAAAATGGTTTATTTCTCGAAAGCGAGCAAAAAGTAAACCACGCCTGGGGTCAGCTGCTTTGGTGCATTCATTAAACACGTGGTCCTGCTACATATGTGCGGAAGGGATGATACGTCTTTGTGAGGAGGAATTGTGAACTATGCATCCGAATGATATGGTAATTTAGGGCCTATCCGTTTGAAGTTTGACATGTGGCACCAGCAGGTCCGTGAGTCAAATTGTACATTGTCCAATAAGAATGTATGGTTTTGGGGACAGAGACGGAGGTTGTATGTGAAAATCAGTGGCCGTCCAATCGGAATGAAAATAAATCGAAGGGGGCGTGAGAAAGCCTGATCCTAAAGGTTTAAAAGGGACGGAGAAAAAAAGGGGGGCGAGAGGGGAGATCCTGCGACTAAGGGAGAAGGGCGATCCAGTGAGGAAAGAGCGAGAGAGACGAAGACTCGGCTCTTGCTACTCATACTATTTTAGCAGACCCTTATTGAATTTTTCTTGTTTAGATAATTAAAAAATAACTATTTGCTTGAAGTAATAAGGCGAAAACGCCTTGTAACATTAGAATAACACTAACCATTGTAAATAGAAAATTTTATTTAAGTTGTATGATCCTTCACGTTACCAAAACATTTCATGAAACCTGGGTCACTACGTTACAGCATGTTTTGATAATGCCTACTGATTTCTGTATATGTATATATATATATTTCAGCAGCCGTAAAGAGATACAGAACATAATTACTTAGAAAGTTTTATATTAACAGATACAGCACTTTTTTAAGCTATTCCTCACCGTATAAACCATTGGAATTGAAGGAAGCATTATACCTTGAGATTAATTTGTGTATACCGTTGTCAGAGAAATCTGAAGCCTGTAAGTAGAACCATCATGTGATAGCTGTCTGCATGTGGTTGTCGCATTTTCTCGCCGACTAACAGATGGCTGGTGCTCATGGAACAAACTTTGATCCTGCTTATAGATCCTGTGTTCCACCAATGATTCAATTATCATTTTGTTTCCGAGGTGAAGTGAGTAATCCACGTCTCACACTCTGTGACTATCCGTTTGAGGAAGTCGAATCTGTTATAACGGTATCGCTGCAGAAATGCTGCTGGCTGTGTTAAATGCTGTTCCCTTTGGCTGTATTTTGTGTGATTCTATACCAGATGTGAGTATAAATATTCCATACCACCTGGTCGAGCAACATTTCCGCAGCAATGATGACGTGCAGAGGGCTGTCATTCGCTAGCTCCTTTCATAGATAGTGGATTTCTTTAACACTGGTATTCAGATATTGGTCTCACAAAACGTACTTTAATTCTGGTGTTTCTTATGTTGAGAGATAGCTGAAAGATTAGTATACTGTGTATTTCAATAAATGTTTTCAGGTATTATGTTTAGTATCTGTTTACAATTATCGGGATGTTACTTTCTAGACGAATTAAATACATATTCTCGAGTTCAATTTATGTATTTAGAATAGAAGTAAATTCAGCTTTACATTTTAAAATCGTATTTGATTGTTAACATGCTTTTCAAAATTGTATATAAATACATTTCATTGTCAAAAAATTCACTAATATTAACAAATTATAATTTGTTATAGATAATTTTTGAAAACTCTTTAATCTTTATAAGTTATATTATTATTACTTTTGAGACTATATTTTTCAGTTTAATTATATATTAAAAGTAACTTGGTATCAAGTTCACAAAATTTCTTTGGTGCTTACATATGAATAAAATATAATCTAATGAGATCAAAAAAAAGGAATAATATCACACCGAAAATATAAGTACTATAAATATTTCGTTATTTTATGGTGAAACAATAAACAATCGTAGTAGTACGCATGAGACATTCAGAAGCCTTGCATCAAATAAATGTTTATTGCGAAAAGACTTTTACGTATGAAATTTTCTAATTAATTCAAATGGAAACTTTATGCCATAAAAGTATTTTTATTGAAAGGAAATGGCTAGAATATTTTTTTTAAAAGAATAATTACATTTGTATGGAATTTTATTCACCCAAACGGTTTTTCATTAAATTCAATGGAGCTCTTGGACGAAAAAAATAATATATCAAAAATAAACTATTCAAAATTTTAATCAAAGTATATTCAAGGTTCCTTTTTCAAATTCATCTAAATGATTTCAAATATATAATCTGTTTATTTAAATTGAATTAATTAGTACTTAATCAATTCATACAATGTACTTTTAGTATTTTCTTTTACCTGCCTCTCAAAGTCATATTTCAAGCAATTTAAAAAATCATTTTCTTTCAACGGCAAAAATGAATGATTTATTCACAAAATGAGTAATTCGGAAACATTTGAAAAGGTATTCCTTTTAAAATTCGAATTTGATGTAAAATTCTAAGACTTTCTTTTCTCTTATGTTATACAAAATACTTTGGTTGCCTTTCACGTCACTTTTCATTCAAAAATTAGCTAAATTCCTCGCATTCATAATTCTGCAATACAACCCGGTGCTAAAGGGATCCATACATCTATTGAATTACATAACTTCTCATTATGTGTACTTTGTTTTTGTGTACCCTCCTTTCTACCCAAACCAGCAACATGACTAATTTCGAAAAATATCACTAATATAATCTTTAATATAATGAGACAAATAATAAATTTTTTATTCTTCTTTTATGAAAATTCATAATAATCTTTTTATCCCCAATAAGGACCGCTGATACATCGTCATCTTCCGTTTTTTCCATTTCTTTTCATCTTCTTCAAAGGACAAATTTTCTATGCTTTCATCTCATTCTGGAAAGAGCAATCTTATTTATACTAGTTATCCTTTCAATAACATAATTTTCTTTGACTTTCTTTTCATAATTCCATAGATACAAACGCTTTAAAAAATCGGTATTTTACTTTAGAACGAAGTTACAGCGAACTAACAAAATGAAGCCAGATATAAATTATATTTAAAAGCTTTTCTGACAATTATTATTTTTTTAATAATCTACCTATAATCCTTTCTTTGGTTTCAGCTTGATAGCTGGTCAAGTGTCGACTCGGCCCTTCATATTTCCGGGATCGGTAAATAAAGTTAATTCTAATTTTAATTGAAGTTAATTTGGGTTAATTTGGGAAGTTAATTTTAATCCCAACGTTAGTCTCGCCACTCTACCTGGACACTTAATAATTAATACCTGGGACCAAAAACTACAAAAACGGAGATGAGCAACCTGTGATAGGACTTCTTAGGCCCGGGGAGAATTTAACTTTTTTTTCTTTAATTTCAATTTCAACTTAATTATTTCCTTTTATCCAACACTAATAATTATTTTCTTACATTAGGAAGGATTGATCTAAGTAAATTCCAGAATTCAAGATCATTTGTCATGCTTTGCCTGCTATAGACCCAAAAGCTGTGAAAATAACACAAATTGCTTGGTTATATCTAAGTTTTATGTCATTACATTTCTACTTATATGAATATGTAATGTTCTGACATCTACGAAAAAGTATAAATGGGACATCCCAATTCATGGTTGTAATGAGAACACCTTTTTTCATTTAAGACTTTTTATTCATTTTAATGAGAGGAAGAGGCAATAAATATATATTATTAAAATTGACATACAAAAGGCGCTTTTTGCCTCTTCAACTGCAGAACCTGAGTGATAATTTTAACTTGCCTTCAAATTTATAAGTAAGGATATCTCCAGATCACATGGTAAAAAATGAAGGCATTCTGAAGGATTTTGGCCACGTTTATCAGTCTACTAGGGATTATTTCTGACTTGCGATTATGGGAATGATGATTCAGCATATTTCATGAGCGTGTAATAGCATAAATTAAAGAAAAATTCAGAATTGTATCAGTAAATAAGGATAAACGCTTTACTAATGAGAAAAAAATAGAAAATTAAATTGTTTTTATGTGAAATATTCAAATATATTCCATGTGAGATTACCTGGAAACATTTTTAAGAAATCCCAAAACGTATTTTGATGTATTTAAATTTATTCAATTAGTCAAAAGGACTTATCCCGATTATCTAAGCTGATTGTATGCGTATCTCTAAAGAAAACAACGGATTAGAATCTAGTCGGAGGTTGAGCACTGGTGTCACTAAAGACTCTCCTTGTAGAGAGTATGATGTACGGTAAATCTATCTGAGCTCAAAGTCCTTACGTGGGGAGTTTCGAAGTTACGAGAAAAGGGTTGTAATTTAGATGTCGTCCTCGACGCTTGACCATAATTTAGAATTACGAGGGTCATCACCACTTGCCCGCATGTTGCTTCTAAGTGTGACGTGGCTTTTTATATGAACTTAAGAGTTTTAAAAGAAAAATTTTGTTGTTGTTAAAAATAGAAATATGTATATAAATTGAAAATTTAATTCATTACAGGCGAAAGAAAGCTAATATATTGATACAAGCAAACTTTTTCTTAGAAGAGCTTATCTACTTTAGGTTATTACTGAAATCTAAATTACGAGGTACCCTAGCTATCGCTTTCTTTCTAAATGAATTTACTGCCTTTACTAAGCTCGGGTGACACGCCCCCAAAATACCTTAGTGACCTTTCTTTAATTTAACCCCCCTCCCCAACCCCGAACTCCTATAAACCAATTTTTACTTTTCTTCTTCTTTTTTTTATTACCTTAGATTATATTTTAAGCAAACATTTATCTCAGCTTTTCCGGATTTGGTCTTTGTGCCATAAACTCTGACTGTCACTCATTTACCTAGAAAAACACCTTAAACTAAAATCAATAATATCATTTATATATGTATATAATCCGGTATAAATTTAACCATAAACTTTGAGTGAAATTCTTCTTTTTTTTTATAAAAACACTTCGACAGAAAAAAAAAAATAACGGTGGCATTTACAGAAATGTCCGCTCCACTACAAGAACAAGACAGTTAAACTTAAGTAAAGAATTTTTCGAAAGACAAGAATAGGTACCTCGATAATTTAGGCCATTACGTTCCCCGGCAATACTGTTCCACATTCTAGTGAAAGTGAGAAAACAGTTTTCTCGAAAACAAAGTTGATTTATTTACGCTGCTAGTTATTTTCTGCTTTAGTTTGAACAAAGTACTCTCAGAATTTTAAGATTTTCCCCTCGGGCTGTGGAAGTGGATGGTCTGTCCACGTCTCTATCGCTCGACTTGTGTGATCTGAAGGATAATGGTTATGTATGAAGAAATGTTTTATGGAAATATTTAGTTTGGTGGTGTTTGAGGGGTGGTAGAATAATTCCTTTCTTTACGGTATAAGATTAAGACTGTTTTTTTATTCCTGAAATTTTTCAAAGTGGAGAGGAACATAAATAAGTTTCGAATTTAGAGCCATATTTTTATATTCTTCATCACCCTTCTTTCTACATGCGCATTTATACATACTCTTTCACTTACAGAAATGTTTTCATTTTCAAGATTTTTTTTTTTTATAAATGCACGTATGGATTAATGGATAGTACTCTTTTAATGTTTTGACAATTTTATTTTTTAAATACTGATTATATAAGTGGTTTTTGACTGAATAATGGACACGTGTGATAGCGTCGTCAATACAACAGCTATAGCAGCGCCACCATTCACGATTGTAAGAGAACGTTTGAGCGGTGTACGTATAGCAATAATCCTGTTCGTGCTCTAGCATTAAGGATGGACGTCAATATTGCCAAGGTCAGGGCAAGCAAACACTGTGATCGGCTACGAATACATTGTTGCTGTTGATGAAATGATTAAAGATAATCGAAGGCTACGAAGAATTATATCTGTATAGTTTTGTATCAGAGCAAAGGAAAATTGTGCAATCAATCATCCACCAACATTTGAAAGTCTGTGCTCATTGGATATTGAAATACCTTACTCCTGCTCACAAGACAGAGTACTTGATACATTTCAGCAGAGATCCCGGATTTGTGCAACACATTGTAGCGGACAACAAGTCATGTGTCATCAATACCCACACGAATCAAAGTGAACGGGTATACAGTGGAAATACACATCCGCTCATACACGGAAAAAGAAAAATAGTGCCGGTTGCAATGCAAATGGCGGTAATGTTTTTCTTCAATTACCTTTGATTGTTTATGATCTATTTCCTGCCGAAAAATACATTATAAAATCTATACAACACTGCAATACTCATTCGAAAATTCGCGAAGCAATCAAAAGCAAATCACTTGGTCTTCTCAGATAGCAAGTGATACTTATTGCTGGAGAGGGTAATGATAACGCCCAATCACAAGACTCCCGTGAAATATAGACAGGACCAAGTACATCTCTTTTGGAAAGCTTTGTAACACCTAACATACGGTTCGGATTTGTCGACATGACACATTTGCATTTTTGGATCACGTGTGTGTGTGTGTGTGTGTGTGCGATGAGCCTTCGTTGTCACCTTCCTTTTAACCTACTTTTTCGTTTTAATGTTCTACCAAATTACTCTGACCAATCGCTCACAAACCAAGGTACAATTTTCACTCAAGCTATAAAGTCTCAATTTCGCAGACTCGCGTATTTTGTGGTAATATATTGAGCCCCTTTAATTCGTAAATTAACAAAATCACTAGGTTCTTCTCGGGTATAAAAACCGTCATTGAAAGTTAACCTCTTCCTTTCGTCGGTCTTCTCTCTCTGCTAACACTTGCTATATGAACCACGCAACCCCGAGCGGTTTATTTCTTCATATGAAATGAATTATAAATGCATAATATGCTCCAGAATAGTCGAAAAAATTTTGTTTTTAGCATTTGTAGCTTAGGAACTGTAATAAGCTTACAAATTCGCAAAGTTTTCGGATCAGTTCTGCATGGGGCTAAGTTTTCCTTTTTATATACATATGATTAGTTTTAAATAATAAATAATATTGTAAGACATTTATGTTAGTTTTATTACTTCTTTAACGTAATTAATAAATAAGGCGAAAACAATATTATTTTTGGTTGCGGTACTCTAGTGGTTATGATACTAACTCGTGGGTTCGAGCCTCCATACAACTAAAGATTCTCCTTGTGGCAGGGACTAATGCATGTTAAATCTTTCGAGGCTCAAAGTCCTCCTGTTGGCATGGTGTAGAAGTAAAGAGAGGAAAGTGCCCGCTCAGTTGTCGTCCTCTTTACTTGAACGAGGCTCAAAATTACGTGATCCGTCGTCAATAACCATCGTGTAGCTTCCAGTTCGATGTTAATTAAATCAAACCAAACACACTTAACATCTTTTTAAAAGACAGCTGTTAAAATGGATGTTGAATCTCGGTTAACTATTTGTTTTATTAAGGTTGGTTTGTATAATTTCTGGACACTCACTTAGAAATGATGTTTTTTTTTTCTATTTCATTTTTTTTTTTTATATATGATTTTATTTACAAATTAGAATTTTTTAAGATTTAAAAACAATAAACAAACATAATAATTATGTAATATATGTATTTTAAATTAGTGATAGAATTAGATGTGTTAGAGTTAATTACAAATGGAGATTTATCTGACAAAAAAAAATTGAAAATTAGAATAATGAAAACGTTACAGATGCAGATTCTAATGTAATTAATGATCCATTTTCTAATGTGAATGAATTTGTAGGAGAAAAACAGATATTGAAGACAGCTTAAACGATATACCTAAACAAGAAGGGATGAAAAAGAAAAAAGATAAACTATCTTTACATGGAAGCGATCGTTGAACTAAGTGCGAATATCCTAGATGCTCCTGAAGTTTTTCATCAACTTAATCAAGAATCGCTGCAACGTTTTAGTTAAAAACTACAAGAGTACTTTTTAATAACATATATGATGATATGTATACAAAAATAGCTGACTGCAACAATAGAATAGGTGTGATGTAAAATATTTTGATGTAATTCTGTCTGATGTAATGGAAAACATTTGAGGAATGAATTTACCCATAAGCACTTTAGGTATCATCGAGTACAGATGTTTTGGATAAAAATACTCACGTGTTACCAATTTTTGTTGCAGTGAGAAGGGACACATTTTTTTTAACTAAATGATTTTATATGTTAATGTTAATAATGAAGTTTCAAAAGTGGGAAAAGAAAATAGGCTGTGGAAGGATCAATCAATGATTAATTCTGTTCGAAGTGGGTGTTGAAAAATTCTAAGATCTTTTTTCTAGCACAAAACATCCAAAGAAATATGTATTGCTTAAGCCACAGACAATTGGCTCAAATATTTTTAAAACAGCAAATCCATCTGGAATCATATTACACTGCTGGCCATTAAAATTGGAACACCAGAAATAAATAATCTGACGAACGTCAAAATCACATGAAAGGAAGAAGAGCTAGGGTATACAAAGTATTAGTATTTCAGAGCAATTAGACGACGTATTGGGGGGAAGACATCTGAAGCACTGCATACAAGAAAAGTTGTGTAGTGAGTTTCTCATTCGCAAAGAGCTTTGTAAGATCGAATTTTGTTCAGAATACCACACTATGCTACGAATAAGAAGAAAAAATGCTTACTAGAATGTGTCGAAATTCTACAGAGGCTAGGATGTTGCCTATCGAGAGTGTGGATTATATTTCTATGACACTGACATTACCCATCACACTGGTCGAAATTAACCACTGTCATACGACTATGGAATCAATGGGTTGCTGAGGGTCATACTCAACAGCATGCAAGATCTCCACGCCCTCTCATAACTAACGCCCAAAAGAGCAGACATATTGGGGATTCGGCCCTGTAAACACTGTGCAAACACATCACGACCTATTAGTCAGGAAATGGGCATGTTTGCAGCAGCGTGAACTCTCAGCACGGTGACCATTACTTTGGCCTCCCTTGAAAATATTGCAAGAGATATGCGGTGACTCTGGTGCGCCAAACAACAAAGATGGATAAAAGAATGGCACAATTCGTCTTTTCATATTAGTCTCATTTCTGCGTGTGGTATTCTGATGGCCGTATACATGTCTGGAGGCTCCAAGGAGCCTACTCTTCACCTGCTTGCTTTCGATATCGGGAAAGGTATCCTGCACCTGGTGTGATAGTTTGGGCAGCCATTGGGTAAACGACAAGTACATTTCTAGTTCGTATCGACTGTAATTTTAACTCAGTTCGGTACATTTCTAACATCTTACGTCCAATGATTGTGCCCTATCTTCGAGACCTGCCAAACAACATCTTCCAACAATAAATGCAAGACCATGTGTTGCACGCCATATTCTGAGCTTCTTCGATACATAGGTATTTGATTTTTTCCCTGGCCTACACGGTCTCCGAGATCTGTCATCCATTGAAAACATTCGGCCTTGGGTTGCTGAGAGAGTGGTCCGCCACCCCTCTCCAGCTGATGTGGTTGAAGAAATGTGGCAAAGACTTCAAGCAACATGGAACGAGTTGCCCGTTTCTATCATCCAAGCCCAATTCGACTCCATGCCTAACCGGTTAAGGGCCATTTTAGCTGCCAAGGATCAAAGCAGTTTCTACTAATTTCGCACTTGTATACCCCTTAAGCTGCTTGTAAATTTAATCATTTTGTCTTCATGCGATACTGTGCGTAAAATAAATATCTTTTTGTATTTGCTTTCCTTCATGGTGTTACAATTTTAATGACCAGCAATGTGGATTTTGTGATTTAATCCTAGAAAATGAGAATCACTTGAGATTTATAGACGTTCTGTAAAATGTAAAATGTGTATGGGATGGAGTGTCTCTCACTCATTTCAGTGTTCTGAGAGAATAGTGAATTTCGTAAATGGGGAACCATTATAGAATACAGACCACGTCCAAGTCAAGCACACATAATTATCACATAAGAAACAATTATTTCAGTGAACTGTAATTCAGTGCAGAACCTGTAATTTCTAAGTTCAAGATAGTAGCAGCATTATATATCAGCAAAGAAACTGGTCACATAATTACTTCTCTATGAAAGTTTAGTCAATAAACTACTGTTCCACCATATACAAATTAAAAACATCAATCATGAATATTAGACTCTGCATGCTGAATGCATTATTCACTTACATGATAACGTCCGTCCTCTTATAAATACTGCGTGCAAAGATTTATTCTAGAGATTTGGATTGCAAGTCGTCAAGCCCTGACTTCTCACATTACGATTACAATGTCTTTGGCCCATTCAACAAAGCAGGAAAGGATGGCAATTCGCCAACAATAGTAAGGATCGACGTTGAAGAATAGTTTTTCAGACAGTCCTGGAATTTTTCCTCCAGAGTATTCATAATCTTATAGAACATTGGAATGATGCAAAGCATTTATGTATATCCATCATTTTACTTATGTAGCATTCTTTATTCTGTGTGCACTTAACATACTGCTACCATTAAATATTTCGTCAAACCAACATCAACCCCACTTTCATTTGAGCGATTCGACATGTGACTTTTTTAACAAAAAAAAATCGCATATCTAATTTTATGCAAATCATTCTGAAAAAATTCTAATTGACGATTTCCAATGTTGACACGATAACAGATAATATATATATATATATATATATTAATTTATAGTACTTTTTCATGTTTAATAGGTGTGGCCAATGCAGATATTACGAAGAATAGACGAATTTCAAATTAGAACTGCACACAAAATTGCCAAGCAAACATAAAGTTCAAATTAAAGTTAAATTATTAAGAAGTTAAAAATTATTGCTAATATTACCGACTTGTTCACTGTAAATCTGAAAACCATCATAAATAAATACAAATCTTAAGTACTCCTCTTTTACCTGACATCGCTTAAATAACTTTCCTGCTCCTTAATGTTTGAGGAGTATAACATTTGCGTGCCATATGACCAGTCATTGGATTCAGTTACTTCATTCGGACTGTGCGTCCAACGGTGAATTTTTTGCATCCCTTTTTTGTGTGTCGTTTCCTCACTCGAAGACACATTTTATAAGGGCTCTTTCAAACCGATTTTTCAATCTCAAGGCAGATCATACTTAGACAGATTACATGGTTTTCTGTTTTCAACCCTACCATGGACACCAGAAAATAATCAAGAATCAGACTTTAAGTTAAACAATATGTATAAACCAACAAGAGAATGGTCATAAAAACTCACTTTTACAAAAATACTCCCAAACAAAAAAAAATCCCAAAAGTGAGACTTGAGTAATCAACGCTAAGCTTAACGTGTTTAACCCATAATACTGAAGTTAAAAATCTCTCCCTCTGTATATGTATATATGTACACTAAAATACAAACTATAATCGTTAAATCTTTTTTTTTTTTAAATTATTTATTAGAAAAACAAAAAACAAAAAAAACTACAGAGTTAATTGAAACAATCAGTACTATATCATCAAATTAACCTCAAAATTCATATTGAAAATGTTATCCTAAATTTAGAAAAAAAATACTTTAATGATAACAAGCCAAAAATTTACGTAAATACTATTATACAAATAATATTGATTCAATACAAATACAAACTATTAATTAAAAATTGCAACTAATTTAACTACAATACTACCTTAGATAACGTAGCAAAAATCAAGAAAAAATATTTACAGCAACATAAAAATAGAAATAATGTAATTTAATACTATTCACACTTTGGAATAGAAAAGGTGTGCTTAAACTAGTTTTATAGGTCCAACCATCATATTTTCAGTAGTTATATAATTATTAAAGTTATAGTCCAAGAAAATCAAAAAGCCAAAAACAAACAGAAATTCAAAAATGCAAAAGGAAAAGAGAAAATAATACAATTCTATAAAAGGGGAAAAACTCAACTTTAAAAAATATGTCATTAATACATTCTTTTAAAAAGAATTTTTTAGAAATAAAAAGTTAAACTTTTAACTTTATGACTTAATCATTAAATGGTAAAAGTGTCATCGACATCCAACAATCCAACATGGCGCTACCACTTATGTGGTTACACAACTACACTAAAACAGCCAAACCACTTCAGACTTTACTGATTTTAAACACACACATACGCACAACACACACACACACATATATATATATAAATATACACACACAAACACGTGGTTCGATTGAAGAGATGAGTGCCTTCATGGCCATAAATGTTTCATTTGTTACCCATTTTCATAATTCTTATTGTAACTCAAAGCTACATATACCCTCTAAGCAATGTACTATGCACATTTCGACAAATAATCCCTCCCATTCCACGCATTTGCACAAACGCGCGACTTGTCAGGCAAGCCCGTCGGGAAAGATTCTTACGATTGCTGCCGACATCGACTCCAGGTAGAAGCACCCAAGAGGAAAGGGATTAACCCTTAAAAGGGCACTTTTATCTTTGGGAAAATGTGAAATTTGTAAATTGCAAGGTAGGAGCTATTAAAACCTCGCGGTCACAACCTTTGTATCCATGTGTGTCAACACTTGTTCAGTTTTCAGTAAACCAACGACATCAATAATCATAAAAATAAAATGCTTTACATAAATGATATATGTAAACAGTCCGTATTATGTGTAATCCAAGAAATAGTCCTTAGTTGATATTTTCGTATTTATTGACACACATAATTATAACTGGACGAAGAACACATATGACATTTACGAAATTAACACATGTAAAATATAATAATGATTTGCCGCTAACAACGAGCGAGCTGTGCCTATTTGCACTAGTTAAAAAGAACACTTAAGAGGAGGAGTAGCACATAGCAACTGACTCAAACTTACTCTCTCGTTATTCTTACAAAAAAGGTACATACAACGCCCTCTGTAGGCAATAATAATTAAAACATTTAGAATACGAATAAGAAAAATAATTATACACACATGAGTTACATGAACAATATATGTAGCCTTAAAGTGTGCGCAGCAATAAGACTTTTGAAAATAGGGTTACAGTTAAAAAAGGTATGACCATGGAGACGTTACTGTTCAAATTCAGATCACTTATTTTAGAAGACTTGATATCATCGATACATCATCTTCTAAAAATGTTAGAAAAGCTTAATTTCAAACGTGGACACTCTGCTAATTTGTAGAGGTTCTGTGAAGAATGTTTAAAGTATTTTATGTCCTTTTTCGACAAACTGTGTTATTTATTACTTAAAACAGATAGGGAAAAAGCCAGTAAGTTATATCGGAGGGTGTTACAGAAGTATTAAATTCTTTTTTCACTGTTTCTAAAAATGCATGCTCAAACACGCTTAACCGAGTGCGCATCGTGTTCCTATTTCCTCTAAGTTTGTTCCATATTTTTGTTTTTAGTTCCAACAACAACAAAAATCATAATCCTATATCAGCAAGAAATATTACTGTTGAGATAATATCTTCTTATGCTGAAGGGAATTATGAATTGGCGAATTATTCAAAATCATGAATAACATAGTATTGGATGGCATGAAATAACTCTATGATTTCTTCAGAAATGTCAAATGAAAATTTATAGTTTAATCCTATTTTAAGCAATACTTTTTCTCTGTCGATCTACGCAAAGTTATATTAATTTTTCTGGCAGTTATTCAATTTATCCAATTAAATTTAACACCTGGAAGAATTTTAGACACTAAAATTGTTTTTCTGTTTACCACAATTTTTCATTAAGATCTATATTACATCCACAAGACTTGTATAAGTATAATTTTCTGTAACGTAAGCGAATTTTCCATTTGTATCGATAACAAGATTTAGCAAAGTATTGATTTTAAAAGATTATTTATTTCATATGATATCTCGAACGATAATATAATTAATTCTGAATATTTCTATTCTTAATATTAATGTCATTTCTCTAGCTCTTAAAGTATAACTTCTCTTCATAATTTATGGATGACGGATCCAATTTGTTGTAAAGAGGGATTAAGTTATTGGAAAAAACCACGCCTTCTTTATGTCTTCTGTCCAAGAACTGTCTTTCTCAATACATAATGAGTTACAATCACACCCATTATTAAGTGTGTCTGGGAAACGCCTCGATATGGCATAATCTTGAAATAAATAGAACTGAAATTACTTGTATTTGGCGCAAAAGATTTTTGAGAGAGTCGTGTCAGACCATTAAAAATTCTTATGAACTAGTTTTTTTAGAGTTTCGGTGAATTTCTTTTTTTTTTCACAATATCAAATATAAAGAGTTCTATGCAACTATGAGACGTGATTATAAAGTAGTGCTTTCATAATTGTTTTTATTTATAACCCAATTTTCATATTTGATATTGTACTTAAAAGCTACATGCATCCTATATGTATTATACTATTCAATTTTTGAAACGTTCCCAACCCTTATCCAAGCACTTGCGCCAAAGCGTGAATAGTCGAGTAAACCAATAGAAGAAGAGTTCCAGTGATTCTTGTCGAAACCAGGATATAATGGCAGCTTTCACCTCATCTTCATAACTAAAGTTTTGTCCCTTACGATGCTCTTTCATCTTCGGGAAGAGGTATAAATTGCAAGGAGCAAGATCGGGTGCAATGATGCTTTACTGCAACAACATCCTCTCCAAATGGGTTGCCATCTCCTTCAGTTCTTGTGACGAATTTCCTTCATTATTTAACTCTAAAGCCAATTTAAAATCTAATTAAATTGTCAATAAGCTCAAAACACCTACTGAAGAGGCGTAAGAGGACAGAATACTTAGTTATCTATTAAAGAACATTCGAGATCTCTCTCTCTCTCTCTCTCTCTCTCTCTCTCTCTCTCTCGAATCCCTCTTAATTCAGTTAATCCTAGTTATGTTCACATAATAAAAACTTAGCATACAAATCACTCGTTCCGATTCAAGCACTTCTCGATTGTAACAGATTTGATTCCTATTATTCTAATCAGAAGTCACTTCCAACTTCTATTTTTTTAACTAATAACGATGATTCTATCCGATCTACAAGATCTATTAGTTTGTCGTTATCCTTTATCTCCCTTCTCGTTCCTTTCAATTCTATTTCACGTATATGTCAATATCTGTAATTCACTTAACTACATTTCTTGTCATCTAATTTATCCAATCAATATCTATTTTGTTTGGAAAGGAGTTGCTATGTTGTGCAATTCAAATTACAAAATGTCCCCGAGATGAGTGAAAAAAACTATGAATAGCCCAACGTCACACCAACGACAACTAAGAAGTACGGAACAAAGGCATTAAATAAAGGATACATGTATCATTCAAGTACAACAAGAATTTTGAAAATCGGGTTACAAGCAAAAGATGTCATTGCCATAGAGACTTTACTTTTCAATCAAACTATGTAGTTATAGATAAATAACCACCTTTATTTTTAAAAAAACCTATATACAGAAAGGAAAGTCTCAAAAGAGAAATCAGTATGATATAATTGTTATTTCTATTTGAGATTACTGTAATTTCACACCCAATACACAATTTGCAAGAGCAAACCCAACTGGGCTTAGTGTAAAAAAATTGGAGAGAGACATATAACATCAAGAGGCATACTCGCCATCTAGCCATGGTTCAAATTATGCAATGAACCTTCAATGCAGTAAAGTTTCGTTCAGATGGATTAACTGGGACCAGATTCGGTACAGGTTATTGAAAATCCTGGTTAACCGGAGAATGGGAATTAAAGTAAGACATACTTAGAGAGAATTTTTTTGATATTGAACACATCGAGTATAAATCACGTTCACAAAAGAGGAAGACGCTTGCTTTATGAACAATGTAAATAAGCTTATAGTTGTTTTAATGCACTTTCCATTTAGGCAATGTAGCACCGTATGCTAATTGTCACTGGTGTTAAGAAGTGTAAATAGAATTTTGTTGATTTTGAATAAAATATTTGAGTAAAATCTACCTTACTATTTTCCTTTCATGCATTTATTTAGCTCTGAAGATTTCAGTATAGAAAATAGTTTTTTCAAGTACATGGAGCAAGCAAATAAAAATTGTTACGGAGATTTGGCGGATCGCTTCGCAAATTAAAAAAACAAATGCATTCTTCGTGCAGACCAATCCTGGTAATCCGGAGATATGAAATAAAACAATCCGACTTAACGAGGTTCTACTGTAGCATGGAGTGCAACTCTTCTAATCTAAATTTATCTTATACCAAAACTTCGTTTTTATTGCTTAGAAAATTTATAATATTTGCCTATATTACTTTGCATATTCACTTCTCAATAATAATTATTCTAATATATGCCAGTAAACAAATTTTTAAGGCAAACTTTAATTTAATAGTGGACTAAATGGAATAAAAATAATTTTTAAATGTAAAATAACACTTAATTTATAAATATTTGGGGCGGTAATACTTCTTTTGATCTCCTATATGAGTACCTATAGTACTTAATTTATCGGTAATTATTTAGTAGGTTTCTCAGCTAAGCGCCTCAAGTTTTTATAAATTTTGTATTATCTTAAATTTTAAAAAGACTTTTGGCCTTTTAGTCCATCTTCAAATAAAAGCTTAGCATAAAAAAAATTCTACTAACAATTTCTCTTTACATAGATTTATTTAATTTAAGACTAAAAAAGCAATTACGTATACATGAGTGCAAAATTTCAATCGAATTGATGTGTCGAAATACAAAAATTAACTGGGAATTATAAAACTGAGAATTGCAACATTATTATATATACTCCGGACATATTAATGAAGGGATCCTATATTTGAAACGTATGAAATTAAATTTATTATTTCTGGTATTTAATAGATAAACTCTCTATAATTAATCAATATTAAAGTAGGACATATGAAATAATTTATTTATTCTTGAAATGAACCAGAATGCAGTGCAGAAACACTTAGTTGTCTTTACTCCCTTGGATCTCGTCACTTTCCCTTTAATTTACGAATTTCAACTTCATAAATAGTCGAATATTAATTGTAAATGCAGAAAATTTGTTTATTTGTAAAATCTTATATTTTATTGCATTATATATAAAATTGGTTTCACTGAAAAATAATTTTACTGAGAGATAAAATTATTTTTGTACCAAAATAACGAAATGCGCCTAACTTTACCCGCGTGTTCATTTTGAAATTCGTATTTTGTCTGTAAACATCAAAATTCATTGGAGCTCTATTAAAGTAATCTCATTACGTAAGGTATTTGTTTTGACATCAATAAGTGAAAGCTGATTTCATTATTTGAAATATTGATATAGAAAAGAATTTTTCAAACTATTTGTGTGATGTGAATTATTTACTTTTATATAAGTTCATTATTGTAATAATTCAAGTAAAATATTCTTTCGTACTGATTAATATAATGTATTATTTAACACAACAGAAACAACTGTATCCGGTTAATTTTTTTTGTGGTTACTTCACGGGTAAATGTATTTGATTTTTTATTACCAATGTGTTTTATCGAAAGAATAAGTAATTTTCGGAATAGTTCTCTTGATAACTTTCATGCATACATCTTATTTCTTTTCAACAAGAAACCTATCAAAGCAGCTTATAATTGTCTGAACGATCCTTGAACCTCTTGAAATAAAAAAAGACATCTTCATTTTTTGCATTTTAACCTCTGAACGCCATTGGTGGCATATGTAGATATTTAATTTTTGTAACAATATTTATTACAATTTATAAAGAGAACAAAATTTCATTAATAAATTATTCACTGCAGAATCTCTCAACAACAAAAATACAAATCTTATTGTTTAGCTTGTGACGACATAATATTTCTATTCACCTCTTGTGCCATAGCTAAACTATATATACTAACACTAATAAATCAATAACTTATGCAAGAATATGTTAGACAGATCTCACACATAATGTTTATTCCACAATTTTGTATTATAACGACAAATAAACACCGGCTCTCCAAAGTAACTCCCTAGATATATTTGCCCGTCTCACTAATATCAAATTAAAGTTAGCTTACCTTAACCTTCTCGTTGGAAGCTGACTTGATTCTTGATTTTCACGATAGCTCTCACCTGTAGCCACTCTTGATCTCGTCTACCACTTATAAGGCAAATACTCAACACTAGTGACACTTAACCTCTATTATGCATCTCTCGCTTTACTTATATACTTTCCTACCTACCGTCACTTCACTTTATTTCTACCTGCCTCTATTAACTAACTGTTTCATTTTGGTTTGGGAAGAAATTGTATTTATAACATCAATCTTAATTAAAAGTCCCCAAGGGTTAGTGAAGGAAAATTTCAATAGCCATAACGTCACACGCTGAGTTGAGTAACTATACTTACAGGTGCACAGTTATGATTTTCAAAATAGCCCTCAAACTAGAAGTATAGGTCAATATCCTTGAAAAGGAATTGAAAAAAAACGTCCAAGATGTCATGACAAAATTTGTGTAAGACGATCTAGTTTCATTTGTAAGAAATGAGAACTCGGAATGTATGAAATCATTTCACTTATAAATTCTTATTAGAGCTCGTTGACTACAAATATGTTCTAGCTTTTTTTTTTTTTTTTTTTTTTTTTTTGTATTCTTATTTCCTCCCACCTCCCTTTTTTTCAGTTTCTATCAATATAAAATGAATAGATAGTAATAAAACAAAGAATTGAGCTATTTTTGCTATAAGAAATTCGACCCTGAAGAAGTTAAATAAGCAATAAAATAATAACAAGGAACTCCTTTTACACCTGAAGTCCATTCCACGCTCCTCAAATGTTCACTTCAGAAAAATATGTTTTAGCATCATCAATCTAAACGACAAACATCTAAGAGATTTAAATCCACCATTTAAGTACCATTTCACATGAAGTTAGGAACACAAAATGGCTGCTATTCGTCAAAGGCATCACTTATCTTTTGCGGTTTAAAGTCAGCGGTGAAAAGTTCAACCTTCTCTTCAAAAATTCATTAAGCCTCGTTGCATTGCTCTTCGAATGGTTTTAGACTTCCATAAATCACGAATATTTTATGAACGTGCGTCGGAACGTTCTGTAATGACAAGCGATCGTAGAAGACATTAGTTTATTAGAAGTCTTATGGAGGACTTAGTAACTAATATAGATCATTCTCCTCTTATTTCGGTAGGTATCCCGGTATTTGTAATTTCACTTGTAAGTCCGTGTATCAGCTGAAGAATTACTTTGAAAAATGAGTCTAAGATTCCTCGTCCAGTAAATAATTATGTTATATAGACCTATCTGGGATTCTTAAAAAATTTCTCCAAACACATTTTAACACACATTTTAATAATCATATTTCGAATAAATCCATGTTGAATAAGTACAGTTCGTATTCTATCACTACCATATCAAATCTTTTTTTTTTAAAAAAAATTATTGTTACTTGTTTATGGTTTGATTTAACATTAGTTTATCAAATTTCATTTCAAACATTATACAGCAATCAAATTTTCATTTGGCACCAAATGACTACCAAAATCAAAATAATGAATGAATCACTGTGAAATTTATTTTAGTGCCAATCAATAGATGGCAGTTTATAATGGTAGCACCAACTGGCTTTAGCAACTCTATTTGTCGTCCAAAATAAGTACTTTTTGAATCTCCAGCATCTGATTTAAATATCGCCTTAAGAATTATAGAAGCATTCCATTGTACTGTTTATAATATGATTATTGTCTTATAAACAGTAAATTGCTAGGAGACATAGCTGCAAGTGCTTATATCATCAAAAGTGATTTATACGAAGTAAAGGGAGTCTCCTGCATGTCCTGTAAGTCCTAATGTGGCTAGTTGTGGCATTGTGGTTTGGAATGTAAGTTGCCAACTCAGATGTTGTCCTGTCACTTAACCATAGTTCTAAATTACAAAGACTTTCTTTAAAAGCCCTCATGTGTTAACGTCAATAAAAACCAATCCATTGGAATTTGTTCAAAGAGAGAATTATAAAGTTGTTGAGTAACTTAAGCTAAACAAAAAGAGATTTCAGGAAAATCATTGCAATGTTTAATAATGCATATAGATTTCTAAACAGGAAGTTGTAATCTACCCTCAAAGTTTTGCTACCGTGGCTTTCGTATGCATTCTGTTTTTATTCAAGACTATTTCTTTAATTATCTAGGTAAGAGAAAATCTGTTTTATTCGTGTTGTTATAAAAAGAGAACCTAAATTTTTATTCATGATATATACAGCAAATAAATGGTTATAAATTCCAAAAAGATTTATTTTTTAATAAAAGGAAGAGCTTACTTTGAAGAAGTGCTTTTTTTTTAAAAAAAAAATTATTACATTAAATTTGTACTTGAAGTATAAAGTCTCTTTGAAAATATCAATCGTATTTCGAAGTTGGACTCGATAATTTTGCCGCTTTAATGATCAAGTAAATCTCTTACTTATTCTGAAGCAGATAGTATTGAATTTGCATGTTTCAGAAGCATAAGGAGTATAATGTAGACTGTAGAACTTTCTCAGCCATGTTTATTTTCATTCAGTTTCAATCTTACTCAATGGTCATCAAAGGTGAAGATATTAATGTGACAAAAATCAGCAT
Source organism: Nephila pilipes (assembly GCA_019974015.1). Classification (NCBI taxonomy): domain Eukaryota; kingdom Metazoa; phylum Arthropoda; class Arachnida; order Araneae; family Nephilidae; genus Nephila; species Nephila pilipes. The sequence goes on along the minus strand of BMAW01109453.1, from coordinate 200,216 downwards.
CATGCAATAGTGAAGTTTATCTGCAATTCAGGATAAATTGAAAACATTCGTGAAAAAATTATTTTCACAAAAGTTTACCATGGAAGTATGTCGCATAATTCAATATAAAATGAAAAGGATAAATATAGACATTAATGAAGTGCAATGAAATCAAGATATTTTTCTTAGTTGATTGGGGTTTTTTTATATCTCACATAAATTCAACTCGAGAACTTTTGGCAATCGACCTTATAATTTCGAACATCGGTCAAATGACAAGAACGATACCATAGATGACATCTCCCTCCCTCTCTTTCCACAAACAATGGGAACAGAAGAATGTGGTTAATTGTGATAGATGTAAACCTCTGATTGCTTATCCCGTAATTTCAACGTAAATCTAAAATTAATTTTTTCTTCTAAAAATTCATTTTTTAACATCTGTATTATGATCTAATCATCATCATAATCATATGAATAAGAGGAATCTTAAGAAAAAGAATCTTAAAAACAGATGTTTTTATGATTCTTTTTATTCTTACGATTAGGTTCTTTTGATTCTTATACGATGTTTTTATTACAGCTTCTTAAACAATAAGGGGCGACCCAAATGGAGTCGCAAAGCAGATTATTAGGGTTGCGAAAATTTAATTTAGCGACATGAATTTTAAGAAACAATAGTTGCAATATATTCATTATACTTATTTTAATATATTACATTATCGGTGCAGCATAATTATAAAAACGTTCAACGCTAAAAAGTGTTGAAGATGCATTACATCCTGTAATATCAAATATTTCACCATTATTTAATTTGTCAGGCAGCAAAAAACATGCACATCTGTCTCATTAAAATGTGGTTTTCTTTCCTAAATTTTTGTATATATAAACACACATTCTAAAACTTTTGCTTTTCATTTTTTTACATATATATTACTTCAACTATGTACTTAATTATAAACCTTTTTACAGTAACTACACGTTTTGTTCAAAGATGCTGCCAAGATTGGTTAGATTAGTTTTTGTTAAACACAACTAGAATTTCACACAAAATATACTTATTAATAATAAAAATTATGTATATTTCCTTTTAATTTAACACAGAAGTTCTTATTAAAAACTGAATGAGTTTGAATTAAAATTTATTAATTTATTAATTTTAAATTAAATTAGAAATTAAAAATTTTTATGCATGCTTATAGTTGAGAGGAATGGGGTTATAAAAATGTGTAACAAAACTTTGATACACATTTAAACTCCTGAATACATGTATTCTTTTATATATGTAATAAAAAATATCGCAATTTTTGAAACGATTTTATTAAAAAGTGAGCAGTGAAAGGGTTACCATACATCAGCCTCATTACTCGGTAGGTCTTCAGTGGCATCAGGATTCAAACTCACGATTCGACGAAAACAGTGCATACCTCAAGCTAGCGGCGACGACCAATCGGTTAAGTTGCCCACTATGTTTTTCTAAATAACTCTCTACGGGCTAGTCAAAAGTTGGAATTTTTGCGACAGATATTCCCTGCTCAAAAAAATTCGAGGAGTAAGAAAAGAAGTGAAGAAAACCGTACAAGACAACCATGCATGGGCATAAAATTGAAAGTTCGCGTATAAAAAAATACTATACAGAAAAAGACGCACGTAAAAATTGTTTGGGAACTTTAATTCTTTAAACGATGGGAAGATGCAACGTTTTGTTACCAGTAAATGATAAAAAAAAAAGTATTATTCGGAAATTAAGCAAGATTTTTAATATGGCTCAATGTCTCCTCAAACAACTTAGACTGCTACACACCTGTTTCGCATAGATGAGATGAAGTTATCAATAAAAGAGACTTCGGGTTACACTATTCCACCCCTGAAGAGGTGCATTATCCAATTCCTGGATAATAAAAGGAGGCTTTGGTCTCGATGGTATGCGTCTTCCGTGTTTGTCCGAAACATACTCGATCAGACTTAGGTCTAAAGCACATGCGGGCCACTCAATACGCAGTAGAGTTTCAGCTTCAAGCATGTTCTCTATAAGATGGAATATTACCCATTAAAAAAACGGAATCAGCAATGGTTGCAGCGTAAGGTACGATAAGATACCTTGGTATCTTGTTTGCTTATCTTTGGCCGTTAAATTGCCATTCCGAATACTGTGCTGGTCCGTACGTCCATCTGTGCTGATTCCAGCCCATACCATCAACCCACCTTGTTTGTAATGTGATCTTTCCCGAAAGAATATAGGGTTATTTCGACACCCATTTTTCTCCACACTAAGCCACATCGGATGTCACTTTCCAAACTGAATTGAGACTAGTCAATAAGCTACACTTCACTCAAATCTACCATTGTTTACTGAGGACTTTTAGACCTCCTTTATCAGGCCCTACGGTGCCTAAATATAAACATAATACATATTATTGACCTACGTATATTGAGAAATTCCAGATGAAGGTCATTTCGAAGTGTTTGGCTTGACACCCTTTCCTGTTGCAAAAGCAACTGTTTTAGCAACTCATTAGCATCGCATGTTCTGTTTCGAAGAACCGTTAACATATCGGTCAACAGTTGCTGATTCCTCTTTGTGTATGACCAAATTCTAGTCTCCTGATTATACGCCATGATAAGTCATGTATTCCTGTACGCTACGTTATTGTGACATTTTCAAATCATCTTTTCTAAAAACTGCAAAGCTGATCAACTAAATTTCACAACTGAGACAGTGGAAAAAGAAGCTTCTGCGAAATTAGGGTTTCTGCTATTTTATCCTTTTTCTGGGTTTTGACTTCATGAATCTTTGATTTGCATAAGAAATATTTTCTTCTATTTTCTGCAACTCTTTAAACTATGGATATTTTATTTTTTACGGTACTTATTTGTGTATTTGCATGTTTTCGTTAAGATTGTGTATTCTCTAATTTTTTTAGCAGTGTGTACAGTGATTTGGTAACTCATCAAAAACGCTTAAAAATAGGACTATAAAAGCACATAGTGGAATAATATAAATATAATTTCTTACTATTCACATCATCGCTTATTAATTAATTAATGAAATCTCCCATAATAGTAAGCATTCTAAACCTCCCAGGAAATTAATAACTTGATTTCAGTGAGGTCTATCCAAAAAGATGGAAACAGTGATCCAAAAAATATATATACACAGAAGTTATTTTTCCACTCGAAGGATAAAACAGTTAAGGTCTGTTACGAACATCACGAAAGACAGGAGGAAACAGTACCTGTTCTAATTCGCGATAAAAGCGTCGTTACTTTTCTTTCTCTACCGGCGAAATGGTAAAAGAGGGAAACTGTTCCCCCTCGAGAACATAAACGTATAAATTATTCGCACAATGCGTCATTTTCTGCTTTATTTCCAATTGGTTACCGCTGTTGGAATTCGCCATTTTCTTTTGTTGAGTCATTTAGTTGGATATACTGTCTGTTGAACGGACTGCAACGCGAGATGGATTTTAAAAGACAGCAGTTATGCAGGACAAATGTTCAATCCAAATATTTGGCCTGGAATTTATTTCTGTTTGTAAAGTGAGATAGTATTGAGTTTCAGAAATTTACCAAATAGAACTGCACTTGAACATAGTGGAAGAGGTTGCATTTATTTTTTTTCATTGAAGTAGTAAATCATTCAATATAAAAACTGATTCTAATTCTAAACTTTATTTCCTTAAGATACTTCTTGAACTGTTAATGTAGTACTTTCTTAATCGATTCAGTATATCAGAAATTTGATGCTTTGTAATACTGATACAAAAGTTTTAATACTTTTTAGTGATAAGTACTTCGTCAAAATTATATGAATTATACATAATAAGAAATTATTATTTTAAATAGAATTTAATATGCAACAGCTTAATAGATATACATTTGTTTTTAAATTAATTATAAATGTAAGCTAGTCAATATTAATTTTTTTTTTGGTGAACTCATTTCTGAATTCCTCGAATTAAGATTTTTGTTCACGTACTAGATACTAGCTCTGAAAATTAAATTGATTATCAACTGTGCACATTCATTTTTCAAAGTAGTGAGGAAATAATAAAAAAAATCTAAGAATCTTTTTTTGGTAGATTTACCAAAATATTAAATATATTTCAATTCAAAAAAATTACTTGATAGGTAAAGTATTACATATATTTTAAGAATTATTGTATTACATTAGCCACGTATCACACATCTATGAAAATGTTTAATATTTCATTAAAAAGGGATATATTAAATATATTCAATATATTCTTCCAGCATATAATTTTTTTTAAAACAAGTTCTTTCTTTTCTTATTTATATAAAGGTACAATACATAGAATTGCAATAAAAATTTTATTTGAAAGTTAGGTTGTTTCACAATAGAATGATTTCATTGTAATTTAATATAGAAATATGGTAATTATATGTATATCTCACCAAACCCCCCAAATGCTTTTCCTCCGTCAACACATGCCATAAATTTATTATCATCATATAAACATATTATCTTAAATAAGTTTAATACTATTTTTTTTCTATCTTTCATAAACAAAGTTTGTTTCGCTCACAATGTTATTCTTAATAATACATAAATGTTAAATATATTTGAAATATAATATATAAATACATAAAGTTACTCCTAATATTATATAATAAAATATATTTTGCTACTTTGTGGAATTACACCACGTATTCATATTTTGATTTAAAAGAAATAAGGAGCTACATACGACTGAAGATATTATCTTATTTACCAATAGAAAAGGTTATAAATTAAATCTAAAAGCATTGAACTTTAATAATAAAAGAAAATAAGCAATGCAAAGCATGGAAAATATGCAAAACAGAAAATATGCAAATTTCTACCGTGATTAAGTTCAAACTATTTTCACTATCAATATAACATCTTTTTTTATCGATACACAGAAAGGTATTTTTGATGAACATATTTATTTAATACTGTTGAAAACTTGTTCCATCAGACGAAGCAGTCAACTGAAATTTTACTGATAATCACAAATGCAACTTGACAAGATTATAATTTCCAATATTGGCGTTGTAAATTTCTGACAAGTGCATTGTCGACTCGAGCTTAGAAAAACTGTTGACTCCTTGCAGCAATTTCTCAACTTCAACTCATTCCACAACTTTCCGTAACGTATCTGACAGTAAGGTTTCAATAGCCAATTAGAACTCCAAGGAAAAAATCGTCTGCTTCTTTACTCGTGCTAATTTTCAAGTGGCAAACGATTTAAGTTTCTTATCAAATGAAGTCAATGCAATAATACAATTTTGGCAGATGCATTATGAATTTTTTCAAAAAAATGGTGACTAATTTAAAAATGTTTCTAATTATTATAATTATAGAATACTCCAGAGGGAGAGATTTTTAACTCTTCTCAAAAATAAAGAAAAGAATTGAGTCAAACTATTAAAACAATTAAAAGCTTCTCCATTTGCCTTACTAATAAAATGCAGCTTTAAAAATTAATCTTCTTAATTGTTCCAAATTAAAAATAATTAAATGAATTATAAATGCAGATTGCAAAATGATAGTAAACTCTTTTTGGCTCACAAATTTATCCCTTCACTTTGGAAACTAATTTTTAAAACTCCTTTAAATATGTTTTGAACTAATATGTACGTTACAAAGGCAAATAATGAAATGCGCCTTCGATAAAGTAAATTTTTTAATATTCCTTCATTCGTTTTCCTTCTTTTCAAATTGGCTTTAACACAGAAACATTTTATTAAATTAATTAATATTCCTTCATTTATTAAATTTTTTAATATTCCTTCATTCGTTTTCCTTCTTTTCAAATTGGCTTTAACACAGAAACATTTTATTAAAAAAGTTTTTTTTTAATTATAACTACCACCACTTTTGAAACATGTAAACAAGTTAGTATAGTTTTTCTTCTTTTTAATGGGTTTTCTTTAACTCCCATTGTAACTTTGTCTGCGACAAAACTTTTAAAGCTTTTTTCTTACATTTTAAAGCGCACAATTGAGCTGGAATTTTCTCTACACGATATTATTGGCAACAATACGATAGCTTAATTATAATTAATAAAAATTAATTCATTAAAACTAATTATTTAAAGAATTAAATTTTACATTTAGTTTCCCTCCATGTCGCCAAACGATCGCCAAATTCGTCACGAAGGTGAAGGAGTCATTGCTTAAACTCTCTTTTGTTAATTATTATTTTGTTAAAAAATTAATGAAAAATAAATTTTTAATTTTAATTTTTATTGAAAGTTTGAAAGAAAATTCATGTTCTAAAAACTTTTTCTTATCGGTGTTATTTAATTTAGGATATGAGGGGGTCACAGTATAAAAAAAATTGCTGGATACTCGTGACAAATACTGCATTATAAACACTAAAAAAAACATTTTTTTATATTCAGTTTCAGAAAATTTTTTTTTACATTAGTTATAAAATAGTGATATTTTTTCTGTATGTTTTCCCTTTCAAAAAACGAGAACCATAACTCAATATTATTCACATTATAATAGTCTTTCAAGGGATATAATCTTTTTTAGAATTTTTTTTAAAATATATATTATTTCTTAATTTGTTATAAGCTAAGTAGATAATAAGGGTTATAAGATATTAAAAGCAAATTTGCATATAGTGCTGTATTAAAAGAGATCATTTTTAAATAGCAAAATACTTTTTTAAAAAAACTGCGAGTTTTGAAATGCTGAAAAAAAAAAAAGTTTAGTTATCATGTATTATGCTTAAAATGTAAAACTTCATTTTAATTTAGTAAAGTGTAAATGTTACACCATTAACTTGTCTACTTATTAATATTAGTTACAATAGCTTAAAAATGAATCATGATACTAAAACTTAATGCAATTAGGGAACATAGAATTTTATACAAAAACTTACATTTACGCTTAGTGAGACGATATTGCTTTGTCCAATGGCAAACCAATATCACTTCACTAAGCTTAGTAATAGATCTAAGTTAATTTGGTTGACCTCTGTACGTAATAACTCTGTTATACATCAGAAATTTATCCCTTGTTAAGAATAGTTTTAAAAATTAGAAATCGCTTTGATTAAATTTTTCCTTGCTGGATCCATTCATTTTTATAATTTCATATGAATAATTCATTTTCTATGAGTTACTTAAACTTTTTTATAAATTCCTTTTTAATTTAAACTGAATTTTCTTGTTCTTTATTCCTATGACATATCTCGGTTTTTCTGGTATAGTATATTGACTATATTCATACTGATATGTTGTATTTATGCACATTTGTAAGTATGCATATATGTTTATAATTATTTTACTTTCCATGCAAAATAAGTATTATTCTTTGATTTGATTAAGTATTTTTGAACATTTGAATGTATTTCTTTAACTGATACGTTTAAATATTTTTTTATTTTAGTCAAGTTGTCGTTTTTCTTTGCTAATTGTAATCTCCTTTAGAATATATTTATATTAAATTTCAGTAGCGTCATTTTGTTCCATTCTAGAAAAACTAGAAAACTTGATCAAAAATTCAGTAAAAGGGTTTTTCCGTGTACTCTTAAGAAAGATTCTAATCCTTTTGGCTGTATAGATTTTTTATAGTTAAGGTTGTCTTCGCCTAATGTAAAAGAACCTGGTCCAAATTTTGAACACTTTTCCATTCAGAAATGTTCCCGATTTTCATATAAATTGGCGATAGTATAACACATACATCTGTTTATTCTGTAGTATTCTTAAAATTAAGAAACATTTCAAAAATACGCCTTTTTTCGCTTAAGTACTTAAAGTTTAAAGACCATTTATTTACAGTATAGGAGACTAAACATGGAACATATTTTACCCCAGAAAAAAGGAATTGATTCAGGTAGAAAGGAGTAATGTTACAAAATAGGTTGTTCTCTAAAAGATAGCGAAATCAAAACATAAAATTAATGTTCGAGTGCTTTTTTATTGGCAAAACTGTTCCAATTTCAGGTCTTACACTTTAGCATTACGTAAAGACAGTCTCATTGATTTTTTTGATGATCTCACGTTACATTCTTTTGATCTCACGTTATTGTTAATTTACTTTGCATTATGATTTAAACATAACTGTTTTCTCTTTTTAGATTAGTTATAAATTATATTAGGATAGTTTAGATAGTGGACTTAGTTTAGTTAGAGTCAGATTACGAATTCTTAGTTTTGTTTGTGGATTATAGTGTTAGTTCTTTTATTTAATTATTTGCCTCTATACCAACGAAAATTTAATATTTTTTTACTTACTTGACCGACAAATTATTCAAAATTGGATTATTTTGTTAAAATATTGGTAAACTATTTATACTCTTTCATATTATCTATTTCAAACCATATTTGTTGATATTTATGCCCACATAATGCAATATTTTCTATTGGTCGATTATTCTCTTTATCACCGTTGTTACTTTTTCGGCCCAAGTGACAATCTTCGCATTCTTTGGAAAAGATTCGTCAAAGGTATTTCATTGTTTAGATCGTTGCTTGGTTTCCGAATTATAATGATGAATATATGAATACTGATCTCATCAAAGGTGACAACTCGACACAAAAGGACAACTCATCTTAACATCAATCAAAACTAACCGTATGAGTCAGTGTAAAAATTTTTTGATGCCGCTTAACAGATGGTAGTACGCTATGGTACCACCAACTTCCTTCAGAAATGCCATCTGTCATCAGAAACAGGTACTTTCTTATTCACCTTCATACGATAACATATTTTTAAAATTCTATTAGTATTTTAACTTATGAAGACTGATAAATAATTTTTAAAACTGTATTTCTAAAAGTATAACCGAACAATGTTATTTCTTTTGCACCTAATTTCTACTAGTAATTCCTTGGATGTAAATCATTTTAATTTACTTTACTAAAAGCATCGTCCCAAGCGTAAAATAAGTAGACAATCTAAGTTATCCATTTAAGTTGCATTTGGCATGAAATAGAAGCATACAATATCTCCCATCCCTCACAATTTTAATTTCTATGCCTAAGAAGTCACTGACGAAAAGTCAAACAACTTTTCGAACATTCGTTCTGCTTCATTCCATTGACTTTCAAAATAATCTCGTACATCAAAAATTCTATATTTCACGACATCTTGAAACGGCCCGTTAAAGCAATCCATCAGAGAAATATCCATTAGCTTAACATCGAGCCCCTTAACAAACACTTTGTTACAGATAACTGATTCCACTCTTCTGTGCGGGTACCGTCTTTCTAAATTTGCTTAAAGGACCACGTCGAAATTGTTTGGATCGCGTAGTAGCTTCAGGAGGAATGTTAATAATCCCTCATCCAGTAATGCAATTGTGTTTGTCTTTCCGAGTATGCGTGTTGCTAAAGGATTCAATTTGCCACAATCTCGTTTTAATGCAAGATGTGTCTTTAATAATTAAATTAGGATTGGAAAGAGAATGTTGAACGCTACAGCCCGCCATACATCAGAATTAGATAGATTCTTGTTCTTATTTAACTTTAATTCTATAGCACTTTAACTAGATTTGTTCTGAAAGAATTTTTCTAGGTTCTCGTTTACAATTTTTAATCAGTATGGAGAAATGATTAAAAGAGAATACTCTATGGGATAAGAAAGTGATTTACCTAAAAGTATTTAGAAAGTAATTTGAAATTTCCGTAAACATGGTGTAAATGTTATTTCTGATGAAACGAATTGAAGTTTTTCATTCATTTGGCTGCCGTTTTTGAAAACAGTAAAATAATTATTTGAGATTCATCAAACTTTTCCTTTTCTCTTAATGTGTTATCTATTCATTTATTCCTTTAATGTGAATCATGGTACATGAAGTCCTTTTAAATCTTTAGGTTAGGATTTAAAAACTATCTCATTTGATCAAAATTCATGGGGGAAATAGTGATGTAGCTCGAAATAACACATAACATAACATCTTAAAAGATTTCTAAATTTTCATTTAGAGTAATGAGAAATTAGAGAGAATATATTACTGGATCAAATCTTCAGCATTAAAACTTGATTTCGAATAAATGAAATAAACCTTAGCTTAAGTTTGCCAATCGTAACAGTCAAATCTGTCATCAAGTACTACAATTCATTTTTTACGGTATTTATAGTATTTTAAGTGCATTTCAATTATATTTTATTACAATTTGACATCAATGGCGACATCAGATCGACAAAAATGAACCAAATTTATTTATTTTATTGAATAATATAATGTATATTTGCTTGTCAAGGCAAACATTTTTAATTAAATTCCTGTTTAAAAAAACGATAAACCAGAATTGTTATCTTTTAAACATCATTAACTTCAAAAGAAAAATGAATTTGATTGAAAAAGAAAAACGATCAATTATAAGTTGATATTATTCTTTAAGAAAAAAGAGTTAACAAAAATTTTTTATTCACTTATTTTAATTTAGAAATTCTGTATTTATGTAAATTGTGAGAACAAATGAGTGGATAATCTACACAGGAACTAAGACTATATCAATCACTTAAAAAATTATATTTTTTTAATTTGAGAGAAGCTTGTAAAGTGCAGTATATATATATATATATATATATATATATATATATATATCACTTTGCCGGAGGAGTGATGACAACAGGTGCTCGAATTCCCAGCATTCGATACGGAGGAGCTAAAAAGTAAACATAGTATTCTGCCCCGAGACTTATGTGTAACTGTATTTATTATGTTTACTCGTAATTGTTTCGCCTTAAATTTGTAGAGTTCTTAACTGTAATGTATAAATAAACGTAAATAAATCTAGAAAGGTATTCGTTATATGGATAGAGTTTTCACTTATTAAATCTCTGTTAACCCTAGCAGAGAGCACAACATGGCACCTATGGTTATAAGTTCATTTTTTTTTCTACGTTATGATTAGTGCTTTTCACTGTTAGCATAAAACTAATTAAAGTTCGCTGAAATTTACGAATCGTCAATGAAGGAATTTTTAGGTATCCGATACTTTTTAACATACACACACACATGTTTTTTTAAAAAGAAAACTCTTTGAAGTACTCTTGCTTCTCTAAGTATTTTTCAAGGTAATACAAGATATCACGTACGAATATACGAAAATAATAATCGCCAAGAGTTTTATAATTGGGCAATAGGACTTTTTTTTCTAAAAATTTAATCGCTACCTCATATAACGTATCAGTATAGGTTACAACTTATTCATTCTTGTTCGTCATGGAAATGCAGAGTTGTTAGCAATATGCACAGAGATTGAAGATTTCAAAAACAACTTCATTGAGGACATTTTTATCCCCTATGTGAGGAACTTCAAATCCTTTGTAGTCCTTCAAATCCTCTTAGGGATTCGCGAATCATAGGTGAATAACTATAAAAAAATTTCTTGATATGGATTTTTTTTTAGGTATATGTATAGTTAAGTCTTCTTTAATCAAAGAATTTTGTTATTTCAGCTTAAGCTGTTTTCTATCAATTTTTGTTTAGAGCTACAAAATGATTATTTTCATTTTCTTTTAAATAGTTCTCTACTATGCGTTTTTAATGACGTTTCCAAAAACGTTTCAAAAGGAAAATAATAATCTTTTAAAAATCAAAACCTGAAAATAATGTAGTGCCTTATAGATATTAAGTTATGTCTTCTTACATTAACAGGTAAATGAATCAAATTATTCACATCATTAGATAAAAAGATTTTTTTCCCTTCTAATTCAATGTCTGAATTTCTTAACAATTATTTTAAAGCTCTTTCAAAGTTAAATACACATTCTTTGTCTATTCATCCATTAAATAAAATCCATACGCGTCCACAATAATTTAAATCAGTGTCATCTAGCGGTAATGTGAATAAATTGAATTTGTTAGCTTTTCCGTGAGATTAATCCAAAATGGGAGACAAATGCATGGGTGTCAAACTGTTTTAGCTGAGTAAAAAATGATTTTTAGGAACTTACTTTGAATAAAATTAATGTTTTAATACCTAGCGATGCGTCCCCCTCTATTTTAAGAAAAAAGTATCTGCCCACTTTAAACCTGATTTGAAATTATCCTTCATTCCTGAAAATATGTCCCTTCCTTTTCATTTTTTATATATTTAAATCAGAATTTTATCTCACGAGAGGCTATATACTCAAGATTTTAAAGGAATAATTCCAAAAAAAAAAAAAAAAAAAAAAGAGTAATAAATTTGTCTTTGTTTCTTATTATACATCATTATTTTCATAAGTCCTTAATTGCAAGATATTTTTCAGTTGAATACAGAGATTTTGGAATTTTATTGGGATTTTACAGTATTTTATTAAAAGTGAATTTTAAAAAAATCCATTTACTCATAAAAACAAATTTAATTTCACAAATTTCATTCATTATTCTTCTTTTATAATACAGGAATATTTTTCTTTATACCAGACAACAGAGTATGCAGTTCTAGTAATTACTCTCTCTCGTTTCACGTTTTCTTAAAAATTTTAACTGAAAATAAAATAGTTTAAATCTACATATTTATGAGCTGCTCTCAAAAATTTCCAGGGAAAAAAATCTATTTCGGGATGTGTTTCGATAAATATTAGTAACAATAAGTCCAGGCCGCGGTAGCTTAGTGATCATGGTAAGTAGCAGACTCACAGTCGGAGGTTTTCATCGAGTTGAAGATTCGAGCTTTTATATCACTAAAGACCCATCGTGTAGCCGGGGCTGACGCACGTTAAATCTATTGGGGCCCAAAGTCCTCCCGTTGGGGTGGTGGGAAAGTTAGGAGAGGAGGGTTTTAGCTCAGGGGTCGTCCTCGTTACTTGACCGAGGTTCAAAATTACGAGACCCATCACCAATTGCCCTCATGTTGCTTCTAGTGAGTCGTTGATAAAACCAAGACCAAAAAAAAATTTACCAATATGCGTGGCACGTTGAGCGATAATCAAAAATAATTCAATAACACCTTCTATCTGGAAGGGTTTCCACATTTCATCGCGGTACGTTACGCTAAGAGCATAGCTATTTCTGAGAACACTTTCGCCTTATTCTAAAAGACAATAACCCTTCTTTTATGCACAAAAGAATTGCGCCAAATACAGTATTCATCGACAACAGTAGCCAGACTCTCTACAAAAGTGATTTAAAAAGTACCCATTTTCGATGACAGAGGGCATTGATACGATGAGGGAGGTTTACCAGTATGTGCTCCTGTCTTTCAAACAATGTCAAAATAAATTTGACTCTGATTCATAGGTTAGCATGTATTGAGGCCGCGTCAGGTAATCGTATTCCCTTAGCGCCGAGTTGTAACCGTCGATGAAACATAGTTTCATAATTTTTCTGTTAAATTAAACAACCAAAACATCGGGTTTGCTTCAGGGGATTTACTCCAAAGAAAGCGAAGATTGAAAAGTTATAGCAACGATTTTTTTTGTAGGCTGAGTAAGTAGTTATACTTACAGACTTCTTATGGAAAAATGAATATTGTTTATTTTTCACTACAATGAGTTACCTCATTCTCCATTCTTAATTCCCATTCCTAGTATGGGTATATTTTCAGCCATACTCGTAGACTCAAGGACAATCATTTTTAGAAACTTCTCCATTTGCTAACGAAAAACAGTCACAGTACGTAAAGAGCATCTGGGGAGCAAACAGAAGAAAATGCACCTGTTCCAACTCTCGATAAGGTATTATTTACATCTGAAAGTCAGTCCAATCCGCACTCCCGATAAAAGTGATAAAACTGTTCTCCTGAGAGCAAGTGCATGAATTATTCGCGCAACCAGTCATTTCTTTCTTTATTTTAAGCCAGATACTCATGAAAACCACCATTTATAAAAAAAAAATCTCCTGTCACTGAAATGCTATTGCTTTCGACACAAAATGCGCTTTAAGAGAAGCGAAGCATGGAGAAAGTAAATTCGAAATGTTTAGAATATATTTAAAAGATAACGATTTTGCGTGAAGAATGTTCCATTGATATGTTTGGTTTGGAAATGAGGTTTAAGGATAACGGCAACACACGCGAAGAAATCGAATCAAAATATCTGATGCGAATTGTTAAAATGGTACGGCTCTTCGAAATATTCAGTTATGACTATATTTAAAATAGGGGTTATTAAACTTTTAGAGTAGAGGTAAGAAATCTAGTGGTCATGGTCTCGAACTTAAGCGGCCAGGGTTGTTTCCGTCGAGTCGTGAGCTGGAATCCAGGTGCCAATGAAGATTTGCCGTATAATGAGGCTGATGCCCGTCAAATTTGGTCGAGGTCCCAAATCCTCCTGTTCGTTTGGTGGGGAAGTTTGGATAGGAAAGGACCAGCTCAGGTTTAAAATTACGAGGTCCGTCGCCAATTGCCTACATGTTGCTTCAAGTACGAAGTTAATAAGCAAACAATCAATCAAATTAAACTTTTTAACCTTAAAGTTTGTGCCTACCCAAAAATCACCGTTTTCGTGAAAATTTTCGAATGTTTCTTTATTACTTTTTATTATAGACCATGAATTTACGATTTCAAAAAGGGTACGAAAAATCTTATTTCTTAAAACGTATTTCATATCTTCAATTTAAATTTTACCATAATGTTCCGTACATCTCTAGGTATGTTGTGAACCTAAAACATAGCTTTCAAGTATCTAACTATTTATTTTATAGCTATTTTTACTGTAAAAAGTGATATATTATTTTGTAAATTCATGTTGTGTTTATAAATTTTGGTATAAACCAGTAAATTTAAGAGATTATTGCATTTTTTCTGCTTCACAACACATATATATGTATATTAAATATATTGTTGAAACTATAAAAGGGATTATATTAATTAGAAATTCTTTATAAGAGCTTTAGCGTAAATGTCAATTTTTACTAAGTTTTAAACAAATATAGCTAAAATTTGAAAGACAAAAAACAGTTTATTGAAATGATTTTTGAATTTACAATTTTATAAATAATTGTACCTAAAAACATAAGTGTTTCACAAAAATTTTTTTTTTTTTCCTTTCGAAAAAAAGTGTTCTGAAGGTAGCACATACCTTAAATCCATTATCCCTACGCTTAAAATTTCCAACGACTCTCTCCCTCCCAAACATAAGCATGCATTAAAAAAGTCTGCTTTTTTAATTTCTAATTTAACTTAAAAATAAATAAATGAATAAATTCTAATTCGAATTAATATTATTACTTAATGAAAACTTTTATATGTTAAATTAAACTGAAATATGTCATTGCCTTGTCTTTAAAATTCAATGATTTATCCATGAGTAATGAATAATTTTATCTTAAAATATAAATTAAATAACTTCTCTTATAAAAATTATTTAAATAAAAACCAATCTTAATGGAATAAAAAAATAAAATACAATATCATATTGTTATTTCCTTCGTTTGCACATATGACGAAACACAAATAAGTGACTGTACTAGAAAACTGTATTGTTCCGACATACATTTGAGTGGCACAAGACGTTATGTATTATATATCTTCGGTCATATTTTAATTTCAAAATACGCCGAAATCGCATTACGACACCACTATAATAATGACCTTTCGTGGTATTTTTCCAGTAAATCGATATGGTTAACAGTTTAACTTAGATGATATTATGATTTTATCTTTATGCTGTCCAGAAAATATGATATATTAAAGATAATGAATAGATTGCGTTTAATGCTTCTTTTGTGTGTGTGTGAAATGAATGGCTCTCTAAATTAAATTTTAGCAACCCCAACATTTCGATTTGCGATTCCATTTGTGGTAGCCACCCACTGTTTGAGAAGCGCTGATTTAAAGGATAATGGTTCTTTACTTGAGGAATGGTTAATCGAAATGTTTGATTTGATTTGAATTTTAAGGATAATTCTGTTCTCTGCGTGAAAAGAATGATTTATCGAAATATTTTATTTGATATGAGTTTTAAGGATAAGTTTAAGGATAGTTTTCTTCATGAAGAATCATTTACCAAATGCTTCGTTTGAAATAAGTTTAAAAGTTAACATTTATCTGCTTGATGGACGTTTATTCGAAATGATTGGTTTGAAATGAGTTTTAAGAATAACAGTTCTCTCTGTGTGTCTCTCTCTGCATGACGAATGATTAAATGTTTGGTTTGGATGTGTGTGCTTATTAGAGTCGCACAGAGAAGAAACACGAGATTTATTGGCAACGGACCTCGTAATTTTGAACCTCGGTCAAGTGATGAGGACGACATCTGAGCTGGCAACTCCCTCTTTAAGCTTCCACACCACTCCAACGAAAGGACTAAGGATGCCGACCATATAAAACGTACATCAGCCCCGTTATGCGGTGGGTCTAAAATGGCATCAGAGCTCGAACCCATGACTCGAACGAAAGCAAAAACTGATAAAAGCAAAACAACGCTAATCGCAATTTCACGAGCAAAACCACTAGGCTACCTCGACTTTTAAGAATAACAGTTCTCTAAATGAAAAATGATTTAAAGAAATGTATACTCACACGTATGTGTGTGTGTGTGTGTGTGTGTGTGTGTGTAAAAGTTTTATAGTTAACATTTCTCTGCATGAAACACGATTAATCAAATCGATTAATTTAATTGTTTGAAACGAGTCTTAAGAAATAACGGTCGTCTCTCTTTTCAAGAAGACCCCGAGGTACCCTAATGATCTTTTCTTTCCTATGGGGTTTACTGTCTTTTGTAAACACGGGTGACGCTCCCCCGGGTTACTTTTGCGATCCTTTTTTATTTTCGACCCTCCATCTTGTCAACAAATGTGTGTCTTTTCCTCAATCTATTCACGTCTAGACCACAGTTAAACCTTGTTTGGCACAGCATAGCCATATCTGGCTCTTGCGTCACTAAATTTTACTTTCTCACTTGCTCCTTCTGGTCGACCAATCTTTTTTCATTGTTTTAACGTCTAGATCACAGATTTACATTGTTTAGCGTAGTATGGCTCTTGTGCCAATAAACTTCACTATCACTCTTTTCAAGAAGAATGATTTAACGAAATATCTGATTTCATATGAGTTTTAAGGATAACGACAGCACATGAAGAAAGCTAAGCTGAAACATTCAGTTTCAAACGCGGTATTAGATTTGTTAGAGTGTCTCGGACCTATTTTAGATGGTCAAT
Source organism: Nephila pilipes (assembly GCA_019974015.1). Taxonomy (NCBI): domain Eukaryota; kingdom Metazoa; phylum Arthropoda; class Arachnida; order Araneae; family Nephilidae; genus Nephila; species Nephila pilipes. Next base: position 183,199 of record BMAW01109453.1, on the reverse strand, counting down.
CTTTTATAAAAGGAAAATAAATCAATGTATATATCCATTTTCTTTCTGCTTTACATTATTTGAAAATTTTAATTCATTAAAGTTGATGTTAATATTTTATTAATAAAGTAATAGTATCACTTTTTCAATAAATTTAGTTCTTTAAATGTTTCATTGATTACCGTATCATTTGAAATTCTTTTACACAATATTTAATCTGAAAGAGGAAAAAACTGAGCCTTATTTTTTTTATAATAATAAAATAAGCATTTATTCTAAATTCACTGTCAACTAATTTTAGAAATAAAAAAGAATGAATCAACTTGTGAAAGAAAGAATAAATTTAATTAATTCTTCAGGTTTCATTTCTCCTCTTTCCTTTACCCACTCGTTTAGATCAAAAATACACAATATTTAGGTCAACATAGACAGATGTGGCTCTTGCGCCATAAGACTCGCGTTTCGCTTGCTCATTTTACATGTTCTATTTTATGATACCAAGTATTAAAAAAAGAATGCTATGGCAAAACAACATGTAGTAAAGATATAAAAAGATATGAAATAATGGTAAAATGTTATAAATTAAAAGTATCAACTATTTACTTCAAAAAATGTTAAATTATAATCTACGTATATTTATAAATATATAACATCAAAAAATGACAAGAAATTATCTTCTCATAAGAACGGATCTAAATATTTTTTTAAAAAAATGAAAAAATTACAAATGAAAATTAAATGTTTTAAGATGATATACTGTGAATTGATGTTTCAAAAATTGATTGTCAATTTCAGATGTTGAATTCTGCTACTTTCTGATTTAGGTCTACGAGGTCAGTTTAAAAAGTACCTGTGTTAGGAATGGGAATGTTGTAACTGACTATAGAATTATTTATTTATCTTTTTTTTTTTTCTTCTAAGAAGTTTCTTGAGTATGATGCCCTTCGCATCCAAAAAAACGTCGTTATATGTTTTTTCGGCCTATAATACCGTCTTCGCCTTCTTCGGAGAAGATTTATCGAATTTGGCCAATTATCTTATTGTTGCTTAGTGTCCAATTTATAATGACGAATCTATGATTCACCGATTATGTGAACTCGACGCAGCAACAATAGAAATTTTGATTGGTAGCAAATGGTAGCTTTATCAAAATTAACTTATGAGTCAAAAGCAAATTTATTTTGGTTCCGTTTAACAGATAGCAGCATACAATGGTAACGACAACTTGCTTCATCAAAGTTATCTGTCATCATAAACATATCATTTGGGAAAAATCCTTGTATTTTCTAAGCTTAAGATATAAATCTAAAGTTGCAAAAATGTTTACGTGTTACGTAGTAAATTTGAAGAGATAATTATGATCGTTATAGAAATTTCGAGTGTTCAACACATTTATATATTTTTAAGATACAAATTATATACATGAATAATTCTAATTATTTATATATATATATATAATTTCTACATTCATTAAAACTGCCAAATACTTTTCTATGTTAAGAGACCTGATTTTATTTTAAATATTTTATATATTTCCGAAATTCTTAGAAATCCAAAATTACGCAAGTTGAATTACAATATAACAAATCTATTTCATTTCTTAGAACAATTGTATTTCATATCTTAGAACAGTTCTGTTTTATGTCTTAGTGTAATCTTTCAAGCCAAGAATCTGTGAAAATATTCTCATATGAATGTTTTCACAGATCCTTAGATTGAAAAATTACTCTATGTAGTTCCACGTTTAAGTAGAACAGTAGTATTTAACAATTTAATAAAAAAAAGTGATAAGATTATGCAGATTGTGACTAAATAATTCACGAATAAAGGTTTGCGAACGTCTTTATATACTAAACTAATTTTCTTAAATAATGTAATTCACTTCAGCTATTTGCATGTAACACTTCGGAAAATGAACTTACTCTCTCTGGATTAGAAGTAGAACCGTTACAACAAAAAAATAGGACGTAAAAGAATCAATAGAACAGTAAATTATCTTAGTTGAAATTCAGTAAATAGAAATAACAGAGAGTATTACAATATTACACCACAAAATTCATGAAAGTCTTTTAATAATATATTATAATACATAAAAACCTTTTTCCAGAAAGAATGAGTGATGGAGTTAAAATGGTTCAAGAGCCATGTATGGCTATGCTGCGTCAAATAAGGTGTAACTGTGATCTAAATATTTGAAAAAATAGATTGTTTTTTTTTTTTATTATTATTAACGTTGCACTAGAAGCAACACAGGGGTTATTGGTGAAGGAACTTGAAGAAAAAGAAAAATGATAAAAATAAATTGGTTTAAAAGAAGGAGCGTCGAAAACAGAAAAGAATCGCTAGGGTATTCAAGGGGTGTGCCCCGTGTTTACCAAAGACAGCAAATCTAACGGAGGGAAACAAATCACAAGGGGGCCTCGGAGTCGTGATTCTAGAACAACTTGAAGAAGGTAAACACCTGAGCAGTTTTTTAAAAGGAAGAGGAAAACCCTCAGAATGTTTTCTCGCAAAACCTTGAAAATATTCCTTTCTAATAAAATTATAAAAACGATCGAAATCATACAAAAAAATACATAGTTGAGCCCCAAAACTATAAAAATATTGTCGAATACAATCAAAATTAAGCTTAAGGTATTGTTGAGATTTTGCGGTATATTCATTGTACTGTATTGCAGACTATTAATAAAGATGACTTGTTTTCAGGACATTACATTTATTTCCATACATCTTTTCAAACATAAATTCTATACACAATTTCCATTAGCAGAATTCATTAATGTTCGTCTTTACATCTTGGAATCAAAATCAATTCTATTTTTTTTTTTTTTTTTTTTTTTTTTTTGTTCGTTGCCAGTAACTTTTCTTAAAAACAAAAATATGATCCGGTGTTGCCAATAGCATAATTTTATTTCTTTGAAACAACTTTGAATATTTAAAAAAAATATATCTTAATAAAGAATATTAAAAAAAAGTATCATTTTAAGTTTAAATCGTTTGCTTTTAAAAGTTGAATAGATGATAATTTAAAAAAGTATCACATTAAGATTAAATCGTTTGTTTTTAAAAAATTGAATATATCACATCATATATATTCAAACGATTGAAATACTGTTTCTAAACTTTTTTCATCAAAGCATTTTTTTTTTCAATTTTAAGCTATTTAACAGAAGCGTAAAATTCGAGCTTCAACATATATGCTAATTTCTGCTATTATGTCTTTTCATTTCGGCAACTGAAATCTTTTTAGCAATGTAAATTTCGATAACATGGGATCATTACCCAAAAGCAAATATATAAATTTTAATAATTAAATAACAAAATTACTGTCAGAGCCCTAGTATTAAAACGTATGTGTATTTCATGTTAAATTCATGAATAATACAGATTATGAGTTTCGTTTGAAATTAACATATACTGTCAAACAAATTTTTAATTTTAATGAGAGATTACCAATACAAAAATAACTTCTAACAATACTTTTTAGTTCTTGATAAATATTTTTTTTCTGTGTTATCCTTTCACTCAGCTAATGTTAAAAAAATAGTACAGTTTCTTAAAATAGTACGGACTGTGCACATACACCACACATTAAATTTTAGAAATTTCACTTATATACCTACCTTTGGAGCATTTTTTTTTTCTTAAAAATGAACTTTCTGTGAAACGCTAATGTTTTTAGTTACAATGGTCTAAGAAATGGTAAATTCAAAAGTCACTTCCATTAACTTTTCTTCCTATTTTTTAAATTTTGACCATATTTGGTTAAAATTTGGAACGAATTGACATTTACGCTAAAGTTCATATAACAAATTCTAATTCATATAGTTCACATTTTGATTTATTTAATATACATATATCTGTGTTGTGATGTAAAAAAATGCAGTTTCCTTTAACCTTACTGAATTATACAAAACTTATAAACAGAGCTTGATTTTGCAAAAAAAATTATATAACATATTTTTAAATAAAAATAACTCCAAAATAAACAATTATATACTTAAAAGCTATGTTTGAGGTCCACAACATACCTAGAGATGTACAGAACATTGTTGCAAAATTTTATTTGAATATATGAAATACTTTTAAAGAAATGAGATTTTTCGTTATAAAAAAAAAAATTAAAATCGCAATTTTCCAAAAAATGCAAATCTGTAAATCAAAATTAAGAGGAGAAATAGTAACCAGATATACCCACAACTATAATAAATAAATAAATAAAATATAACTCTACATTAAGCGCAAATTGGGCATTCACAATGTTTAAAAATGAAGAAACAGCTGTTTAAATGCATTGTTTACATTTCTATTGCTTAGTTTTGGTCTTGGAAAAATTTCATATCCGATTCTTTAAATTGAACTTCCGGCTTAAAATCTGGGCTATAACTTATTTTCTAGCAACCATAGAAACAAATGCAAACCTTTTTTGAAATCTTCAATATGTGGGCTTTAATAAAAAGTAATAAAGAAATTTTCGAAAATTTTCTCGAACACAGTGATTTTGAGGTAGGCACATACTTTAATAATTGTTAATAAACCAAGGAATTATAATAAATATTATAACTTTCTCTAAATTATTTTTTCATACTTGATAATGCAAAAATTATATGGCGTGGATGAATAATAATGTCAATATGCCATAACTTTTTAATTTTAATTTTCGGTCCAAATTTTTCAGTTCTTATTGAACCTGAATGCTGTAGTGTCCTCTATGTAATTCATTATTCATTTTTCGACGACATAGTTCCCATCCATTTCTCCACATTTGCGACTGTTTGCGATTAGTTGGGCTAACTGATTGGAAAAGAATTATAGTAGTTGTTATCGACACTAGATTTTAATGGTGAAATTGGTAAGGTAGGGTGCAATGATATCCCGTTGCTTCGACCTTATCTCTATGTAGTCTGCCATCTTCTTCATTTTTCAACTCTCGAACGATGTCTGGGAGTGAAGAAAACATTGAATTACATAAAATACATATGTAGCTTTCACAGGTATAAAAGGAATTGTGAAATTCGGGTTACAAATAAAAAAGTTATGGCAATGGAAGCATTTCTTTTCAATCGTGTGCCTCATTGTACCCGTACTTGTCGTTCAGAGACATTAATATATACTTTTGAAAAGTAATATATACATAACTTACTCTCAAAGTTATATCAAGTCTTCCTAAAAAGTTAAACATTTTAATCTTACATGTCACATCTCTATGATTTCACTGTATATGCAACAACGAATTCTCATGCTCTACGATTTTCTTCGTCAAGATATGTCATCTGTCATTTTCAAACTTGACAGAAATATATATGTCAGCAAAGAAAGTGAGGAAGATATCTCAGAAAAAGAGAGCTAGGGCGATATTTTTTTGCCTTATATTTTGTGATTTTGGAAAATTTTCTCCATTTACCACAGATGATGGAATACTTTATCTGTTTTATTTATATTATTTATTAGTTTCTAACATTACAAAATATCAAAATTTAATGTCGATATAAGTCATCAATGTTACATAAATATTATTTTCTTGTTTTTTCAGAAGCTTTTGATTTACTGAATTATATATAAAGATTTAGAATGATTTATGGCAAATCAAACTATATTTTTAAAATATATCGGTATAAAATTTTATCGCAACCAATTAAATGTACAGCGTTATATCTTTATTCACTAAAAAAAATATAAATGTATGTTATTCTCAATTTTCTATGCCAAGATGTCAATGAATAATTATGTTTCTAAAAGTATATTAACAAAATCGAAAGATTCCTTAAAATTCAAATAGATTTAAGTATATGATGTAGGTGAACCGTCGTTCTTTTTTTAATATTAAAAGGATCGTCGAAAAACGAAACTAGTTGTAAATATAAAATTCAGGAATAAATCTTCCCTCTCTTCTCTCTTTGTAGCCATAGTATCCTAGTGGTTATGGGCGTGGACTCGCTGCCGGCATTGCTTTCGTCGAATCTTGAGTGAAGTAGTCCAATCGAGCCTTGATGCGACTTAAGACCGGCCATGTGGCGGGACTGATGCGCATTAAATCTGGCCGTGGTACCTTTCCCTAGCGTAGTGTGGAAGCGTGGTAAGAAAGGGGCTATTTCAGGTGCCATCCTCCTCACATGAATGGGGCTCGAAATTCCGAGGTCCGTTGTCAACAGCCCTTGTTTTGCTTCTCAGTGAGACGTCAATAAACACTCACAATGAACTCTCTCATTATGACTAAATTAATTCATATTAGCCGTAATAAATGTACAACAAATATCATGATGAACCCAATATCATTTTCGTTTCAACTAAAATTGCGAGTTTATTTTCATATTGTGACCAAACCTCTTAAAAATTGATAGACACTTTTATTTCACAAACATTCACAAAATTATCCGTAAAATATTGCACCTAAAATGATAATTACATTTTATCTGATATGTTTATTAGTTATATCCTGAAAAAATCAATATCTTAGCATTCCTTTTTTATTCATAATCCAAAAAGAAGGTTCCACTTAAAACTAAATATAAAATTTAACAAATAATATTCACAAACTATACTCAATATATTAAACTACAATATAATCGGAGAATTTGTATCTTTGCAATGATTTTGAGGAGGTAGAATATAAAAAAGTGCAGACAATCAACAAGAATTCCACACTTTTTCGTACAATTCAAAAATACATATACATCTGCGAGCAACTCCATTCACGAGCGGTTCGGTTCGTAGATATTAACGTGTCAAACGAACTGCTTGCGAACCGCTCACTGCTTCCGTTTCTTGTCGGTTTTTAAATGAACACAAAAGGAATTAGTAGTTCCAAGAGAGACGGCTTCGTGGTTTTCTTTTAGCTCGCAAACTTCCAGGTTCTATCGTCCGCTTAATCTTGTGAACTTAGTTGTTCAACCCCGAATATCGATTCATCACAAATGACGTGAATCGCTGAAATCTTCTTGTTAAAGCAATTTCAACGAATGGTTGATGAACCTTTTGGCTCTTAAGTATATATGCGTATTAAGAAAATAAACTTTATCCGAAGTAAAAAAAAAACTATCAGAATCGTAAACCAACATTCAAGCGTTGCTTAATGATGCATTAGAAATTTATCAAACATTCTTTTAATAATCCAGAAATGCCAACATGTTAAATCTTCGAATTATTCTGGACCGAAAAGTGTATAAATCAAATTTAAAAAACTGAGTCTCTGTAAAATATTTGAATAATCTTAAAATAATTTCACCGATTATATTTAATCAGTTTAGCAACCTCAAAAAAATTTCTTTTAATAATACGGCTTTAAAAATTATTTAAAAATTTTTGGAAAAACAGGTTTCAATTCAATAAAGATTTGACAACATTTTTAAGTTGAAATTTCGTTTCATTGTTTATGCAACAACACTGTGATGTTATTCCATCAAGGCGTAGATTGAACGATTATGTTTATAATGAAACTAAGACAAAGAGAAGCTACTTTAGCTAGATGAAATATTAATTTTCTGTTTGTTTTCTTTTTCTTTCACCATAAGCGCTGAGAAACATTTCTTTAGAAAAAAGATGTTAATTATAGCTGTTGTAATTTTCGAAGTGCAAAGATGAAAAAAAGAATTATTAAATACCTATCGATTTTTCCTTTTATCAACAAAAGAAAAGTTAGATATTTCCTTCTTTTTTTAGTATTGCAAAACCTGGAGTACTTCCCAACATATTTTTGATACTTCCTTTAAGCTTTAAATTTAAAATCTTGATTATAAAACATTATTTGTAATAAATATTATTCCACCAAAATAAATATTGCGTCAAGATTTTATCTAAAAAAAGTGTATATTCTCTTTTCTATCATCTCAACGAATACTCGAATTATCTCCATAAAACACAAACTCATAGCTCCACTCTAATTGTAGTAGTTATAAAAACATTTGTTTTTAGAAATTTAAATATAATGTCTTTAGAATACCTATATCTGCTTAAATTGAGACAAATGAATTATTTAAAATTTCTTAATTTGTCTTACGTTTTGTTGATATGAATGGTATGTAATCCTTTTATATTCTGTTTTGAAATTTTCTCATATCTCAAAACATATTTGGGGATTCTTAAACTACTAAACAATATATTTTCTCAGAAATTAATGTTCTTTCAAAATATTTGTTTTTGAAAGACGTCAATTAAAAGTAATATAATTTATTATTTTCACATTTACTATATATAAATTTTAAAGCTCGTTTTTCCATTATACTACTCCACACCGTTGATAGCATCATTCCAATATTTAAGGTGCTTCGTTCATGTGTGGAAGTAGCGGTAAGCATACTTTTGCCAAAAAAACTGCTTTCAAATTTATTTTTGAATACATCTTTCGTAAGAAAAAAACAAAACTATCTAAAAAGAATCTATTTTAACGAATATCTATTTAAGGCTTCATGATTTTCGCCATTTTGATTTTTTGGACTATATGTTAATCCTATGGAGTTTCGACTTATGTTTTCATATATTTATTATTTGATCTATTCGAATGCAATAAAGTGAATCTAAAAGAGCAAAAAATAATGAAGGTTTCTATGGGAATTACTTTTTGCCTCCGATTATTAAAAATATTTTATTCTTATTTTGATTATTCGTTTGTGAGTGCTCCGGTCTTTAAAATAAATTTTGAAATATTTTTAAGAATCAGAGCAAACAGTAATTCCACAGAAACCTTTATTATTTTTTGCTTTTTCAGATGCATTTTATTTCATTCAAATATATTAAACAGTAAAGATTTTAGAGCAAAAGTAGAAATTCCATATTTTTAACATTACGTTCACAAAATCAAAATGGCCGGTAAACGGGAGCTTTAAGAATTTGTGCCCTGGTTTTGAATCTAATCGCAACGAAACATTGCTAGCCAAAATTAATTTTATTCTACTTTTTAAACTGCTATTCTATTTTTTTTTAATCAGAATCATTGTTCTTTTAATCTAAACGGGATCATTGAAAAGGACAGGAATTAAAAAAGCAATCTCAAAAGTTCTTTACTATCTGAATACATTTGTCATTTCAGATATTTGATTTAAACTTGTTTTAAAAAAGGGACTCGATTATTCATTTCTTTAAAATGAATTGAAATCTTTTGCAGCTATTCTTGGAAGGTATTAATATTAGAAATGTAGGACTCGAAAAGATCCAAATATTCATGAATCATTAGAAATTTATTTCAATTTTTTTATGCCTCTCATAAAGACAATTCCGGAAAACATTAATAAAATTCGTAGAATGTTTCATTTATGGTTTTTCAAAATGAAATAGAAAGTAAAATAATACAGCGTTGAAAAGAAACTTGAAATCTGAAACTATATATATCCTAGACATCATAACAAATATTATTTTGTCTGATAGTATATTATTACTCTAGTTTTTTGTTGTTTTTGAAAAGTTTTTGGATACCCACGTATAAACTGAAGATGCAGTTCCTTATACAATCTAAATTACGCTTTTTATTCCTCTTTGTGTATTTCTTGTATATGTAACATATTTAAATATTTTTCTTACAAATTCAACAATAACTTGAGTTATCTTTGATAGTGTCTGTTTCTAAAGTTTGTTTGAAAAAAGTTGTCAACATGCATTCATCACAATTAAAAAAATCATAGAAAAATTCAAAAAAAAATTCACTGATTAAATATCAGGTATAGATATTGAAAGGCAAACTTTGTTGTAACAAAATATTTTATGTTGCAATAATGGACTTAATAAACTCAGATCCTATGACATAACCTTTACTTAATATTGACAGAGGTACATCGATGTGTTTTTAGAAACAATATATGTATTTTTTATGTATATACATTACAGACCTACTTTTCAAACGCAAAATTGTTAGTACGCTTATATATTTAACAGAATATGTCGGACTATACGTTAAACTTGATTGTTTGATGAGGAAAATCGTAAGGCAAGAACGATATTATGTCTTGCTAATTAAAGATTAACTAGAGTGAATAGTTAATTTTACATAAAATGTGATATAATGATAAATATTAGTTCAGATTTATTTCATACTAAGATATTTTGATTTCGTAACAAACATATTTCGTTTTCTAACTATAAAAAGTTTTTAAGAATGTTTGGTGTACCATTTCAAAGTATTATATGCAGACGAGCAAATACCTAGACAACTCTTAATCTCACCATTTAAATTCTATTAAACCTGTAAAACAAAGGGCAGAACGGTGGCTATTCATCCTCAGGTTTATATTTCTTGCAGTTGAAAAGTCAACGGTGAGAATCAACCTCCTCTTCAAACACTGATACTGTCTCATTTTATTGTCGTTTGAAATGATTCGTCGTTCGCTTATGTATACACCGCAAGCTCTCTACTTCACAGTAAGCTTCCATAATGACGAAAGATCGGAAAAGAAGCCATTAGCTTAATGTCGAACTCCTTCCCGGTCACTTTGTTATGGGTAAACATGCTCTCCTCTTTTGTCGGCATCCATTACAGTTTCTCTAATTTTGCGTATGAGACCACATCAAGCTTGTTTGGACTGTGGAAAGCTCCCAAGGGACCCTGGTAATCCTTCACCACTCAATGTGTAATTCTGTTGATCTTTCTAAATTTGTTGATAAAGGATTTAGTTTGCAAGTAGCTTATTTTAATCCATTAGATGTCTTATATATTAGAGTCAGGAATAGAGGAGAACTTGAAACACATAGCTTATATTTTACTACAAATTAATACAATAAATGTTCTATCTTAGTTTCGATACTTTTTTGATCGGTAAGAATGTTTCTTTTATTTTTAATTCATGCATATATACATTAAAAACAGGGATTTGGATATGTTGTTGTTTTTAAAAGTTTTAAATCTTCAACTAAAAAGATTAAATTATACTGCTTTAGTGTTTTGAAAAAAACTTTTAAATTTTTAATTGAATAGTTTTTAATTGAAGAACTTTTTTGGATATTTTAATGGAAGATTTTTGATTGAAAAGTTTTTAGGCGAAGATTATTTTATTTGATTGGAAAATATTGGTTTTTGAAAAAAAATTTAGTAATTGAGATATCTTGCCTTTCATTTTCTTCTTTGTTTCTTGTTTCTTTTCTTTAATTTACAAATTGAATTTTGGAGTAATCCAATTTTTACCCAACAAGATGCATTGGGGGAAGAGTTGATACCATAGAACATGTATAACCCCACAATTCAGTCCCCAGTCTGAATGTGCATGTTTTGTTTTGTTGTGTATTCAAATTATTCATTTAGTTTCAAATTCGATTCAATTTTTATTCATCTACTTTACATAGTTCTATGAATGTTTTCTTTTGTTGATTTTGGATTTTAATTGTTCTCTTATTTTTATGTGTTTTAATAATAAACTCATTGCTTTATCTTATACATACACACACACACACACACACACACACACACATATATATATATATATATATATATATATATATATATATATATATATATATGAGGTTAGATTCATAAAATTGTGAATAAATGAAGCTAATTGAGGTAGAATACATTTTTATGAGGTAGAATACATTATGATTAATTTCTGGAAGATTTCATTTTAATGTAATTAATTATAAACGGAATCCAGAATAACATAAAACTAGAAAGAAATAAAAAGATGGGATACAAATAAAGCATTTTATTTATGTATAGATGAAATATAGTTGTGTTTTATGAAGTATAGATATGTGTGGAATGAATGCATTGAATACTAAATGCAAACTCTTGTCAAAATGTACAAAATATAAAGTACACCAAATCCGCTTTGACAACGTGTAGAAACAGCATGGATTCCCATATTCTAACAACACATCCAAAATCTCTTTGATTAAGTGTCGAGGCATGTAACAGCGGTTATTGCTGTTCGTGACGACAACACTCAATATTAATTTCATCGTCTTCCTCTCCCCCAAGAAAGGTATATTTTCAATCATTTCACTTTTAACTGTGTGTTATTTGTCTTGTAAATTTGGCAGTGATATCTCATATCCTTTTCGTTTTACATGACCGCGATGGTGTGTATATAATTTACCGAAATACCAATAAAAGGAATGTAGAGTTACCGGCAACAGTTTGAATCAAAAATTTTCAATTTATTCGTAAGCCAAATTACTTATTTGACTATCTCTACTCAATGTCTAAACTTTCACGCTCTTCGAAATGAGTTTTTCTAGCTATCAGGATTTAACGTCCTACTAAATCTGATCATTCCAATAATCAATTTTAAAAATTCAGGGTAAGAAAGCAGTAATTTTCAACCAATTTTTCAGTGACTAGAAAATAATACTTCTGAAAAATCTTTTTTAAAACCGTTCCAAACATAACTATCCTTTTACTTATTACTTCCTAAACTAAAATTCAACCTTACCTTACAGAAATTCTTTCATCAATTTGTGAAGACGTTGTATTTTGTCCATAGTATCCCAATCAAAGTTCACACAGTAAGAGTCCTTGAAAAGAATTAGAAAGTCAAGTCTTTCAAAAGTCATATCTTAATCAAAAGTCAGTGAAAAGAATTAGAAAGTCAAATATTTAACTTAACCTTATTCTCGTTCTTAAGAATACTAAAAAATCCATATGAGTATTATAACTGTGGAACAAACCCTTCACGCGTTCGCACCTAAAAATAAATATTAAGAAATTCTACTTACCTTACAAATGGCTAATTAAATCCAAGCCAGTAATAAAACTTGTAGCTAGATCCGATTAAATATCCGTTCTCATTTGACCATTTCACGCTAAACTTCGAGTGACATAATTTCTTTATTCTCAGTGTAAGAACATGTCTAATTTCGTTGCTCAAACCTTTGGAGAGATCTTTCTCACTCAATATTTCTGTCTACTGTCCTAACTTAAGCGCTTTGCAGCTTTAATAATATTCATTTATTACATTTTTATAGTTCATATAATGTAGTTAATATCATTTCCATGGGTTAAAAAAGCATCTACATATTGCAAAGAAGCTCGCAATCCTCGATGGTGCAGAGGTAAAATTCTCGTAAACGGAACGAGTTCCCGGGTTCAAACCCAATGCTGACAGCATTTGAATTCGCCTAAGTTTAATTTAATTGTTCCTTGTATAATATTATAATTGCTAAGACCTTCTAGAATGTTCTTTACGTTTACAGAGCAGTGTTTTGGAATCTTCTAATGCAATATATAAACCCATACATTTTTAGTCTGAGAGAGTTCTCAGCCAAGTATAGCTGCTCTAATTCTGTTAACAAAACCCGTTATTCAGATATCAATGGTGAGTTCATTTCATCCTGCCATAATACCTACGTGATAATAATGATACGTTGAAATAAGATAATTAGAAAGAACATAATATTTAAGCTAATTAAAATAACTTATAACCATAGATTTCAGACAATTTTTTGTATCATTTTAAAATATGCAAAAAGGAAGCAATATCCCCTAAAAATGTTTTTACTATGTTTTATCTATCAAATACACCAATCATGTATGTACATAATGCTTAAAAGGAAGGTTTTTTCTTACTTTTTTGAATCGATATTGATAAGTTTCTGGTGATATTCATCAACAGTTTAATGAAACAGCTGACACATATATCTTTATATGAAACATGACGGAACTGGGTTACATATATTTCTAATTTGGTTACTGATGATAAAGTTTATTGTTATTTTCCGTATCAATATTATGTTTATTCATTATTGATCTATGTCTAATGCTTGCATAATTTGAATCTACATCTACAACTATTTGAATCCATATCTTCTAATAAGCGGTAATTTAGCACTATTTATTTTAGAAATTATAGTTCTCCACAGTAAGAAATTCCAATCTTTGAGCGAGTGTTTGAAAAGCGGTGAGGAATGACTTTAAAACAAATAAAAAGTCCATTTATTTTTATTTTATCAACAAAACTAATTATATTTTAATGCAGCACATTATACAAACGTGCACAGTAATTAAAAATCTGACTAAGTCATTAAATACGCCAGGCAACATGGAGGTATTTTTTTACTCTAATCTCTTCTAAACTACAGTAGAGTTGAGGTGTTTATCTTCGATTCTCAGCAAAGTTGAGTAATTACTTTATAGCTGTTAGTGGAGTGGAGTTGTTTCTTTATACTTCTTTACTACCACTGTAATGTATGTTCTCCTTACATGTAAATGCGTAACAAATATGTTCATTCATATTTAATTTTATTTCACTCACAATTCTTTCAGCATTTTCAATTACATATTTAATTTCATAAGAATCACTCTAATATCTAACTAAATTCTTTTATAGAGCACTTACCTTATTACTTTAGATCGGTATTTCAGAGAAATCTTAGATATAAAGAATTGAAAAGTCTCTAACTTACTAACTAGAAATATTCCATCTTCTGAATAGACAACCAGTAGCCATTAGTCTCTGAAGATCATAATAACCCGAAACAACAAAAAAGATTTTGATACTAGAATATTAAGAAATCATCATCTACATAATGAGACTCCTTGTTCTACATGAAAAACTTTCCCCTGAAGTGATTCAGATGATGAGTACATTGATGTCTGTATGAGATGTCTGGGGAAATGGTAGAATGAGAAATTGCTTCATACTGCAATTTATAGTGTCAACATTGTTCTATATGTCATTATGTGGATAAAAGTTGTCCTACAAGAATACTATATTTGTCCAGTTGTTTCTCTATCTGTTTCTTGCTTATCTGTTGCAATTGAACACAACACCCTTTCTGAGTGATGGTTTGGCAAGAAATTCTGATTAATTATCCCAGCTGTAACCCACATTTATGAAACATCGTCTTCTTTATGAAGAAGGATTATTTGGAAAGTCATCTAGGAAATGACTTGCTAAATCAGAGTGCATATCAGTTTCGATTAATCCATTTCTTTTATCCAATTCCTCTCCTTGTTTGTTCATTCCTAGCGAAAACGACATACAAATTTATATCATCTTTCCTGAAGTTGTCAATACAGATAATCAAATGTTGTAATATAGTTAAAAGTGTAACTATAAAATAGCCACAAGGATGATCGTAACGTGTTGCATACCTTATTCAACTGCTTGAACGGTATGTTTTTCGAAGGTGACTTTCAATCACATTAAGCTATGAATCTTAAGGAAATGCATCGTTAGTCTTGCAAAACTATATTCAAGAGACTTTTCAGATTTCTATCATCACTTAGAAACTTCATATGATAAGTGAAGGAATATTTCATTTTTGCATTCGTTTTGGAATTTTTAATTTATTCTGCTGCTATTTCATTAGAATGAAGTTCAATTATAAATTATGCATTTTAAGTTTAGAGAAGCTATGGGTACTTATATTCACTCAAGCCAACTCTAGAACTACTACTTTTATCTGAGTATCATAGATTTATAATAACTCTGGAATATTAGGCGCTCAAATTTGTTGATATATTTTGTGTGAGGGATGCCATTCCCAAAATAGTTTTGGGCATTGCATAATATAAAAATGTAACAAATCTCTAAATATTATAAATAATTACCCTAAAATTTATATCTATAAATTGGAGAAAAATGTCATTAGTTTTTAAATTTCCTCTTCATTTCGAATGTAAAAAAAGACTTTTTGTCAAAAATGAAAAATCAAATGATAATGTGATTATGATTTTTAATTCGAATGTGTTTGAACAAATGCGATTAATTTTTAAAAAAATGGAAGAAGGCTGAACAGATACTTGATATTTCTTACAAAGATAAAGTAAAACTGTTCATAAGTAAAAACTGGTCATCAGCTTCAAAACCTTATCTTTTACTTAACCTTTCTTGTAATTTATTAAAATTGAATTATAATGAAATAAAAAAAATAGTTAAGCTAGATTGGATAAAAACATAATAGCAAAATTCTTGCTCTTAGGTGTTTCATTTATTAAAGCATTTTTCACACATTCATCTCTCGACTATTGATAAAAACATTTAAATCTTAAAAGTTCACGAAATGAAATGTAAATAACTGGACATGCCTTTTCTTTTATAAGTACACCTTAATATTTTCTATTATATATTTCCACGTCTTTAAATTTTCGACAAAAACATTTTTAATTTTAATGATTTGTTTAACTTCCTGTGGTGGTTTTAATACTTCAAAAAACTTAATGATGAGTCCTTCCAATTAAATTGGGAAAAAATAATTGAAAAGAAAAATACATGTGCTTTAATCATGAAAGATATGAATAAAGTTATTCAAAAAAACTGAATAAAAGGTTCTTTTCTAAAATAAATACTCTTCACAACTAATACAGCAAATCTAAAGATTCTCTTCTTTTATATAATACTGAGACATTTTGTATGATGTTCACATCATTATACTCTCAATAATAAATGAAATCCGTAAACCGATTGTCCTCAATACAGATGTAGGTGGAAGAATTTCATAAATAAATTAAGCAGTTTAATTACCGAAGGAGATTAGATGAAGGAAAATAAAGAGACAAAACAAATTGGCTGTTTCTACTGCTAAAAATCCTTTTTTAGAAATAACCATTCGAAATAAAATATTTATGAATGAATTAAAATGAATCTTAAATACACAGTACACAAGAAACTCCTGCATTTTTACATTCAATTAAACTTTCAATGTGTTACATTATTTTTTATATTAAGTGCATTTCTTTCAAATAGTCTCTGCGAATCTTTTTCCTAGAGATGTATAGGAAACATTAATGTATATCTTAGGTACTTTCGTTCTAATTATTGCAATTTTCTATGTAAATAAAATGTTTTTGAATAAGTATTATTCTCTCATTGAATTTAAAGAACGTCATTCGTATTACAAAATCTCTGCTGAAGATGTATATTAGTAGCTATTTTATTTTCAATAATCAGCTTCTGACTTCGAAAAATTTCCTTTGATTGAAGATAAATAGAAATAGATCCTTTGTATAACTTTGTACTTCAATTTTTTGTTGATTTTTAAAAGTTTTATACTTTATTTTTTAGAACAGTGATTAGGAGACAGAGATTCTTAAAGTCTAAATGCTTAAGTTTTTGCCATCGCTTAGCTAATCGTTTGTAGTTCAGAAAATAGATCTTTCGGTTCAATACAATAAACTTTAAATAAATATAAAACCAGTATCATACAATAATATTATTTCATAATACTTATATAAATTATTAAGTAAATACATCGGTGTTCCAAGACCTCATGTCAAAGGACTCTGGTGTCATCCTCGTCACTTGACCGAGGTACAAAGTTACAAGATTCGTCGCTAATAATCCTTGTATTGCTTTATGACGACATTTTTCTACTATCTCGTCTGTCATATTAATTGTTACTCTAATCACAAGATCTAAAGTTCAACTTCAGTTCAAACACAGACAAAGCAACTAAAATAGTCAATTACATTTCGAAATATAGTTTATATTTGATCCTCTAATAAGAGTATGCTTCAATCAATTTAATTTCGCTACCTCCCAGCAGTAACAACTTCTATAATCTATCAAGAATAGCTTACCGTAATACAATGCGATTTCCCTCTTCAAGTATTCCGTTGCTCCGACAGAGTTGAGTCCTTATCTCAAAATATCAACTTCTTCGCTTCTGCCACCTATCCTTTTTCCGTAACCTTATTATTATTCTCTTCAATTCTTTGTCGCTTTTATACGACTTGATTATACCTATTTGCACTACGTCTAAAGTTTATGTAATTTGCATCTCGTTTCACTTGATTGTGAAGAATTTGGCAAACATGAAATCATAAATTAATAACAAATTAACCCGGATGTTAATCAGAGGGAAGTACCGCTAATACTCCCCTGTTGCAGCTTCTAAGTGTTACACCAATAAAAATTTATTTCATCAACGTCATTTTGGAGAGATATGGAAGAAGGGAATATAGAATAGGGTATCATCTCATTTGTCGACTTGGTTGTATAAAAATTATGATTCATGTTGACTATGTTAGTTGTATTGTCAGAAGAGTTGTTGAGTCAGAAGAGAAGAAGCATCTGAAAATAATTCAAAAAGCAAAATAAAGGATAAAGTAAGACATTCCTGAATAATGTAATGAAAAATAAAAATTTCACTCGTATTAACCTAGATTTATTTATTTTTATTTTCTCATATATTGATGTTTGTTCAATAATTAGTTAGCCAAACACTCTCGATACGACTGCAAATAATTAAAACTGCCCTTTAGTTTTCATTGTAATTGAAAATGAATACTTTTCTTACTTAAGATTTTGCATTATGTAAGTGGCCATCAAGTATGTTGATATTTAATTCTGTCATAAAACAATATTGCGTTCATTGTAGAGAGAATGTTGTGGAAAATATCACCAATACCAATTAATTCTTAGATGATATTCTGCTAATTGATTCTTTACTACTTGCTTATATGTTGTTATTAAATTGTGCATTCCATTAACGAACTCATATTCTTTTGAATAAATAGTTTTGTACAATTAGAAATGCCCTGTCAAAATCAACAGTGACCAAAAATAATGTTAAATGACCAAACTCAACATCTTAACTACCTTTTAATATAAGCCCAGAGGGACAATAACTTGGATGACGCATGAGAAGTTCATACACTCCAATAGAGCTAAAAGTTTTTAATAACGAACATCACGAAAGACAGGCCGGAAAATGAAACTGTTCTAACTAACGATAAAGCGGCGTTATTTTTCCAGCTTTTTCTGAACACACCAACCCACGCTTTCTTATAAAAATGGGAAAAGTGTTCCTTTGAGAGGAAGGATATAAATTATTCGCACAAAGAGTCTTTTTATATCTTATTTCGAACTGGTTGCTGATAGAACCTGCCATTTTAATTTTTCTTTCGTATCATTTAAGAGGTATTTTGTACCCTTGCCCACCAGACGAGATATGCTTTTAGAGTAAACGGTTATGTGTGACGATGGTTTGACTGAAATATTTAATTTAGAATCTTTTTTATGACTCATCTAAAAGGCAGATACAGTAAGATTTCGTTTAAGGCTTCTTCGATTAACACTGATTCGACGTAACACGATCATTTTCTTCAGCTAAATTCCGCTTGGTATTTTCTTGACGTTCATCAGGATTCTTATCAGAATTGTTATAAATTAATTTATTATGTGGGCTCATATCGAAAGGATTAAACAGAGAAATAAAATGTATTGTATTATGACGGTATCTTATTATTATTCTGGTCTTAAATAGTATTCTAATTAATAAATATAAATTTCAAATTTCAATCACAAACAAATTAATTAAAGTAGTCAGTTATATCCAATACAGCTTTTATTAACCTACACTAAATGGGCGGGGATGTTCATCATAGTTAAATTCCAATCAGCTAGTACTAACTACTTCTATAATCTATCAAAGAATACGTTAATACAAGAAAGCTAGAACCTCCTACAACTGCTTTGACAGAAGCGTTGAGTTTAAATCTCACCAAATCCACTATACATCGGAATATTTCCACTCACATAACACTAACACCCTAGTATATTTACTGTAACCTTATCATTCCCATCTCCTATCTTTCCGTCTCCCCGTCTTTCTCACTACGCTTCAGTTTATATATGAACTTCGCTTAGCATAATTGGAAGTTGAGTTGTTTGAATCAAGCAGTGTCCAGATAAAGTTCATAAGGACAGTTAAAGGGAAAATAAGTCTCACATTACTACAGAGTATATATGCATAATAACTGAGTAATACCCATTTGCATGTGTTTAATTTGTAAAGTTGCGCAAGTGAAAGCGCCAATAGCTTTTTTTGCTTTGGCCCTGAAAGATATCACAAAAATTGAGTGATAAATCAAAATTTCTTGTTATAAAAAATACTGTAAATTTTGGGGTATGTTTACTTCATCAAATAGTTCAATCAGTTATTAGTAAAATAGACGGTGGAAATGAAGAACCAAATGTGTGCAGTTTTAAGGAACATGTAAAAAGTTTTAGATGATGGATGTCTTAGGCATATACAACCAGAATTAACAGATAAAAGTATGAATGGAGGGAGAAAGAAAGTACGTCTGGAGGCGTTTAAGAACTATCATTGAGAGGAACGTAGCGTTGTCCATATTGTTTTCCTAATAAATACAGCGGAATTCGGAGACATAGATGAGCAAGATGTTGAGTAGTTACTGCTAGTTTCTGGTTAGAAGCTTGCCAATGACGTCCTTCATGAAGTGGCAAAACGAGAAATTCACGTAGAAATTAAAAGAACTGATTCTAAAAACAAAAAAACCTTAACACATGCCTCAAATTTTCTTTAAAAAAGTTTGGTAACTATAACCGAAACCATTGATCAAATTCTATAAGCAGAGTGAATGGCGCAGATTTTGAGCGAAGTCCATAAGTAAAATCAGTTACATTGGATGCCTTCATTTGCCTAATAGGAGAAAAAATATGCCAAATCCTACCTGATGTCTTCATAGAAAAATAATCAATGATGCATGTTTAAATCTCCTTCAACCATTTTCGCCAAACTAGAAAAATGTCGCTAAGTTAGTGTAATTAGTGTGTTTTATTAGTGTAATTGAATGGGTAATCGGTATAAGTTTGATTGGAATTGCACAAACTTTAATGGTCAAAGTAATTTTACACAAGTACCAAATATGAATTTCTGAACAGTCAGAACCTTCATAACAAAAATCAAATTTATAATTCTGTATGCATGCTCATGTGTTATATATAAATTATAAAAAACCTTTGAAAAAATTTTAGTTTATGCAGTTTGTCCATTGTACAAATCTGCACAGTTAATTGTATGGTTCCAAAACTTTTTGTAGATCTTCGCTGATGTTTCGAAGTAAAAAGCATATTCCCGTAAAAAAAATTCCTAATTTATTTTTGGCAATTTTTTTTCTAAACTCATTTTTATTCAGCATTTGTCACCATCGACAGATGGCAGCAGCGTCGATTTACTTAAAAACTTTTCGTTAACTTTTTTTTTTTAAATCAATTATTTTTTATTATTATTTTAATAATTTTCTTCCTTGTTTTAGGATTTTTCTTAATTAATACTGCTGAAGCGATATTTTTGTACATTCAATGGGCTATGTCTCGAACAATATATTGAAAAATTTCGATTCTTACACTATCGAATGTGTAAATTAATTAACTGATTTCTTGGGAATTTTTGAAAATAACACTCAAAAGCAATAACTGTTATTTATTTTTTAAATTGTTTCATCCACAACTCTATCGTTCCAAATAAAGCGGTATTCATATGATAAACAAAACATACAGCACCCCTTAAAGAAAGAAGTAAAAGTATAATTAGTGGGATTTCAAACAAATTTTTCATTGTACAACTATCTGGTGAATTTTATCCCCACCCTACCTCCCTTTCCTCTCTTCGCTCTTACTTAATGTTCTGGATATGCATTTCTAAGATCTTTATTGTAATTGATATACATTATTATGTATTTTTAAAGTATTATAACTGATTAAAAATATTTTATCCTTAATAGATAGGTTATTAAGTTTTAAATTCATTCGTCGAAAGAAATTAAATGTAACGTTCACTTTTATTGCATTTTAATTTATTTTAAGTTTAATGTAACTTTTCAACATTAATTGCAGCTTCATTAAAAAATTAATAATTGTCATTTTATGAACTCTATTTTTAAGCAATTAATTTTTTTTAGAAAGTATAAAAAAGTTTCTTTAAGTAATGAACTGGAGGCCTTAACCCCATTCGCTTAAAATTTGTAGCTCTTTTTATATTTACTAAATCGTTCATTCCCTGGAGGTTAACTTGCAGTTTAATTATAAATTTACTCAAAATATTAAATAAGAACTGGTCCTCGTTAAAATGTATCTATATCGTTCTATCAAAATAGTTACATTTTTCAGTTCATCCGAGCGAAGAACAGGTATACCTGCTAGTATATTATGTTACGAAAATTAAGATAAAAATAATTTTAAATGAAAGTAAAACTTCTTTATTTAGGGTCTAATATTCTTTTTTTTTTCTTTTGACTTTAAGTAAAAATTACCTCGTTTAACGTCGTTTCATTTAGTGTTTTGTCTTCTAAGAATGCACCCTAAAATCTAAATGAAATCTCATTGTATGTTAGAGCTCCTAACATTTCCCAAAATAGAAATCGATCTGACGTAAGTGAATATTTCATATTTATTCCACTCGATCGTTTACCTATTATGTATTATTAAATTACATTTTTAACCTCAAAAAGTATTATTAATACGTTTATTCGTTGAAATAATTTTCTAGTTATTCAATTATTTCATGCTTTGTCATATCTCTTTCAACTTTTCACCGTTATATACATACCGAAAAACGTTGTAATTTCAACTTAAAATATCATATAAGATAGGAATTTTGAATATTGAACGCAAATGGTTGAGTTCCAGTTGACTAATAATAAATATTGTTAGGTGGTTGATCGTCTTTCGAATGCAAGAGAGGTCCACGCAATTAAAATTCAGGGTTTCTTCGAGCAAATCCAAATCTAGTCTAAGAGATCACCTCTAGCAAATATACTATCTTCCTTCTCAATCAATTACCACAAACACTTCAAAATATATCATAGCACCAATTCAAAATTCGCACAATCACTGAAAAAGTAATCATATGTCCACAATATCGCATTATATAGCAGATTAAATGCATATATATATATATATATATATATATATATATATATATATATATATATATATATATATATATATATATATATATATATATATATATGTACAATGGCCACATTTGAGACGAAAATTTTCATGTCATTTCCTATCTATGCATTACTTTCAGACACATTTTCACTTTGTCTGTAAAACAATCTTTTCCGCTGCATTAGTTGTTTCCCGGGAAAGACAATAAAGCCTATACCTTAGTGTAACATTATATATATAAAAGTACTGATAAATGTAAGCACGTATGTTTTTGAAGACCTTTCAGATAACTGTAAGTCAAGACAGAAAACTTCAAAAAATAATGTTTCCATAAGAACTTATTGCTTCTAAAGGAAATTCGTTCGAAAAATAAAATAAAGCTATTGATTGTTTATAATGATTTCGCAATAAAAGGACGTAACAAAAAATTTCTTTTTAATGTAAACACTTTAAAATATAAGATGTATGACACAAGAAAAGGTCTTAAAATACAATCAACCTTATTTCTAGTTCAAGAAATAAGTCATGATAACACACACAAAATGTATAAACTTTTCATTACGAAGAAAAAGCAAATCCACATGAAAAATATTTTCTTAAATAATATCGAGGTATAAATATAATCCTTTTTTTGGGATGAAATTATAAAAGGATTCAATAAATAACAGTTATGAGGTCTAATAAATAATATAATACAATATATAACGAAATAAATAATATAAGGTTCATAATATATCTCTCAATAACTTTAATTTTTTTTACTTATGTACTTTGTGCGGTCATCCAAAAAATGAAATATTCTAAAAACATATGAAATTCTATCTCAGCTATATAGAGTTGATATCAATAATAATAGCTTAAAGGGAAATAAATCATGATGTTAATGGATTAATTATTTAACTAAATTAAAATAGTTAATTGGCTATTAATAATTTTCTCATTGAGTTTTCCATTTTTCTCCCCTCAACAAATTTTTCGTCTTAACCTTAGGCTAAATATAAAAGTTCTCAAAATTTTGATCTAAAGCTTCAGAGTTATGAAACTACGAAAATCCATTCCTTAATTATACTAATTCGGCAGATAATTTTAATCGATAACAGTTTACTCGTACACTAGCGGTGAGCCAAGCTTTTACTTTTAAGTAATAGGTTTTATTGCATTAGTTCCAGTCTGGTAGCACGTTTCAATGTCCTATTACTTCAAAACCTTTATCCTGATATTTATCCTATGTTTCTATATCCTATTAATTTTAACTATAAATTATTATCCTGTTACGTTCGAATTCAGGTGCTACACGTATCAATCACACTGACTGAAAGGAGTGACCCCAACATAAAACAGCGACAACGAAAGCAAGTGACATCTGTTCCGCAAAGAAGCATCAGTGACGGGAAATGGTAACAGCAATTTGAAACGGTGACAATAATGTGAAGCGATAAATGTGACGTGAAGCAGCGACCGTGACACGATGAATTGACTGAGATGACTGTTACGGAAAGATGCAATTAACATATATATATATATATATATATATATATAACATCGCGTAATTTTCGTATTATAAAAAAGACGTACTTTTAACTTATGCAAATTTTGTGATTGAAAAGAATAAAAGGATAAGTTGTTAAAAGAAGTCAAAAAATTAAAAGGTTTTCCTATGGAACATATTACTGACAGATTAGATTTCAAACTCGTAATGTTATTATTTTCCCCATTGCATAAAATAACGTCCAACCCTGGTTTATACCAAACGACTGATATTTTTTATAATCCTAAAATTACTTAAGAATTTAAAGAGCAATATTATAAAAAATTATAAATTCTTACATACAATTCTACGAAGATAGTTAATTACAGTTTTTCTACATTTTTATATTTTTAGATCTTACATTTTTAAACCTTCGAGATAGTAACTCCGGTGCTCAGGAATTAATCAAAATAGAAATCTGGTGGTAATACCATTACCATCGTAAATGGTAATCTATATTAGAATACCATTTATAGCACAATACTCAAAAATGGAGAAAGAAAAGGAATATTTCAAGCACTAAATTCACAAACACTAATTTTAAAAAGTATTTTTATAACAACAAAAATAAAATAAAATATCAAAATATTAAATTAAAATACTAAATATGAAAAATTCTGTTAAAATATTATCTAATTAAATAAAATATTAAACGCTTTTTGGATTATATAACCGTTTTCTCAAAGAAATCTATTGCATGAGCCATAATAATTTTTTCCGAGTACCTCTGAAACCAAAGTTCCGATTCAAACTAAATTATGAATTATAAAGCTATTTAAAATATACCACAGTCGATACTTAGAAAATGCTTTTTACAAATTAATTAATAAAATTGATTGAATTGATTAATTAAAATAATATAATATTATCGCATTTGAGCCATGAACAGAATCATGATTTTTTTTTTCTTTTGATTCAATGAGAATTGCAAAAAATATTAAGGGATTCCCCTTTTTTATAAATTAAATTTCATTATCATTAAGCTAAAAGGATCTCACAGATTTCTTTTGACTGTCTGAATGTATTAAAAAATAATTCGAGATGAAAACCAACGTTTTTATATGGTGGCAAAGTTTATTAAAAAAAATTATTGAAACCCTGTTCCGTTTTACGGACTTAACGTTGAGCAAAAAAAAAAAAAAACACGCCAAGTTTGGTGCCAATTTTTGAAATCGTGCCATGTGATTAGGCTAAACTGCAATATTAAAGAAAATATTACTTAAAACTTGTCGCAAATGTCTAAATATTGCATTGTTAGGCGAATAAGAACGATTCCCAATTTTTCAGAGCTCTAGCTTGATGGGAAGTTGTTTAATTAACAATCGAAAATTTAATGACACACACACCAAGTGAAATATACAAAAACGTTTTAACTTATCCAAAAGTATTAAATTTATCGTCAATGTTTTCAGTTTCAAGCCGGTTTCGGAAAAATTGCATATAAATACAATACTAACCAGTATTTTTTATATTAGAATTCAAGTATATATACATATATCTGTGTGTGTGTGTGTGTGCTTGTGCGTGTGTGTGTGTACACTCACACACACACACACACACACACACACACATATATATATACATACATTCATTTTTGACATACGTAACATTTTTTGAAAATACTAAAGATTTAAATCTCGCATGTGTTGTAACTCTGAAAGATTTCTCTTGGATATACTCCGAAAAGTTCTCAAGCTATTTTCATGTCATTTCGTCAAAATAAGCCATCCATCATCTTAGAACTTGACAGAAATATAAAACTTAGGAAAGAATGTGAGCAAGCTGTCTTTAAAAAAAACTAGAGAAACATTCTGTCTTATTCGATTTTTCGGTTTCTGTAAGAAACTTGCGATCACACGTAGCAAGTTTTGAACATAGGATGAACATTTATTTAAAGGAAACATAACTTGAACATTGTATGTTTTCTTTAATTTGCTTTTCTGTAGATCATTAGCTTAAAATTCACTATCAGTAAGGTTCCATATGTTTAAGGTTACAGATTTAATAAATGAAGTGCGTTCTATGTATTTTTATTTATTGAAAGACAGAAAAATGAGAATTATAAAACTGGAGGATAACTTATTTTTAAAATGATGGAAGTAAAATATCAAATAAAAATCACCTTCATTTGAGCATTGCGATCAACAAAGATACCCATCTCTAACGCTGAAGAATACAAATTTTGAACCACCGTGTAGCGGGGCTGATGAAAGTTATATCTGTCAAAGTATCAAATCCTCCATTGGAGTAATGTGGAAGTTTAGAAATGGATGTGCTACCTCAGGTGCTATCCTATTCTCGTCAAAATTACATCAATAGCTCTCGTGTTGCTTCGAAGTGCGACATTAATAAACACTCAATCAAACTATGAATATTATTTTGACACACAAACAAGTAGAAATATATTTCGATGTTAATATATTTTCTCATCACTAAAAAACAAAAAGAAGCACATTTAATTTCGTTGCCCTTTTCTCCTGGATTTCGTTTATTTATTTTGTATAAAAGTTACTCTATATGTAATTTTATTCTTATGATTTGATGAATTTTCATATGAAATGTCCATGTATCAAAGTATTATGCGATCTTCATTTTTATATGCGATATTATTCTGTTTCCTCGATTCTATTTTTCCAATAAGTCCGTGTTCATTTCTGAAGCTGTGAAAACAAATAAGCTAAGAACTGAAGTAAACTGCGTTTTGCAGTTTTGTATATGACGACAATCCTTGATGTAGTCAAGAGGATATACTGACGTTGTGAATTCCACATGTTTTTGTAATGAAAATATCGCTAGTCAATAAATTGATATGAATTTATCTTGGAAATCCCTTGAATTTGTACTAAGAGATTTTTTGAATTCGCGACTTTAATTGTAACTTTTATTTTCTTTCTAACTTTGTAACGTTGTTTTTTTTTTTCCTTTAATCTTAAGCTAATGCTTACTTTTTATTCGTCTTTTAAGCTAAGATCTTATAAATTATTTAGTGAATTAAAATGAACTGTCTAATTTTAGTCCACCTTGTGACAGCATCTGATGTGTTATGAAGCCTGGAACTACTTTAGTTAGCTAGAAAGATTAGACACCACATACACGTAATTTTTTTGATAGTTGTGTAATAATTTTTCACAAATTTGTAATATTGGATATTTTCCCATCCGGAAAAAATGCTTAGAGTTTGAATTTGGGTCGTTAGAATTATAATATAATTTTTTTTAAGTCAAGACTATAGAAACGTATTTCTATGAAGCAGGAATGACAGAAAAACAATGGAAAACAGCAGAAATTCTTATTTCTTGAATTGAATGGTGAATTTTGTTTAGTGCAAGGACAATATTTATACAAACACTCATTAATTTACAAATATTGTAAATTAACGAGTATATTGAATCTAATCTATTGAATCTTAATCGAATTCTTTAAATGCAAAAAAAAAGAAGTGCAAAAGGGAGGGAGCGACAAGAAGAGTAGAAAAAATAGTTAAGGCATACCGGACCAACGTGATCATTGCTTGTCAAAGCTTCGTGATTGATTGCTTATTAACATAGCACTTAGAACAATACGGTACCTGCGGTAGCCTAGTGAGCATGGTTGTGGTCTCGCAGCCCGCGTTGTGTTCTTCGAGTCGTGGGTTCAAGCCCTTTGGTCACTAAAGACTCACCGTATAGGAGGGTTAATGAGCGTTAAATCTGGTTGAGGTCCCAAGTCCTACCGTGGCGTGGAGTGGAGGTTTAGACAGAGAAGTTCCAGTTCTGGTCATTTGACGTTCCAGTTCTGTAGTTCTGGTCATTTGACGGAGGTTCAAAATTACGAGGTACGTCACCAATTGCTCTCATGTTGCTTCCCGAAACATTAATATATAATCACAATCACAGAGGGAAAAAATCAGAAACCGACCTCGTAATTTTACCTCTCTGTCAAATGAATAGGTTGACACTTGAGCTGGTATCATCTTTCCAAACTTCCTTGCTACGCTAAAGGTAGGAATTAGAACCTCGACCAGATATAACGTGCATCAATGTTCAATATTCTAAGCCACAACTGGATGAAAGAGAAACTTCGGCTGTCAACTCGCAACCAATCATAAAGACTAGTCTACCGCAGTCCCACCGAAGCTAAATTAAAGAGAAGAAAGATCACTCAGGTACGTTAGGGTCGTAAATCTCAAACTGACCTAAGTAAGTTAGTCCTCAGGGAGGAGAGGGAAGGGACCGAAAGATGTTGTAGCACAATAATCTATATACTTTCGAAAGAGACGTGAGTCAAGCTGCAGAAGTGGCGAACAAATGGTAAAGGAATCTTTGAATTCATTACATGCGTATTAAATTGTTTATGGAGTGAGCTAGAAGCTACGGGTCAATATTACATCTGACTTAAGCCAATTTTGTCCTATTTTTGTTCAAATGAAGACAAAATATTTTTTTCTTTTCGCATTGAACTTTTTGGAGAGGATTCTAAACGTATCTTCATTTATTAGTGGACTAAATTTTGAAATTAAAATTCTGTATTGTAATCTGATTATAGACTGAAAGTTTTTTGATTATATTAACATTACTATTTAACAGACTACTGAGGAAATTTTGAGACTCAAAAGAGTCATTAATGACCACAAAATGCACTGTTGTCAGAAAAAATCTTAGTCACTTTCACAATTCACATCGTAATTGGATAAAACTGGTATCACTTGCAATGTCTCAAAACAGACTAAATTATACGATATTAGAGTATTAATTACCTTCTAAAATAGAACATTACTTTTTTGCCAAAAAATTTAGGCAGAGAATTTTAAAAAATTGAATACTTAGAGAATATTGAAGAATTAGATCGAGAACAGTCTAAATAGGTTATATGCTACAAATTTAATCCAAATCAAATTATTAGTCCCAAACATTATCAGGGAAACCTCTTAGAGGATGATATACTATATTATTTTCCGTAAGCCATTTATATGGTTTTTCATGCTTAACACTGGGTATAGATCGATCATTAAATATTATAAACTAGTATAAGGTCCTTTAAAACTCACTGATTTTGAATCGTAAATTCAAATTTCAATATTGCTTTATCAATTGGCAGGAATTGCGTGAAATTTTTTTGATTTCAAGATTCCGTGACATGAGAAATCCAAGTATATAAAATGTTTGATATGTTTCAGTTCCCTTTTTTGCAAGATTTAATAAATCCTTTTTTTCACATCGATAATACTTTTTTTCAATTTTTCATGATCCTACATCCGGAAAAAAAATTACTTATCGTTTTTTGCGAAAGGCTTTGAAGTGATGAGTAGTAATATTTTTATCGGGGCATCTATTTAAGATACTCATTTAGCATTAGGAAACTCCTTTATAAGCCCATAATTCTGAACTCTTCAGCGGAATACTACAAATTTTAAAATTTATGGTAATTTTGATATGAAAAATCAGGTACGAGAACATTTTATTTTCGATAATGTTTTAGAAGTTAATTAACAGTATTAATAAGTAAATTAATTCATTTATTAACACCACAATTTAGTTCACATAAATCCGTTAACGGATATTGTATTTTATTAGCAACGATGATAATTGCTTAGTTAAATAAGTGTCCCAATTTTTTTGGAAAACTGTAAGTGAATTTTATGTATGATATATGTAGAAAGCATTTATAGGTATGACATAAGATAAATAGATATGGCATATGTAGAACTCATTTCTAGCCACAGGACAATTTCAAACAAGTCCACGTCCTGCAGGCCACACTATGTGTTGATAAGGTGTTAGTTCTTTCTTCTTTTAATATACTTCGTAATAAGCATATTGCTGATTTTCATTGTGTATCACATTTGTATCACTTAAGGTGTTCATAGCAAGGATGTTATATTTCTAACCATGGAACATTCATAGCATTCTTCAGTATCAAGCAGATTACTTTAAATTTTATGTAACAGCAAAAATATAACAATGCCAAATTATCTTGGGAAGTACCGAAATTTGTCAACAGTTTTGCGTTTAGTTTTAATCCCCCACCTGGTTTAGATTTTAAAAAAAATGTACTTTTCCATTTCTCCAGCGCAAGTCTCGCCGAATAGGTTTCATTGGCGACAATACACAGATTACACATATTCCATTTGGCCTCGGTGTCGGTTGTGTCATTTCGGCAACTTTATCGCTAGCGTAGGCGAAATGAAAAGTACGAATATATATATATATATATATATATATATATATATATATATATATATA
>BMAW01109453.1:0-137262 GCA_019974015.1 Nephila pilipes | reverse complement strand
GAAACTGAAATTAAGAAATATCGATTACGATTTTTTAAGCAAAGTTCCTAAGATTGGAGTTTTGAATAAATATTCAATTATTTTTTGAAAGAAATGTTATTTTATAAGGATGAAGAAATTGTTCAGTTGGAATCTATTCAAATTTTCTGAAAAGGAAACTCATTTGTAAAGTGAAACTATTTAATGAATAAACTGAATATATAATACTTCACCACTGAAGTTTCTAGTGTTTTGAAATATTTGTTTGGTTTATTTGTTTTTATAAATTAAGCTAATTCATTAGGTAATTGAAGTGGGCTCTATGTACATGTTAATTTGAATTAATACCAGAAAGGAGAAAAAAAGAAGAAGAATCTCTCAGAAATACTTTTTCTAAAATAAATAACTTCTATTATAATAGCCAAAAGAAGAGAGAAAACAAAAAGTTCTACTAGCCATACTTACTAAGGGGCAGAGATTATGCAAGAAGCTCATGAAATGTACAGCACACAATTCCAGTAGGTATTTATTCTACCTGAGACAGTCACCGCAGTAATCGTGACCATAATCATGACTATGAGCTCGTGGATGGATTGTTTCCGTCAAGTCGTGGGTTTGTGTCCTGATGCCACTAAAGATCCAACGTGTAGCAAAACTCATGTGCCCTAAATTTGTCGAAACTACTATTGTGATTAATATTAAAATTATACATAATCAATCAGTTTTATTTTTTGACAATAGATGGCACTATGAGGAGATTTTGCCAGCATAAATAGAGTGGCTTTTTTTCCCTTTCCTGCCAGATGGATAGAAGTATACCGTATATTCTTTAATTTTAATAAATATGGTTCTTCTTTCCTTTCTTATGGGTTATTACAGTTCTTCCACAGCTACCGATGCAGTATTAGATTCAACACAGCAAAAAGGGTAAGCAAATTAATTTTATGCTACTGTGTAAATATAATCGAAACAAAATTCAACAACTACAAGTCCTCAAGTTTAAGGGATTTGGAAGTTCGGAGATGGAGGGACTGCTCAGGTGTCGTTCTCGTCAATTGATCGTGGCTCAAAATTGCGAGGTCCGATGGGTTTCGTATTCGTGTGGCTTCTAAGTTGACTTAAATAAGTAATCACTTAGTCCTATACTTAAGAAATGTTCGTTCAAAATCCACAACATTTTTAGTAATAAAAACTGGATGTATATAATTAGAAAGAGAGAAAGAAATGTTTGATGTGAGGTCGATGGGATATATGTGATTATAAAGTATTGACTAATTACAGGAAATTATTCTGGTTAAAAATGTCGAAACTAAAAGTTTCAGTTTCCATCTCCAAATTTATAGCAGCTGTTATTGTTTTATTCTTTTCTATGATGTTGAATGTCATTGCATGTAAAAATTATCATCCAAAATAAAACTGATAAAGCTATTATCCATTGAAATGTTGTTTGCATTGGTGCCAGCGTTACAAAACATCTACGTTGAAATTCTGTATAGAAGAATTAAAGAGAAATTACGTACGAAACATCTTGCTTACAATCTATTTGATTTAAAACAAGAAATAAAGAATAAAGAAAATTTGCAATCTTTAAGTTCGTTCTCTTACTCATAACTGCATTAAATGAAATACGTCTATAATACGTTTGCTCTCAGATTACAATTTCACCAACTTTATAAACTCTTATATTAATCCAAATTCTACATGTAATCCCAATTTTTTGTACTGACTGCTTAGAGCCTTGGCTTCAAATCTTAAGATTTGTTCTATGAAATTTCACTAAGTAATCAGTCAAAGAAATAATCAGGCAGTCAAATCTCAAAGCTTCGGCGAGTGGTGACTTTTTACCCCACGGAGGGGGAGAAAGTTGATGGCCTTTTTTGCCGCTTCTGTTTCGACTCCTGGACCAGAGGATCCGTAGAATACTGACCGGCTGCTTTTTGTTGTGCATTTAACAACCAGGCTGAAAAAGACGTTTCTCTCTGGATAGTTAGTAAGGCGTTTCAACTTCTGGAGTTGGTGAAGAGAATCGCTACACACTCCCCCTCCAGTTTCATCATGATGATATGAAGAGAAACATTGGTATTTGTAGAGAAGGTTGCTTTTTTCAACCATTACTGAAATTGATATGCATCCCCTCCTGTTGAATTGAGTTTTACTTGGAATTGTTTCCATTTGAATCATCGGTTGCTTCGAATTGAGTTGTGGGTCTCATTGACACGTGTGCCAGAGTTGGAATATCACTAGTCGTGATTTATGAGTGGTTGTGTTTATTAGACATATACAGAGGCAAGTGTTTTGAGTGGGAGAGTATGCGGTCAGTAATTATAGGCTGTGCTGCCATCTAGTATTTAAATCCTGAGTCACCACTTCGGCGTTGGTGGCATTTTCTTTTCCCGTGGAGGAGGAGGAGAGAGTATTTGGAAACCTTGGAGGGCCAGCGGCTGTTTCGACTCCTGGACCAGTGGATCCGTAGAATACTGACTGGCTACATTTTATTGTGCCTTTAACAACCAGGCTGAAAAGGACGTCTCTCTCTGGCAAGTTAGTAAGGTGTTTTAACTCCTGACGTTGCTGTTGAAGAGAGTCACTGCAAAGCTACGGCTCTTCCTCTATCCAGTGTATTTACCTCGGCAGATAAGTCATCAATTCTTTAGCTCCTTTTTCTGATTCGCTTACATTCTGGAAATGTTTTAGTTATCAAATTAGATGTTTTTTCTTCAGAAGACTTTTATAGTAATTTCTGATTGGTATCATAGTAAAAAAAGGAGTGGGAAGAAATAGCAGAAAAAATATTGCAGTTTTTTTTTTTTTTTTTTTTTTTTTTTTTTTTTTTTTTTTTTTTTTTCTTTTTTTACTTTTTTTGTGGGTGGGTGGGTGTTTCAATGAATCCTGATCATTTCAAGAAGAAAAAATATTTATTAATTAAAGGAATTTTTTTTACAAAAAAAAATGGGCACCTATTTCTACAAACTTGCACCTCGAGATCTTACATACTAATTTATGTTGCAGATGGCGCTGCTGTAGCGCAGCGGGACAAATTATATGTATAAATGTAAATTATATGTATAAATGTAAATTATATGTATAAATGTATATAAATGACCCAGTTAAAAATTTGATACATGACAGACCGACCTCCAAGTATAGTCTTTTGATTTTTTTTTTCTTTTTGGCCCTTGGCCATTCACATTGCTACCCATAAAATCTATATCACCTTTTCATATTTTGTATAAGGATTCGTCCTTTCTGAAAAAAAAATATTTACAGTAACTTAGAATATCAAAAGCAGTTCCCTTTGATTTCACTGTAAAGCTCCATCAAGCAGTTCAACCGAAAGTTGACGAAAACTGCTTACTTAAATGTGTTCTATCATCATATGTAATGTGAACCAAAAATTCTGTTTCGTTAGGCATGGGATTTTAATACAAAAGCAATTAGTCTTTTCCAGTTTTTTTTATTAGGAATCAGAATTATAAATAATAATATACTGTATTATATGTACGTCTCTAATGCTGTCAATTATCTTCAAAATCTAAACATCTGCACTTATTGTGATAGCTATGGCAAGGATTGTTTTTATAATTACATGTACATCATTCCCAAAAAAACATTATTTTTGGCAGCATACTTAATATTCAAATGATATCTTTAAAGTAACAGACATTAAATTGATTACAATGTTTTGATATTATAAATTTAACGAAGAGTAGGAATGAATTATGATTCATTTCCTAAATTCTGACTTTAAGCGTAAAATAATGTTTAATATGTATACTGTATGCATGATTACATTAATGCACATTACATTAATTTTTTTCCAAATTTGCTGTATATTCTCCAATTCATATGCATTTTATTTGTAGCAAATAAATAAATCCAACATTTTCCATTATTTGGTTTGTTTGTTGGATTTTTGTAAATTTCATATAGTTTTTTAAAAAAATTTTAATCATTTCAAAGGTTGTTTTTCTTTTCAATGCTGATTTTATTACGAAATCAGACGAATTTATCTTTTTGTGTATCATTTTTTCTTACATTTTCAATTTAATCCAGAATTTTATCTTCCTGTATCTAACATATTAATTTACTTTACGCGAATACAAACAACCGAACACAATTTATATTCTGATAAATTATTACCATTCTTGATAAATTATGAGATAAATAATTTTCAAAAAAATTTGCTCTTTTTTTGTTTATTTCTTTTCAACATAGTTTTAAATAAGTATATACATAAACCATCTTTTTTTGTTTATTTCTTTTCAATGTAGTTTTAAATAAGTATATACATAAACCAAACATCTAAATTTTAATCTGCTTCGACCAGACTCATAAGCGAATTCTCTAACCAAATGACTAATGAATGGTATTAAAAATTTCCGTCGTGTACATGCGATATATCCCCATCAACTTCTTCGGTTATTATTATTTGCATAGGCGTTTCACAAAATTATCTTCAAGAAAATCAAATATTTGTCGCGTCACGTATTAGCGAGCATGATCTTACAGCCCTAGACAAAGTTATTACTCAAATAAGGAGATTAGTAACAACAACACAGCTACATATTAATAACTTTATAAGAGTTTGGTTTGAGCTTTATATGTGAGAAATGCTTAGGAAAATACGGATATCCTGAAAGGAGAAAACAGTAATTAATTTAAATAAGGCAGGAAGTGTTTTAATAGAATCGATTTTCCATACGTTATGGCAGTGTGCAATGCTCGAATATATTAGCTTGCATATTCTCCAAACAAGCAGTATTTATGTTAACCCTTCATTCACCTCAAATCACGCTTACGTAGGCTCTATCCATTACTCTATTCTGAAACGTAATTGAACCTTAGCTAATTTAATAAGGGTTTAAGCCATGGCTCTTACATTCCCTGAGATTAAAATCATGACTAGGTCAGGTTTCGGAAGTCTGCCCTAAGCCATGTTCGAAATATTATCCTGGCTCCTTGATAGTAAGACAATCTTGCCTAAATTGAATTAATAATTGATAAAATAGGAGAATGATACAAAAAAGAGTAATTTGTTAATATTTTTGATGCATTGCAGCATTTATGTATTACAAATAAATATTTTTTCTGATAAAATTCCATACCCTCGCAAAATCTCCAAAAGAAAAAAAAAAAGAAAGAAATTCGCTTTAAAAATGCTGCAGGTTAGCTTAAATATCTGCTGCTGCTGCCCGGATTTCACGCACAGTTAAAAGCTTCATTTAAGGGGATGAGAGCAGTTTTTATAATTATTATTATTATTTATATATTTATTTATTATGAAATGTCAAGTAAACTGTTGTTTTCCTCTTATTACGGTTCAAGTTTAAATTGCCCAAAATCTTACAAGATTCGAACAAAATTGAAGTTTTTATTTGATAAAATACATACATTCATAAATATATATATGCATATATATAGATGCGCCTCTCAATAAGAGACATCCACCTGATCATACATTTTGTCTCTTAATAACAGGTATGCAATACATAATGCATGTACCAAGGAAAAGTAAATACATATTCAAAGGGATTAGAACCAACAGAATTGGTACTTAAATAGAAGTGTCCCCCTTAATAAGATGTAAATACATATACCAAGAAAAGGTAAATACATATCCAGGGGGTAAATACATATTCAAAGGGGTCAGGACCAACGGAATCGTCCAATGGATATAGGTGTCCCTTGCGAAAGGTACTAATTAACGTTTGTATCGGTAGCTGGTGAATCATAGAAATTACAATATAGCAACTGATTATCAGTAACAGACCTACTTTGAATCCTTTATGGAATATATTCATATCAGTAGAACTCAGATTTCCCATTAGAACCTTAGTGATTTTACTCACACGATCGCGAGAGGATTGGTAAGAGAGAAAGATTGTTATTTCAAACTATATTTCAGGCAGGTTGAGTATAAGTGAACATAGAGAGCCTGAACATTCATAAATTGAACTTGATTATCTTTATCTTCATTTGATTGCGTAATTTTGGACTGCATTATTAAACTTAAAATGTGAAATGAAATAATCAATAATCAGCGGATGTTACAGACTAAACAATAACTAAATCTCAAAATGAACAATAATTAAAATTAAGAATTAATAAATAATTTTATATTGAATAATAATTAATACTTGATTAAAATGCTCTATTTAGCAATAATTAATAATAGTCAATGCACATACACGTCAATGACAGAATTATATTTAATAATAATTTATGCTCGATTTTGAGAGGAAATATACTGCTGTTTGTAGAAAATGCAACACCATGAAAGAATCATCAGAATCAAATGAAATTTAATGCAGAAACGACTTGTACTGATACAAATAAATGATGAAATTTTCAAAACAAAAGAAACAAATTAAGCGTCCGAAATCAGTATTTGGTGCAGCCACCATGCGCTGCAATAAGTGCTGCTATACGACGTGGCATGGAGTCAAACAGATGTTGAATATCTGCTTGAGGAAGAGAATTCCATATCGCTTGTATGCGCAACCAAAGTTCGTCTTTGGAAACTGCAGGACGCGGATCACGAGCGAGACGCCGACCAACCATATCCCACACGTGCTCAATAGGCGACATATCCGGTGAATAAGCAGGCCAAGGAAGAAGTTGCATGCGTTGTGCTGAACAGAAGTCTCGAACAGTCCGCGCAACATGTGGGCGTGCATTATCCTGCTGAAAGATAGCTCCAGGGATGCCTTGAAGGAAAGGAACGACTTCGGGCTGTAGCACTTCACGGACGTACCTGTTGCTATTGAGATTACCCTCAATTCGTATCAAATTGGATCGTCCATGATACGACGACCCCAGACCATAACTCCGGGTGTTCGACCACTATGTCGTTCAATAATACACTCAGGAAGGCAGCGTTGACCGGCATAACGTCTAACACGAACACGGCCATCATGGGTCCACAAATTGAAGCGTGATTCATCTGAAAAGACAACTTGGTGCCAATCAGCTCGCCTGTCTCTGTGCTCAAGAGCCCACTGCCGACGCAGCCATCGATGATTCGCCGTGAGGGGAATCCTGTATAAAGGCACCCTTGCACGCAATCCACGGCGCAGCAGACGACGACGAATTGACGAAGCCGACAATTGTACACCTGTAGCAGTGGACCAACGTGCTGCCAGCTGCCTGGAGGAAGCTGTGCGATCATTCACCGCCATGCGGAGCAGGTGTCGATCATCGCGCTCTGACGTCACATTCTGTCGTCCAGTGCCTGTTTTTCGAGTTGTTCGGTGCTCGTCGGTCCACTGCTTCCAAACTCGCATCACTGTGGAACTGTTCCGCTGCATACGAGCTGCTATTGCGCGATAGGAAAATCCTCCTTCTCGAAGGCCGATTATCCTCCCTCGTTCAAACTCCGTAAGTTGCTTGAATTTCTTATTCTTCCGTCGTGGAGGCATACTCAGGTCTCACTAAACGTTTGCCACTAACAAATAATCATAGACTTTTTTCAACGTCCCGCTACAGCACTTTATTTATACGCTTTCAGCATCAATTCAGAGGGCGCTGCGCGCGCCGCGCACGCGCGATGGCTCTGAAACTTTATTAATTTGCATAATATCCTATAATTGACATTTGCTGCGAATTTCATTTGATTCTGATGATTCCTTCATGGTGTTGCATTTTCTACAAACAGCAGTTTAATAACGAATATTCTAGTGAATAGCTTATGCTTCAAATTAAACAATTATTTATAATTAATGTTCAATTTTTAATAACCAATTTCTCAAAATGAATTAAAATTAATGGTTCAAAATTAATAATAATTAGTGAGATTTCTAATTACGAGACTGATTTGATTATCAGTGTAAATTATACAATTTATAGACTCTATATACTTATATTAATAATAAATAATATCTTAAAATGGATAACGACTAATGTTATCAAAATGTTTAATATCTACAAATCAATGCTTAACTAATTACTGTCTAGAGTGGAGCAATAATTAATTATTATTCCATGTAAAGCATTCATAATAATGAATATTTTATACCAAATAATTATTAATTATTTATATACATATGCATATATATATATATATATATATATATATATATATATATATATATATATTAGTTAAGTATTTAATCTACTTTCATTAACTGAATGAATTTGTATATCCCAATTGTGATACTGATTTGTTTCACAACAACAAAAAAGAATTTCTACTCCTTCCGTTTGCTTTTTTTTTCTTATTATTAACAATACCATATTTTCTGATACAAAATATATTCATTTTTCGAATATATATATATATGTAAATTGTTTAGACACCACTTGTGCACTTTGTATTATAACTGAGTATTGAATTGTATTTTTACTTATTTTTATACTAATTTATTTTCTGTTACAATATGTTTAAGTAATAAATTTGAAAAAACGTTTTTTATGAATTTTATGCGTCTTCAAACACAAACGACATTGTGTATTCTTATATTTTAAATAATTACTTTTACATTTATGATATTTTTGTGCAAATAATTATTATCACTTTCAAGTGTTTATTATTTTTTTATAATTCTTTCAT
Source organism: Nephila pilipes (assembly GCA_019974015.1). Classification (NCBI taxonomy): domain Eukaryota; kingdom Metazoa; phylum Arthropoda; class Arachnida; order Araneae; family Nephilidae; genus Nephila; species Nephila pilipes. The sequence continues at coordinate 128,735 of BMAW01109453.1, read as the reverse complement.
ATTTTAAGATTTTGTAGAAATTTGGCAATATATCTTTTTAAGACCAAGTTTAATTCATTTTTATATAAATTTTGAATCTTATACTGCTATAATACAAATTTCATTTATGAGGCTAAAATTCACTTAAATTTTTGTCAAAAAAATACAAGACTTATTTTAAATGCTTGCTTATTGTGTTTAAATAAGTAAAGATATATTTAACAGTCCTTTGAAAATAAAATCGACTTAAATTTATTACACAGCTTCTGCTCTACTGGAATGAAGCTACTATCAATCAACATTAACTAATTTTGCATTTCTAAAATCAGATTTTATTGATAATTACCAGTTTCAATACGTATATATCACTATAGAATACATTTTGTTTTTCCGAAAATCGAAAACCTGGGGATTTTAAAAATATATAAGAGAGAATGATAATCATACTCCCTCGTTCCTTAGATAAATATATAATTTCTTGATATATATTCCATAAATTTTCATTAGGATTCCACCGTCATCAAATATTTTCATTTAAAATGCTTCTTTGGAATCCTATACAAATCGATATGTGTATTCGGATAGAATACTGAATATGACTGTAAATAAATCGATTGTTTGCTTAGGAACAATTGTACTTGAACAGATTAAAAGAAAGTTTTAGTAGAAAGAAAGTTCAATCTGTTGTTAAGAAATAAACGTATTTCTTCCTTTCCCCATTGGGGAACAACTGTTCCGTTTAAGCGGAAAGAATTTCCCACTCCTATACATTAAGAAGAAAAAAGGGAATTAAACGGATTTATATTTTCTTAAATTGTACCTTTCTTAGAATGACTAATGTGTTTAAGAAAATATATAAGCCATTATATCAGACCTTCAAGAAAAATAAAAAATTAAACTTACTAAATAGTATTTCTTATATTTCAGCATACACAGATTAAAAGTTTAAATGTTCTTTTATTACTATTTTATTCTCTTTTCAATATCCTTATTTATTGGTGAATTTTATTGTCTAGTTTATTTACGATATTTTATGCCCGTTTAAGACTTTCAAAGTATTAATTTTTCTAAGTAAGCATTTAATCATCAGATGATGTCAAAAATATAACTACGTATGTAACTAAAAAAATATAACTTGTGCACACTGATATATTGCATTTAGTTGACTGTAGACCTTTGTGATTATATATACATATTATAACATTACATCAATTACAAGATAACCAATGAAGCTCTTACCTTTTTTTCCTTTGCCATTAAATGAAGTGAGAATAGTTATGCAAATAGTAAATCAGATGATTTAAAAACCGGTCGGTCGAGAGTAAAAATATCAGTCGTTATAAAGCCAAGTCCACCGCGCACTTTTATCATTCGTAACTTGCTCAGTAGCGAAGACAAATGGAAGTGTCAAGGGATCTCCTTCGGTATTGTTTGCTTTACGACTTCAGAGTGAGCTTATAAAAAGTTGTATCAAGTCATCGAATATGTCAAGCGTTTGGAGATAGTGCTGTAAATGAACGTACTGTAAGGCATTGGTTTAAAAAATTCAGGTCTGGAAGTTTGTCCCTCTGTGATGAATCTCATAGTGGACGACAGCACACCTTCGATGACGAAGCTCTGCAGGCGGCCATTGAGGAGGACAGTAGTCTAACGTGTGGTGAACTTACAAAACAGAACAAGGTTTCTGATAAAACAGTTAAACTTCATCTGTACAGGTGAATCGCAAAGGTGTACTCTTGCTTCATGACAACACCAGACCGCATGTCCCGCGGATGATCAGGTACATCATGCAGCGACTTGGTTGGGAAACTTTGTGCCATCCTCCTTACTCACCTGACCTTCAGCTATCCGATCAACCCCCCCTCTTACACTCCTTGGACAATCATCTACATGAAAAATTTTTCACCAATGAAGCAAGTTTGCGCCAAGCACTCACGAACCTCTTTGCTTCCAAACACCTCGAGTTGTATCGCAAGAGGATTGAACAGCTGGAGACACGTTGGCAGAAGGTACTGGATGCCGATGGCGAATACTTTGAGAACTAATAATATGCTACACTTTTTGCAAATCATTTTCTTTTTGGACAGTAAAACCGGCAAGAATATTGTTTACCTTATTTATAACTATTTTGACATAGAAGCTTAGATATTTACCATTTTCCAAATACATGGAAGCAGCAGCATAGACTATCTCAGGACGGAATATATCAGCGTAGCGAAAAGATAAGTATATATATATATATATATATATATATATATATATATATAAATACTTGAAGTGTTAGTAATGATCCGTTAAGTGTTAGTAATGATTATGAACAAAATTGAGCTTTTTTCACCACTATACTTGGATGAATTTATTTCATGTTACTTTATTATGAAATTTGATCATTTCTTTGTATGTTAAAATCTTTGTTGTCGCCAAAAATATTTATTTTGCGTTTACTTCGAAAAAGAGTTTTCAGAGTTTCATGAAATGCTTTCTTTTATACAAAAAGACTGATAAATATAAAATTAAATATATGTACTTATAAAATGATGTATTAGATAATTTTTTAAGAAAATTTAATAATTCATTAAATATTTGCCAATGTGATTTTTAAGAAAATATTTTATAACATTTAGCCGTTATCAAATGAAATCTGATTCCGACCACCTATTTTACATATTGATTACATGATTAAAATTGGTGTTCATAAATTACACATAATAGTTCATAAAATACAAAAACAAAATGTGAGTAATTATTAGTTGATTTGTTCAAAATAACTTGTAGAGAATCGTCTGCTCAAAGTGAACCTTTGTCATTATGCAAAATATTTCAGTCGACGTCTTCATGCACAAAATACTTGCTCAAAACGAAACACGAATAAACCAGATCACTCGGCATAAGAAATTAAGATAAGTTTCGTGTAATTCATGCTCGAAGGAACGGTGTTAACAATTAAACAAAATGAATGATGACACAAAGAGGACATCTGAACATGTTCATGAAAGGAAGAACCGTTGGAACGCTCAAATTCAGACAATCGCAATCAAAACGAATCGAAATGACTCAGGACTAAAGCAGATGTTCCAAAGCCCGGAATATATTAACCGACTACCATTAGTATTAGGATGGCAAGGAAAACAATTTGTTCACCGAGACTGATATCTGGCAATAATTGCGCGGCATCAGAGGGGCAGTTGTACCAGACATACATTCGACGATCACAACCGCAACAGGAAAACGAGTTTTCAGACAAACTGTTTACAAACTGTTTCAGTCATGTTGTTCTCTATGCCAGAGGACCAGCAGTTTGCAATGCGCTCGTTTAATCTGGGGTATGGAACATCGTTTCTAGAGTTTAGGCAATGGGTCAATATAACGTTTAGTGATGAATCTCTCTTTATTCTGAACACTGATTCTCATTGGGAAACAATATGGGGAGAGCATGGAATTCGTTTTTAGGTGGGAAATATTACGAAAAGACACCTTTTTTCATCAAGAATAATCATGGGTGGGCAGGCATCATGATCATATCTTCATATTTTTAAGACGAGAACTGTGCCTGCTAAAAGATACAAAGATAAAAGTCAGGAACCTTATGTTCAGCTGTTTCGAAATGCTGTCAGTCCTTACTTCATATTTATGGATGATAAGGCGCCTTGTCACCGTGCGAGCCCTAATAACGACTTCCTTTAATCGTAATATATCTAACGCAAGCTACGACCTTCCCTCTCCCCTGTTCTTAATCTTATTGGGGGTGTGAGGGTATCCTCAAAAGACATAACTTGCTACCTATCCACGCCTCCCATTTTCTGTTCCAAAACTGAAAGGAGTTTTTCGGGACGTTTGGAACACTTTGAGCCCACGACTCCACAACAATGTTATAGCAAGTATGGGAAATCATTGTGTAGCGCGAATATCTGACAGAGGTGACCACACACTTTATTGAATTGCAGTATCACCTTCTTATTTCATGTGTTTTTCACTAAAGTGTGAACTCCTCTAATGCCCAATTTTCTTTCAAACTATTAATTGGATAATCAAATTGATAATTATCGTTATTTCGCATTGAATTCTTATTTAAATTCCTACTATTAGCTCACTTTCTCCCTATATATATCTTGTTCAAATTTTCAATCGTTACTAAAATACTTTTTATTCATCCATTCAAGTTCAAATACATTTTTTTTTAAACTTGTAGTGGATGACACTTGATGCTAATACAATATTTTTAATACAGTTTTGACTCACTTGACACTTGATGTTAATACAGTTTTTTCAAATATTCATTCATTTAAATAAATTTAATTGGTGAAAACGCAGTTTAGCCTAACCACTTGGCGCGATTTGAAAGATTGCTAAACTTGGCGATTTTTTTGGCTGAACGTTAAGTCCGTGAAGTGGACCAGGGTAGCCACATTTGGCAAAATGCCGCCAAATAACTCTTGTTGACAAGGGTGGTTGGGCTAAACTGGATTCCAACCATTTAATTCACCGGATGAATTAAGAAACAAACCAATGCTTCTAGTATGTCATTTCTCTTACAATGGCAAATTTGGTAGAGCGTCGGTGTAGAATCTTCATGCCTTCGGATCGAATCTCGTCGAAGCATAAAATTTTTTTATTTGATTTTCAAATAATTAATTTTAGTTTTATTTGGGAGAAAAAAATTTCTCTTATACGAGATATTTAGCAGGATATAAATTTAGGAATAAATACCGTCAGTGACGAAGCGTGTAGATCGCTGGAAAAAAAATTTCTTTTGCCCTTTAATGTTGTGATTCTGACATATGTATATACACATTTATATTAATTTTAATTATTTAATAAAAAGTAACTGAAATAAAAATTTTCTTTCTTGACCAAAGTAGGAATTGACTTTAGAAATTTTTTTATTATTATTTTTCTTGTTTTATAACCGTTTTACACTCGCATATCACTTTTCCACCATTCCGACTTAGACTTTCTTCATTTTTCAAATAATTAGCAGTTAGGCTTAACTTTTGGGCACCAGTGTATGCGTAATAATTCTGAACGTAAACATTTATTGCAAGGTGTTTAATAAGTTCATTTTTGAAATTAGCGACAGAAACTGTACTTCGTTGAAATAGTGAAATCAAATTTTTTTTACGTTTTATTTCAATTACTACATACTAATTTCTAACATGTATTATTTTTTAAAAAATTTATAATTAAAACCATACACTTACAGCGAATTATCTTTGAACTCTATTTTCTTTTCACATATTTCTGAACTTCCTGCATATCAACATATACATAATTTATCTTTCATGCTCGTATGAAAGTTGAAAAGTATGATCGATGGTTTCCAAAAGAGCTACTTATGTACCTCTTAAAGAGTCAGGTTTTTCACAAACGAACTCAACACTAAATAAATAAATAAAGATTTCCGCAAAATGAAGGTAGCATCTTTTTCTCCCTTTCTTTGGCCGATATTTTAATTAGTTATTTAGGAAATCATCGATCATAAATCCGACAAGTTCTTACTTTCGTACCGTGACAAAGATTTATTACCTCTGAGGAAATAAACAATCTCAACAGTTTTATAGCTAAATTTGTAATTCGGCATTTTTATTAATTCAAATGACTATAGTGTCAACTAAATTTCGTAAATTCAGTAAACTGCTTACAATCAAAATTTCAACCATGAAAATTTAAAATTATATATCTATCAGCTAAAAAATGTATAACTATTATTTTGTATAAACTTTATTTATAAAGATTTCTTAGTAATTTTATGAAAATATACCTCAAAATGTATAAATCATAGTTACATGGTGAAATTGATACCAACATGGTACATGAGTTTTTATACCCAGCCAGAAGTATTTTAAAAGATTAAATGAATTTAAGATGAACTGAATTATCACAAATGCATCTGTAAGGGGTTCTCACTCTTGATTCCCTTTAACTAACCTTGGGGCAATTTTATTACGCTATTCGAATTGAGGAACCTCGCCTTGTGAAAGAACGATGTGTTATATAAATTGGCATTATTACATAAGAAGTGTCGTAAATCAGTTATAAAGATTGGAGACATTGAAGATATATTATGGAGGAAGCAGTGAGATTGATTGGGTGTGTAACAGTTACGTTCTATAATGCAAGAGCGAAATTTGATTAAGCTGCGGTAAACTTTTGTTAAAGAAAAAAGTGATCTATTTTGAATAAAAGGAAGAAAAAGGTAAGAATAGGTTGAGACACGGACTTTCGACAATAGAGAAGGATCTCCAGAATATCCCGTATAGTGAAACTGATCAGGGTACTATATAGGTGCGATCAAATGTAAGGGGATCTTCTATGAGTTGATACCTGGCTCGGATCATGTTACTAAAAATATATTAGAATAGTACTTAGAAAATATATTAGAAAATAAGTAGAATAACCTCCATTATGATCTTTTCTTAAGAACGCGTTTAAGTTAACACGCTCTCCAATATTAAATTATTCTGATATTACTTATTCAAAACCGAATAAATTGTTCAAATATTCTGGAACAGATCTTTATTGATTGATTATGTCTCTTAATACAAATGGCGCCAGTTCGTTACATATTATGAAGATTATAAGTAATCATTTTAAGTATTTTTTTATCATTAGTCCTGCAGTGACTTTCACCTATAGCACTAAAGCCTGCAATAGATCGAAAGTTACTGCAATGATAGAAAGTTAACAAAACTTTGATTGCAAAGACAAGAGTTTTTACTTAATGGAACAACTTTATACAGAATAGTAGCCGCGGTAACATAGTAGTTATGATCTCAAGCTCACGTCCGGAGGTTTTTGTTGAATTGTAAGTTCAATCCGCTGTATAGCCGGGACTGAAGAACGTTGAATATCTCAATGCTGAAAATCCTCCCGATGACGTTGTGGAAGTTAGGAGTGAGGGTTCCAGCTCAGGTGTCGTCTTTGTCACTTAAACGAGATTCAAAATTACGAGGTCCATCGTCAGCAGCCTTCGCGTTGCATCTAGTGCGATGTTAATAAAACCAACCAACCATACAGAATAAGGACTGATTCCTTCGTATTACAAGTAATTATCCTGAATGTAACTTCGTAGTAGTAACAAATTCACAAATTCGTTTATTGATCGAAAGTAAACAAAACCTTAATATCATAGTCAAGAGTTTTTACTTAAGGGAGTAACTCCATACATAATAAGGTCTGATTCCTTCGTATTAAATGTAACTGGCTTAATTGTAACTATGTAGTGATAACAAACTCGTTTATTGATAGAAAGTTAACCATTGATAGAAAAATCAAGAGTTTTACTTAAGGGAGTAATTCAGTACAGAATAAGGATTAATTCCTTCGTATTAAATGTAACTGGATTGAATGTAACTTCGTAGAGGATGGTGTGGAAATTTAGATAATCAAATGATATGGAACTCTAAAGATAATCCAAGGTATATGTTATACAAGGGAACTACCATTTATTAAAAACAGGTTCACAAAAGCAAAAAACTATCTCTCAAAGGCAATTCCTTATAAGATACCTTAGGGTAATGTTGTTATTCTTATTGCAAATTGAAATTTTGATGAATTCGATGATGTTGAAAATATGAAAATAATTGGCGATTAATGTTACTTTTCCTCTATCAGTTTGTTAAAGAATTTCAGTTTTCACTTTTGATTTTCTCTTTGAAATCTAAAAATTTGGGAATCCAATTTTTTTAGGTAATATAGCTTGCAAAGACAACTAGGAATTTATCCTATTTTTTCAATAAATCAATTTCTGCTGAATTTTACTGCCCTTAAGCAAAAGGAAAAATTAAAAAAAGGAGACAACTTCACTATTTGCATTAATGAAACTTTATTTCAATTTGAAATGGTTCCAATGTAAATAATAAAAGAAGCCAAATGCATATTCTCTCTTGGATTCCACCCACCCAACTCCAATTCCTTGTCTATTTCATAACTTGCTGATCAGGTTTTGCCGTAAAAAAAAAGTTATATTTGTAATAAGAAAAAGCAAATTCAACGTAATATCAAATCTAAAAAACACATAATCGAATATTTCCGTACCCCTGTAAGCATTTTCCTCATCACGCCAACGGGGTACTTGGGACCTCTGCTAGATTTAACGTGCTCCACCGCGGATCTCGAGTGGCATCAGGGCTCGAAAACACGATTCGATAAAAACATGCCGGTCGCGGGTCCACGACCATGCCCATTAAGTCACCACGGCTCCACACCGGTATTGCAGTCTTCAGTGAAGGTAATATGACTATTAGTGGCCGAAAAATTATTAAACTATTATTTATCGAAAAACTATGATTCATGTATGAACCATTAGCGACCAAAGAAAATGCATCATATATTACTGAAGCGCTTTAAAAGACCTAACAAAATCAATAGTGTATTACAATTTTCCAATTCCTTAACCACATTAAAAAAAGAAAGTTCACCAAATCGAAATAGCGATGATCATCCTCGGAACCATTACAAGATTGATATTCTGGTCCTCAGGATGGGTTATTCGATAAATCCCGCAAACTACACTACTATAACTTATTCTTAACTTCATTTTCAAAGTAGTTAAGTCGTCGATTGCTTAACTTCGAAATTAACTCTAAAAACACCAAGTATTATCAGCTCTGGACGTATTACCCTTAGGCATCTTATATTATAAAAATTATTATCATAATATTTATTGTACAGATATATGCTTAATAATCATTTAATTCCTTCATGTAAAAAAGAACGAACGTTTTATGCATAATTTAAAATGATAGGTAATTACAATGTTATTATTATATTAATCGTATATCACATACACATAAGACTCCCAAGCTTTCTGAGTAATAATCATAGATCACGAAGAAGACAATTTTTATAAGTGTTTTAAACAATTAAACATGCATTCACATTTTCTCCTGTTTGATCCATATGAATTTATCAAGGACCATGAGAAATTTTAATTTAAAAATTCTAAATACACTTCTTAAGAAACTCCTACAAACAAAAATGCTCATTGTCATTTACAATGATTCGCACATATCGCGCTCCGATAAGAAATCGCAGAACGGTAGAGATGGTTTGGGTGGATAAAATATAAATGATACATTTATTTAAACACCTTGTAACGATTGTTCTTCTCTTGCGCCGTATCTTAATAATATGTATTAAGCAATAATGATTAAACACCAATTGAAGACACGCAAGAAAAAACCCAAACACTTTATTGGTAGTCACTGATGGATGTATAGTTAAAGTCGTTCTCTCTCTTATCCCGAATACACTTATCAATTCAAACTTAGGATCAATTAATAAATTCTCAGCTAACTAATTCACTTTTATGATTCAATCACTTCACAAATAGTAGACTCTTATATTAATACTTCTACTAAAAATCCGTTTCAATCCAAATAACAATTATCTCCCTTTCTTTCTATCTAATCTATTTCATTTGTATATAATTATCTCTAAATCATTTCACTTCTTACCTTCATCTAATTTACTTAATCATGTTTCATTTTGGTTGGGAAGAAATTGCAATTTTATGCAATTCAAATTGATATAAAGTCCGTGAGATTAAAGAAGAGAAAATCGCGATTTGCCCAACGTCACAAACATTTCTGAAGTATTACATATAAAAACTACGTCAATATTATTTTCATATGTAGCTCTTTTTTTTTAAGATCTACCAGTGCAAATTTTTTCCAACGTATTGGGATTTTTTTGTTCTGTTTGATAGCTAGAAGTCCTACGTTTACAGAGCCAATTGCAGCCATTTTTTATTTTTATTTTATTTATTTATTTATTTATTTTTTTGCTTCATTCAATGAAACTCTTCTCCGACTAACACTTCTTTGAGGAAATAGTGTAAAGACGAAGATGCTAGTTCTAGAGTGTAGAGAAGATATTCTAGTGAAGTTGTAACCCTCCCCCCGGGAGCACTTCTTTTCCTTAATATATCCATTCTAAATCATTAATTAAATGGACAGAATTAAGACAGTCAAACATAGTAGTAATCCAAACCAAAACACTCTAGTCTAATTCTCACGTACATGGAATTCGGTCCTTACACACATCCGAACTAAAGATTAATATATCGAAAAAAACGTTTAACTGTTACTGACTAGTCGGATTCGAGTTAGTCGAATTACTTGTAGGCGGGTCCAGTTCACTGTCCGTATATATATCATCACTTCTCACGAACTTCGAACCCTATATCTCTTACGCCAGCGTAGACACATGTTTAACTTCTTCGTTGTGAACTTTCTATCAATCAATGTGCTATAACTCTCATTATTAAACGCATTGTCACTTATATTTTCATTTCATCAATCCTATTTATTACACTTCAATATTTCAAAAGTAGCACCGTGACGTCATGGTCACAAACTCACAGCAGACGTCATTTCTTCTAGTTGTGAGCTTTAGTCCTGATGCCACTAAAGACTCACCGCTAAACGAAGTTGATGTCCATTAAATCGGTTGAGGCTCCAAGTCCTTCTGTTGTCTTTAGAGTGGAATCTTGCAGTGGGAGGTGTCAGTTCAGGAGTCGCCCTTCCTACTCGACCAAAGTTCAAAATTACGAGACCCATCATCAGAAGTCATCGTGTTACTCTCCTATGTGCGACTTTAACAATCAATCAAAATCAGTAGTTCTATTTAATTTATCTAAATCGAGGTTCATTTACAAAAAGAGATTCTTTGTATAATTAACTTCGTACGAAGCACCATAGAATTAGTTGAAGGGAAACATGTGCAAGAAATCTTTTATGAAATTTCTTTAATTTTTCTAATGTTACACGTGTTGGGTCCAGTCAAAGGAGGACATCGTGGAGCGAATGGGAAAGTATTTTGGTGCGAATTACAGCTTTAATTTCCTCCAAACATTTTCAGTAAAATGTAATATTAATTGTACGACGACATAAAAAAATTGATATGCATGATACCTCATGAATCCTAAAAAAGAACAAGAACTTTTTCAAGATAACAAGAGTTTTGATTTAAGTAGAGCAGTTGCACATTTTGAGCGTCATTCCATGCCGGACCACTTTGTTTCACTAAATAAATGAACTTGCGATGACGCACATAATAATTTATTTAATGGTCTCTCTTAAATCCGGACAAGATCTTCATTAAAGAAAGCTGGACTCATGTGAAAGGTGTTTCTCAGGAACTTTGACCTATAAAAATCCGAACTCTCTTGGAAACCAAAAGCATCCATACACCACATACACCAATTAGTGCAGCTTATAAGGTGTATTTCTGGTCCTGGTTGGGGAGCTCAGTGACCAATAGCTAAATTTGTTGATTCAGTTATCATCCATAAGAAAGGATTGTGCCCTGTGATTTTGGAAGAGGCTTGACAAGTTTCATTTCCCACAAAATTTCTTAAAAGAATGTACAACAGAGATCTACTAAGCATTCGGCTTGAATATCATGTCCAAGGTCAATGTACTACTTTTTCTAGCAGCGTTATCACTGAAAAATATCATATTTATATAGCAAATGCCCTTTAAGTTAATTGTAATAAAATGGTACTCACTAGATATCCATCATTTAACGCAACTTGTGTAAACTCTCTAGCAGGGAAAAACAAATGAAGAATAAAAAGATGCCAAACAATTATTTAAGATTTAAATAACTTATGCTTGCTATGGTAAAATATATAAAAATCGCCAGTCGCTATTAAAAAAAATATCGTTTATATTGATTTACCTTCATTTTAATCAAAAACCGATTTCTTTTTGCCTCTAGGTTATTTCAGCTTGTTTTTCTTAAAATATCGATATTTCAAGTAAAAGAAAAAACCTTGAAATCGCCTCAAAACCAATCGAGGAATTGAACTTTTTTTTCGAGAAACAGCTTTCCGATAAAATTGCCTCTGGAATTTAAAAGAATCAATATAAAGAAATCTTCGTTATAAGAAGGTTCGATAGATAGAGGTCCGATTGCGTTTTTGCCTGCAATGATGGATTTGTCCGATATTTGTTTACGATGATGAATATGCAAGGTAGCTACTGTACGAAAAACTAGTTTCCTTGGTCTAGTTTTATCGAGTTTTGTGATTCATAGATTTCTTACTGAACAAAACTAAATTACTGTTTGTTGTTCACATTTATAACTACAAACCATTTTGAATTCGTGAGCATAATGTTAATACAATATAATTTCTCTAAGTCTTCTTAAAATTCATTCTAATAAATTAATTATTCTATTGCATCCATTTAAGTATAATGAAAATCACTCCAAATTAACAAGATTTAAAGACTTTTGTGGAATTAAAATTTACCTCCACATTTTGAAAATATTTTCAAGTATTGTTTCGAAGATCTGAAAACCAACCAAATGAATAATTAAAATAGAGATGTGAAATGCAAGGTATGGCTATTAAATAACAAGACTGAATGCTGCAGAAGTACAGAATCGCCAAACGTCAGCGACCAACAACTGTTTAACGTGAAGCCTTCTCTTTCACATGCAGTGCCTCTCATCATTTTAAAAATAGCTGTACACCCGTAACTTTCGTTCGCATAAGAGGCCTTTTTTTTGTTTGTTTTTCTCTTCGGGAAAATGATAAGCGAGCAACTAATTGTCGTGAATTTTTATGGCGTGCTCGTATTTTTGAGTGGTGTAAGCGTTTTCAAGATGAACGAGAAGACGTTGAAGATGATTCACACCCGTGTCACCCTTCCTCGTCAAAACCAGACGACTGTATCGAAAAAATCAATAATTTGGTTCTATCTAACCGTCAGTTAAGTATTCGTGCGATTGCTAAGGCTGCAGGAATTGACAAAGAATAATGTTCCGTTCCCGATTTTTTCCACCAAGACAATGCAAGACATTCCACGTTGTCTGTCAATAGGTTTCTAGCCAAGTTCATTATCCCTGTGTCAGACCGTTCGCCTTATTCCCCGGATCTTGAGCCATGCGACTTCTGTTTCCTAAGGTAAAATCTGTATTGAAAGGAGCAAGATTTGAGTTCGTTGAAGCTGTGAAAGTGAAAGCGGCATGGATCCTGAAAGAGCTCACATAACAATGGAAAATCCACATGTAACGTTATAAGGATAAAAGGGGAGTGTATATTGAAGGTGATAATAAGGAAATGTGTATAAAATCAAAATAAAAGGTTTTACAGCGTCAGTATCGTTATTTAATAGCGACACCTTTTACTTTCAAAAATAATTAGAATTATATAAATCTACAGAAATTTTCATTAGTTTTGCCTTCCCCGCACTTTATTACATTTAAATTTTTATTAAATTTTAATTTCAACAGTTTAGATTTGAGAAGGAAAGTAGAAATTCCTTCGTATTGACATTATGAATTCGAAATGATTAGTAAAAGGTAGCTTAATGTAGAGTAGTGATGAAAAAAGCATTTGAAAAAACTATTTGATTAATTTCAATGATTCTAATAGTTTACTTAATGGCTTTACAACTTGGCTTAATAATTTATTAAGCCAAGTTGTTCTTTATATTTCCAATTCTTCCATTTCATATATGCCTATGATGGCCTTAACTGTAATAATAACATTATCCTATTTAAGTCATGCTACTTTTATTTTATAAAAATCATCGCATATTTATACTGGTTTCTCTTGACGCGTTATGGGAATATAGTCCATCAGTTTGAAATTCTTTGATTTGAAATCTGTTCCCTTCCCAAAAAAGCAATAAATATGACAATGAAAAAAAAAGTTTTTTTTACTATATTTCGATTTATAACTTTTTATTAAACGAATGTATGGCCTAAATATATTTAATATGGATATATAAGTCCCAAGGCGGAGTTTTGGAGAATAATTCAACTCTCCTACAGAGCTAATAAATATGAAGTAAGATAAACCAAAAAGAACGAAGCATATTATCAGAACAGAGCATCTCACAGCAGAAATTTTGATGCCAATATCATATAATATCTCTCTTGTGGTGTATTGATTATGATAATTATGATAAATTCTTCCGGAACACATTTATACATTGTAATTCAATCAGATATCTTTTTATGCACCTTTTTCTTCCTATATGAATAAAGTATTAAGAACAGCAGTAAAAAATTTTCTTGATAACTCGTTTTTCTCAGAGCTGAGTAAGTGAGATAAATTATGCTGCAAGGTCTCATACCTTTTAAATGATATTTATTCTTCGCTTTAAAAAATACTGAAAGTTAGCATTTAAAACAAAATAGCTCATGGAAGATGCTTTAAGCTTTTTGATTACGACTTTTTAGTTAAATATGGTGCAAAAATAACAAATTATATATTGCTGTGGCCTATTAATGAGAGAAGAAGTTCGCATGCACCGAACGCTATCGACAGACAGCTGTTTAGCGTGAAGTCTTCTCTTTCGAATGCAGTGCTCCTCGCTTCTGTTAATAAATCCGTACAGCCGTAGCTTTGGTGTGTATTTTTTAGTTTCACCGAATAAATTATATGTTTAACAATAGATCAGTGAATTGTTGAAAAATTTTACATGAAACTTAGAACGCCCGCTATAGAAACTTATAATTCATTAAAAGAAGTGTATGGCAATGAATTTTCATAGCGTGCACGTGTTTTTGAGGGGTTTAAACATTTTCAAGACGACCGAGAAGACGTTGAATAAGATTCAAGCCCGGTTCAGTCTTCCATGGATGACAATGTCGAAGAAAAATAGTAATTTGGATCAATATGATGGTCGGTCAAGTATTCGTGCGATTGCTGAAACTAGGAATCGACAAAGAATCTGTACAATAAATTTTACTAAGCAATTTTAACATGCAAAAAGTGTGTACCAAAATGATACCTAAACTTTCACATTTGGACAACAAAAAGCTCGCAAAAATGTTTGTCCTGACACTTTGAATGCCTTTGAAAATAACCTAAATTTATTAGAAAGGATAATAACATGTGACGAATCGTGTTTTTTTTCCCCTTTTGTATCTGAAACAAAGCACCCATCCATGCAATGGAAGAGCTCATCCTCACCGAGAACCAAAAAAGCACGAATGAGCAAATCAAAATTCATAGCAATGATTATTGTTTTGTTTCGATATTCATGGGATTGTGTACCTTCACAGAGTTCCAGAAGATCAAACTATTAATCAACACTACTACTTTCACGTTCTTGCCAGTTCTGTGAAAGAATTAGAAATGAAACCATATTTATGGAAGGACAAATGATTCCACATTGTCTGCAAAGAGGTTTCTAACCAAGTACAGCATCCCAGGGTTAGAAAACTACCTTGTTCGCCGGATCATGAGTCACGTGACTTCTGTCTGTTTCCTAGAGTGATATCTGCATTAAAAGAAGCAAGATTTTGAGTTTGTTGAAGCTGTGAAAGTGAAAGTGGCAGGCGTCTTGAAGGAGCTCATATAAGATTTCCAACAATGGAAGATTCGCATGTAGCGTTGTACGGATAGAAGAAGAGTGTATATTGAAAGTGATAATAAGTAAATATATATGAAATAGAAATAAAATGTTTTGCAGTTTTAGTCTCGTTATTTAATAGCCATTATTATTAAAATCATTATTGTTAAATTCTCGTATTGTTAAAATTATTTTTCATAACTTTATAATCACTAAGTTTTTTTTATCGGTAACAATAAAACTTGTGAAATTACTTTTATAAAAGCAGAATGTAAGAATAAAAAATCGTTTTCGGTAACATTACGGTATGAGTATATGATATATAATTTTATTCGTAAATCTAACATAAAAGTATGTAATGAAGAAATATTTATACCAGAATGGGTATAGTTTCCAATTTTGAAGAAAAGTTAATTCTTCCTTTCCTATTTAAAAGTAATTGCTGATTTTAATATTGTAATAATCTTTTTCAGAATAATTAAATGTTGATTGAATAATTGAGTTTTTGAGGGATATGGATCAACAAAAGCTATTACCTCCTTTTCTCTGTGAGTTCTATCCTCAGATTAATAAATATCAAAGTATTTCATTCTGTGCACAAAATGCCATAAGTATTCTTTTCTTCGACACAGTTTTGTCTAAAAGTTCTCAAAAGGTGATATTATTTTGGGAATTTATTTGAATTATGTTCCAGAGATTATTTCGATGGAATGTGTAATTTAAGCAGTGTTAACAGAATGTGTCCCAGATAATTTATTCTCTAGTAAGTTGTACAAACTGCAATTATCCTGCAAAATTGAATTTTCTCGTATAAAAGACCAGGAATTATTATTATTCTGCTTAAATCTCGAATGCCCAGAATCTCCTCCCTTCCATATTTGTTGTCCAATTATATATTATTTTGATGGTTGGTATGTTCCTCAAAATCTTATCAAGTGCTATAATTTTTTCAAAAAATTTGACAATTTCGAGTCGATCATTCAACAATTGCTATTTTCTTTCTTGATTTATTGTTCATTAATGTCACACTAAGAAGCAAAGCGAGGTCTATAGGCGACGGACCTCATAATTTTGAGTCTCATTTAAGTGACGAGGATGGCACTTGAGCTGACATCTCCCTCAACAAATCCCCATATCTCGTCGATGAAGCCCTGACATATTTAATGAAAATCAGTTCCGTGGCATTGAAATTCTTAAATTGCCATCAGAACTCGAACCCAAGACTCGACAGAAGCAACGGTAGTCTCAAATTCACGACCATTACCAATACGCTACCTCGGCTGCGTCATTTTGTTTCCATTGAGGCACTATCGAATTGTTTATATGCCATAAATTATTGTCTTGATATTGGAATATATTCATCCCTGGATTCACGAACAATTTTGTTAACAAACAAAACTTTTAAGCAAATCTTACTTCAATTAATGAACTATGATTTGGTTTGTAAACAGTCTTGAGAACATGTATGGAACGGAGAGGTAATAGTCCTAATTTTGTTGACATGGAAAGCACAATCGTGCTTTCTTTAGTACAGCTTACGATCGCGTCGACACACCACCATGAATTTCTGAATGTTTGTTAATCTTATGGAACAACCAGCTTTTTTTCTCAAATTTAGACGTGTTGCACAACTTTTGGAAAATGTTTCAAAAATGCAAAAGATAAATTTCTCTAAGTTGGTTCCATGAACCAAACTCAGCTAGTGTATTAGTATTTCTCTTTGATATATGTAATCAAAGAGAAAAAGTACTAGAAAATGAACTTATATCGAGACTCAATTGTAGTTATTTAATTTATAAATTTAATAAAATTTAGCAATTTAAAAAACCATTTACAGATCCGCTAAATGTTTTTAAGAAAATTGAAATTAGCTTTTCTAATTTCATATTAATATAGCTAACTTTTTAAAGGTTTATTCGGGTTAAAAGAGACATTGTCCTTCGGTAGCGAACTCATTCGATGATGAAAGTTTTGAGTCTTTACATTGAGTAGTCATCAACTTCTTATTCTATATCTCCGATTCACCAAAATGAATATTAATTCGCGTAAAGTAAGCGCATTCCCGAGTGCCAGGCTCCATGGAAGCAATTATTATCAAAAGAAAATACGTTCTTCAAATTCCTAATACATTTTTAATTTCGCAAGAAAAACATTCCAAAGTGCAAAAACGTGACCAATGTTAACAATAAGAAGAATAAGAACAGACGATTTTGTCATAAAAATCTATTATTAAATTAAATATTAAAATAAGAGCAAATGATAAATTATTAAAATAGACAATAATGTTTGTTCGTATATTAAAATAAAAGCAGACGATAAAATATTAATCTCGGCAATGCAAATATACCTTAAGCATATTAAATGTAATTATTATAACCATGATGTATTATAATGTTAATCTTTTCGTTCTAAAACCAAGTATTCTTTATTTTATACCCACGCATTTTTGTTGACTCTATTTTCTGAAAATAACATGTTAGAACATGTTGCCTAGTGTTATTATGGAAATAGACTGTATTTCCGAAAGCTTTTCTCCCCTTTTCAACAATCGAACATCTTCATCAGTAATATCATTAACTATAAAGCTAAAATACAATAATAAACAATTGTCATCCGTTTATTTCTTAATTAGGTCTCATATTAAAGTATATTTTCATTTGTTTTTGAACTATTATTTCTTAAAACTAACATATAAAAACGAAGTAAACATACGAGTAAGTTCGTTACGATTCTTGAATGAATTAACTCTCTTTTCATTAATTTAAATGAGGAAAATTGCTTCGGTTTGCAAATCAAATTCCATAACGAATTAAAGAAGCTTAAGGAAAAATTAATTTCCTCTCAACTTGTCTTTGATGTCAAAAGAGTTGCGGGTCACTTTGGCGTTTGACGGAATAAGAGCAGGATCTGGCTCAAAGTTAACTTGAGAAACCTTGAAATAAATTTCGTACATTAAAATAATAATTTATTTTACTTTGCCATTTATCACATGTAAAAATTGGTATAGTGAGAAATACATGAAGTAATAACACAATAAAAAATAATTCAGAACAAATCCAATGAAAGAAAACGAAAATTGTTTCATGAAATTTTTGTAAAGA
This sequence comes from Nephila pilipes, assembly GCA_019974015.1. Taxonomy (NCBI): domain Eukaryota; kingdom Metazoa; phylum Arthropoda; class Arachnida; order Araneae; family Nephilidae; genus Nephila; species Nephila pilipes. The sequence goes on along the minus strand of BMAW01109453.1, from coordinate 110,341 downwards.
ACAGATTTAACCACTAAGGGTGTTAATTTTTTTTAAAAAAAAATAACTATTAAATAATTCAATTAAATATAAGAATTAAAGCGAACGATAAATATTGTAGAGGATAATAACATTCTTTTCAGATATTAAAATTAAAGGAAATGATGAATTATCAAACTGAATATATTATAAGATAAATGTAATTAAAATTAAAACAAGGAATAAATTATTACACTGAATATAGTGCATCGACGCTTCCCTTACAATATTACTCTTACGAATTAAAAGAGACATATATAAATATTTTGATGGATACCCAGGAAGGCTTAAGCAAGGACTCCAACCTTGACCACAAACTTAATGACCATTTTGGAGATAAACTTGTGACAAAATGAAAAAAGGGCTAGATTTTTCTTGAAATCTAGATTAGGAGAGAAGTCCTGGAGTTTTCCTGAATATACCCTGTGAAATTACACCCCCGGCTGGGTCAGTTATAAATATACCAGAGATACAAAACCTGCCGGGAAATCACCAGTTTGTCAGAATCTACATTTGGAATGCAGAGTATTAGCTTGGAGATTTCGCCACCGTGAGAATTAATAAGCTGAACTTTATTGAAAGTTATATATATATATATATATATTTGAATGGATTTTTTGGGTATTTTAATTGGATAATATTAATGGAAATTTTAATAGTTGGTTTTTGATAAAAAAAAAAATTAATTGGTAAGTTTTTAGATGAAAAATATATTTTTTGTTTGGAAAATATTTGTTTTTGAAAAAAATAAGTAATTGAGATATTTCGCCCTTCGTTTTTTTTCTTCGTTTTTTTTTTTTTATTTTCAAAATGAAGTATTTACGAGTACACTTCCTTTTACATAACGAGATGCCCTGGGGGGGGGGATACCATAGAACAAGTTTAACTTCTCAATTCAGTCCCCAGTCTGAATACGCATGTTTTGTTTTGATGGGTATTCAAATTATTCATTGAGTCTCAAATTTGATTCAATTTTTATTCATCTACTTTACATAGTTCTATAAATTTTTTCTTTTGTTGATTTTGGATTTTAATTTTTCTCTTATTTTTAAATGCTTTATCTTTTATATATATATATATATATATATATATTACGTGCTGTCTTTGTTCCTGTTGTACTTCTAGTCTGTGCAAGTTCTGCTATTGTGTTCATGTCATTTCTTGAATATTTGAGAATAAAGCGTCATTTTCATTTATCCTCCTTGTTGAAATGTTTTCTCCGTACATTCATAGGAAGAATTTTTCTAACAATATTTCAAGTTAAATATAATTATTGCTGCTGTAAGATGAAAATAAACAAGTCACGTATATTTCATACTTGGTTTTGAAAAGTGGCTAGTGCCTCCTTTTGGTCGTTGATTGAAACAACAGTCCTTGTAATGATTAATAGTATTGCACACAAATTATTTGATCTACAGACTACATATTTATAGATACATTAGTGACCTCATTACAGTTTCGAAAGATACATGATTTTTGCAAAATATCTTATGGAAACTGAGACGCCTTCGTCGAGAAAAGATGAGATTATTTTATGCCATGTTTAAATAATGCTTTTCATTAAAAGGCAAACAAAGAGATGTTTTAATAATGATATGCGCGTGTAGATTTGTGCATATATATAATACAAAGAAAGTCCCATTTTTAAACACAAATAATGATGTATGAGCGGATAACAATCAATTGCTACATTTACATTTGTGAATCTTGTATTCATATTTAGGTACACTTTACATAAAATCTGTGCCGTTTAATTTAAAAATTTGCAGAGTACTTATATGCATAATATTTTTTATACTAACAATAATAATAATTTCAAAAGTCAAATTTAATAAAATAATTAAAAATATTAAATATTATGATTGAAGTTTCCCCATTATTTTTTGAAAAAAAAATATTATACCACACACACATACATAAAGTTTGTGAGAGTTTACTAGAAAAAAAATGCTTCGCTGCATTGTAAATAAACGCATTTTAAAGATAAAATATATTAGGTCAATTAATAGAGTAGATTTTCAGGAACAATAAAAAAAAACCAATTTTAAAATTGAATTTTAAAATTATTGACAAACACACAACAAATAATCACAAATAATGCATCTACGGACTCAGCATAATGTCTTCTATTTCTTAATCGGAAAACGAAAAAAATGCAAATTTTAAAGCATTTTAATGTCTGACTTAGCATAAATCAAAATTCTACAGAATTCAAGCTTTTCCTTTTTCTCGATAATACATATATTTCGAATTAAATTATGTAAAGTTCAGTAATATATTACATTAAACGCTTGTCTTTCCTCTTTTGAACTGTATTATTTTATTTGTTTTCATCGCTCGTGATGAAAGCGTACGTTGGACGATCAGCCGTCACAACGCAAAAGCTTAATGAAGCTTTTATTTTAAATTTTCTCGCAGCTATCAGCAAACATGGGGATTAACTCAAAGCACCCAATCTTACCCAGGATGGGTCAACATGAATTGCGCGTTAATATCGTGATAATATGGATACGCACATGTATTTTGCATTAAAACCAAAATTATTAATAAAAAAATGTTCCATACAATGCGTTGTTAAAAAAAACAGATTTTGCCACCAAAAAGGACCCTTTTCTTTCCAACGCATTTCAATGAGTTTGTTTTAATTTATTATAGTACGTGATCTGTTACAAAAATCCCTTTCTTAACAAATTGTGACAAATTAATATTAAAATCTTTTGCCCTAAAATATTCCAAGAAGGAAGCCAAATAAAAAGAAGTGGTTCGCATATTTCACATATTACTCCAATTAGAATTGTGTTTTTCGCATATTAATAAAATGCAATATTACAGATAATTTATACGAATACGAATATTACACATACATAATCCAGTAAATTAAATTTAAATAAACATCTAGGAGGTAAAATCATTTTACTGATGTGAGCCGAGAGCTAAGAATATCCTCTCTTCCATTTTTTGTCATATTGAATATAATACGAGGGTTTTCAGAAATTAAGTTTCGTTATTTTTTGGAAAGAGCAGGTGGTGCCCCAGGTGAAACAAACAACCCCATAAGAATCCACCCCCATTGCTGGTTCAACGACGGAAGTAGCGTCAGTAGAGGAGGAATGGCGTTTGCACAGAATGGTGAAGAAAATAGAGTGCAGCAGAACAATATGCTTGAGATTATTCGAATACAAATCCTGTTGACAGAGAGACGTGTACTGACTGCATGGTCAATAGGGGAAGTGCATGCTGTTATCTGGTATAAATGCACACGTAGGGTCTAGTGTGTCCATCATCCATGAAAGACGTGTATGGTGAACAGATCATGCCTCATCAAATGCTGAACGCTGGTTAGCATGTTCAGTGAAGGGAAGCGGAGTGTGGAAGCTGAAAGTCGAAGTGAGTATCCTCCACATCCTCGAATAAAAACAACATTGCTAGAGTACAGGACATGGTGTTAGAGGAGAAGAGCATTACAGTGTCAGACGTGGCATCCACATTGCGTATGAGTCATTCTCAGGCCCATCCAAAACAATGTCGAGGTAGACCAGGCTGAGCGACAATCCCTTGTATCACAGGGCATTGAGTTTTATCTGACTGGTTTCTTCTGAATAGTGCTAGGTATATAATTCATGATGCCATATATTTATTTATCTATATGAAATAAAGTTTCTGTGTGAAACAAAAATGACGAAACTTACTTTCGGAACATCCATCATATTTCATGCAGAAAGGAGTTTCTAAGCGAGGTTTCCAAAAAAAAGGCCAAATTATAAAACAAAAATATCTCGTGTGATAATAAAAAACAGGTATTATTTTTTAAATCAGCATAATTCTTTTTATATAAATTATGTGATTAGTTTTGTTTGAATCCCAAGCTAAAAATTAAATTTTGTAGAATAGTGTAATTCACGAGAGAAGCTGAGGCAACTATGGATAACTGAATCAGTCTATTCTCTAGTGTGTATTGAAGCCAACCTCTAAATCGTTCTGACACTATTGTCTGAACGATCAAATGCCCAGAGCTATCTTTGGACATTTGAACAAACTGGGGTAAATGACCGTCCTCACACGAGAGCGATAAATTCTCGCCGAACGGGATAATCGAATTGATGTGATAAATGTTATTCATGCTAATCTCGGAATGCTGCCTAGAAATCACTTGTTATGGAAGACCATTAAAGTTAAATGTGTAACTCTTCTGAACAATGTATAAACATATAATGATTGTAAAAAAGAGTTATTCTCAATAGTGGCATACCCGGGGGGAGCTGCAAAGGGACATATGCACGTCCTCCCGAGGCTTTTTCTCGAAATTGAAATATTTCAGGATAATTCTTTTATTATACTATTATATAGATGTTTGAAATTTTAAATTTTGAAATTTTGAATTGAATTTTTTTTTCTCCTTATGCTTAAATTTTTTCCATCACGAAGAGAAAGAAGGATTCCTGAGAAAAGAACAAAAAAGTTTTTGCTATCTCTTAAAGGGTGCCTCTGGGTCAGTGTTTATAGAAGAAGAGAGGAAGGGGGCATCCTTATACGAAATGTACCCTCCCCCCCTAAAATACAAATTTTATTTTTATGATATCTTAATTATTTATTTATCTTAATTATTCTGGCCGTGGTAGACTAATGATCATGGTCACGGACTCACTGGAGATGCATGTGGTTCTCACTTTTTCTTATTTATTGGCGATAATCCTTGTACACATTGATCAAACATCGTTGACGAATTCCTTGAAAGTGAAGCCAATGAATGAATACCGCGGTCAGCAAAATCTCCTGATCTGAACCCGATAAAGGATTTATGGGATTGCCTTGAAAAGGCAGTTTCATGGAGATTTCTTTCTCCTAGAGATATAAATGCTCCAAAAACCTAATTTCTAGAGGAGTAGAACTTAGCATCTCCTGCCCTTAACTGTGGTTAACATTATTATCAGCATTAAATCACGTTGTGATATGTGTGAACAAGTCGATGGCGATTACACACCTCATTAAATTCATGAGCCTTAATATTTTCTTGAATACTTCTTGTCATAAATATGTTGTCATTTTTATTCTTTCATGCTACAGGCTTTACTATCAGCTTTTTACTTTTGTATTTATGTGTTATAATGTTATGTATCATCCTACAAAAAGTTAGAAAATTATAGTTCACAGTTTCTGAGAAATCCATGATATTATCCATGTAAAAATAATTTTGGACATGAGTGTACGATACTTAAGAACAGTATGATATTATACATTACTAGAAAATCACGTCATGAAGGCTTGCATATAGAAATTATAAAGTAACAATGCAAGTCTTATTATAACTACATCAAAATATATTAGTGATATACGAGGAGTGGGTTAATATGTACATGTGTTTAAAAACAGAGGGCGTTGCTGAGGGAGGCTGATATTACCATTACGTGCTTATATCTATTAAATAGCATCAAAACAAATTTGATACTGATTTATAAGTCAATTTCGATTCGTGCCGCGTCGAGTCGTCACTGTCGATAGCACTCGAATACATTATTATATACCAGAAACCAAGAGATATGTAGCTTCTGTTTAATCTGCAACAAAAAGGTGAAGACTGTCTCAACGACTAGAAAGTTATGGCGACGATATCTAGAAATACTCGTGGTCTTCTTAGAAAAAAGAAAAATGTTCATTGAACAATATTACAGCGAGTTACCCCCTTTCTCCATTTCGCATTCCTAATACATCCTATTTTCCATTCCTAACATAGGTACCTTCTGAGCCACTCTTATACGTAAGCCGATAAAATTAAATATTGTTGTGTGGTGATCTAAACATCATTCATAACTTCAACTTTGATTTATAATATTTCAAATTCTCCCCCTAATTATTGACAGCATTTTATCCCCATTTAGAAGAATTTCATATACTTTTGAATATGATTCTCTACGGAATCAGCACTTCGAATTACTTATCACAATTTCAATGCATGTAATTAAGGTCGCAAAGATCTTACTCAGTGATGTTCAAATCGAGTTGTGGGTCTAAATCGTGATACCATCGCAAATCCACAGGATCAGATAGTAGGAACCGAACTATGTAAAATTGCACTAGCCCTCAATTATTGTGGAAGGAATGATAGGAGCCAACATACATGTCAGCCTCACCCTCTGAATGTGGCCACGGTAACCAAGTGGTCATGACCGGAAGTTTGATGCCGATGTTGAGTCCATTGAGTCGTGGGTTCGACTCTCGTTCAACTAAGGAAACGCCTTGTAGCGAGGCTGAAAAATATTAAATCTGATGGGACTTCTTTTGATGTAACACATCGATCAATAACTCCCGAGTCTAACATTGAAAACCACTTTTTTTTTTTGCAAATTTTTTTTTTATTCATCAACCTTTGGTAATCACCTTTGGTGTTACAATCAAATTCTAACACTTTTCCCAAATCTTTTTCATAAGAATTTTTGTTATGACAAATAGCATTCTTTCACAGATCGTCAGCTCATTGCTGTTTTGTTGATATCAAAGCAATCATGGCACCACTTGAAAAACCACTTTCATGCTTCAAAATCTTTTCAGTAACAGCACTTCCATATGAACTATGTACATCTCAGACAATCTCCGGAGTCTTCAATCTTTGATCTTTCATTATATAATTTTAGCTCACTTCACCATCATTTTCCGTGTAATGGCTTCAGAACAAGAAGCATACGTTACCGGTTTGCATTGATCAAAGCTGAACCCCGTCGCTAGCAAACCACACCAAATTTTGCTTTTGATGATGGACGAGTCTGGCAATATTTTCATCCATTGGCTGTTGTTATGCGTGTTTTACCCAATTAACATGTTTTATCAGAACCGAAACCTGCAGTTTTCCATATTATCAAGCCTGAAACGACTTAGCCAAACCTCATTAATGGCTTTCATTCCGACTGACTGAGGAATTTGACAATGTTTCAAGCAAGGTTAGTCCTAGAAAGACTGAGTATTGGTTTACTACATGCCATCTCTGGTTGTCTTCAGATTGATTATGGTTATAGTGGACGGAGAGATACTTGAAAACTATACTTAATTATGTACCAACTTCCTATCTGAAAATGAGTTCCAGTTCAATCTTCAACATGAAAATTGTGCCGGGTGATTAATGTAGTGACCATTGATGTTCTATGCACCACCTGCATATCTGTGTCTGCATCAAAGTTATGCTCATTCTTCTTCCACAGATGGATCTTTGATTTATAAAGCAACAAATTTATCGATTCTACCTCTGCAATAAAAGCATATCTCTGTTTTTAGAGAGCGAAGAACTAAAACCCATCCAAAAGAAACTCTAGCTTATTCCATTCTTCTGCAGGAATTGACTCAAGATCATTTCTCTGGACAAGCTGCAGGCAGCTAGGCACAAAGAACACTGCGAAGAATGTAGCAGCTCAATCGTTCCATTGAAAGTGCTGTGAAAGCATAAGGATGTTCCTACCTTTAAAATGATCCTTTCAGTAGGATCAGGAAGTATTGTTATGCACTTCCGTAAGAGACTCTGAAGATCTGATGTTTCAAATACGCAAGACCACTCCAGTGATTCCGTAAAGAAGCATGCTCTGCACATGCGTAAATATGAGCGTCCGTGTATATCTTCACTAATTAGATTGAGTTATTTGAAGTAAAAGTTTAGTGCTAATGTAAAAATTAACCCTATAATGGTACAGGCGAATCAGCAATCATTTGTCCCTGGAAAGATTGGGTGAAAGAATTTGGATATCCATTCTTTAATGAGTTGGCATTCACCTTAGACTCTGGGCTAAACAACGGTGTATAAGTGTTTGTCTGGATGGAGTATGGCAATTTGCCAAATATTCTTACTAGTACCTAAAGATTCATATTTCACGAGCGATTAACAAATTATTTTCATATCGTGTAAATTAATACAATAGATTGAGCCAAACTTCTTAGCAGGTTTATAGAATAAGCGATCAGTCTTTGATGTAAATATAAGGGATATTAAGCAACTTGGAGCTAAAATTAATAACAGGATCGAACTACAAAATATTCCAAAATACAAACCAAAATTGTCAAAATCAATGCAAAGCAGGATTCAAATGAGGGATTTCACAATGTTTCGTATTTTCACATAGACATAGTTATGAAAACATATTATAAAATATGGCTATGAGAGAAGAATCAAATATGATTCATTATAATTGTGTGAAGGATAGTTTAAAATTAATCCATTACTGCCCTGAATTGGATTATATCTCATATAAATATATAGCCTCATACGAATTATGATTATTTATAGTTTATGCTCATTCGATTAGATTGAAGTTTTATTTGGTTCGATGAATAGTTTGATAGACCATTTGAATTAGGGATTATTAGGAAGAATGATATTTATAATTAATACTTTTGAAAAGAACATTTAAATATCTTTTTATTATCAAAATAATAATTTAGCTTACAACTTGTGTATGTGTGCAACCTTGTTCTAATTTGCCTAATTTAATTTTCTAGCTTATATGTCTTAACTTGCTTCTGAGAGTAAACTTATTTATTTTGAGTAACAAATCCTTTTGATCTTTTAATTATATGTTCTACAAGTGATAATTACAATGCAATGTTTTCATTCTGTTCATACTGGAAATTTCTACTAGACTTTTATCTCAGCTTCAATAAATCCAATACTGCGAGACTTCAGAAATCTTTACATTCACCCAAGCAGTGAAAGTGGTTGTCTGGGTGGTGATATTACCTAAAATGGACAATAGTTATTGTTTAGAGAATTTCCTCATATTGAAACATAAATCATATTTCAAGGAAGTTTCTATCTATATTTTTACACAATTAAAAGTTCTTAAAATTTAGAACCGCCTACTTGATTGCAGAATTTTTTTTAAAAAAATTTATATATTAATATTTATGAAATAGGAAAAGACGGAAATGAAATATTAAACCCATTGCACTCAAGATACATTTGATAAATCCATAAACAAATAAAGAGCATATTAAATTGCACAGCTCTTTGCGAAAATACATTGAATGGGTACTTAAGAATTGGAATTTCTTAAAGCTATGTAACTCAATTTTTTTAGCAAAATAATCATCTTTAAAGTACTCTCCAATGTATTTAATAGATTTATCGATTAATTCAATCTTAAGAATAATTTCTGATACTCATCCGCAATGATAGCTCGTAACCGTGGTAGTCTAGTTATCATGGCCGCGAACTCATGGCAGAGGTTGTTTTCCGCCAAGTCATGGGTTCGAGCCTTGATGCCACTGAAAACTTACCGTGTAGTGGGGCTGATGCATGTTAAATTCGTTGAGGTGCCAAGTTCTACAGAAAATGTAGAAGTTTGGAGAGTAGATACCAGTTCAGATGTGGTCCTCCTGACTTGACCGTGGGTCAAAACCACGAGGTCCGTTGCCAATAGCCCTCGCATTGTTTCTCAATGCAATGTTTATGAACAATCACTAGAAAAAAGCAGTCGTGGCTAACAGCTTCTCCCTTGTTTTTTCTTGACTCTTTTTCGTCACTAAATTGACATTCTTTCAAATCTCTCATCCTGCGTGGAAAGAAGAAGAAATCGTTAAAACTCGATCAAGTAAGTAAGGTGCGTGAAATTGGAAAGTCATGTTTTGGGCCAAAGTCTGGCACACTGAGATGGATCTTGTTGCTCGTAAGTCAGAGTCTGAGACTCAAATTTGTAGCGACCCTTCTCAATCCCAAATCTGCTGCTAAAATTCATTGAATTAACGGTTCCCAAACAAAGTCTGTTGTCATTCGTTTGGTTGTAATTTTTGGAAAGAGAAAACGCTACTACACTTGAGTTTTTCCCGAAGTGTCATCTTCGTAAGCTATTTTCTGCTTCGTAACAGTTTCTTTTGCATTTTTCCCGGGCAGGAAGCAAAATTTCACAACCACACGTTATTCACTTTTATCCGCCTTCTTCAAAATCCAGGAGAGAGCAAACAACAGCGAGAAGGAAATACATTTTACAGGTAGACAAAACCTTTTTTTTTTTTCGGGTGACATTGCAAGTAAGATTGAACTCGCAAAAGGAATGTGCGACTCTCTACTAGAGGGAGAAATGTGCACCGCGTGCTAATTCCGCCAAGAACAGCGATTTTCTCTGACTGTAAAAAAAAAGTGTGACTTTTTTAATATTCTGTGAAGGTTTTAAAGGAAAAAAATCATTTGTGTATTGAATTAGTACTAATAATTGGATTTGATATTTAATCATTTGATGTCATCCTTTATTGTTAAACGTATTGTTGATGTAAAAATTAATGCTTATAACTTGGCTAAAAAATTTGTTTTTTAAAATTAAAAAATTACATTTAAAAAATCTTCTGAAACAAAAAAAAATATTATAATAATTTTAAAACTTATATTTGTATTAGTTATTATAAGTGTTTGAAAAGAGTTTTTTGAATTGTAATTTAAGGCTTTCCAGGGGATTTTAATGAATGTATGAAGATTTAAATGATTATATCACGAAATTAATGTTAAAAAATATTCGATAACAAAAGTACAAATCAAATCAAATCTAGTGCATTTATTTTTTCCACTATGATATTCAAGTATAAATAATTTTTAGCCCCTGGAAATTGTGAAATAAGCAATTAGTTATTAACAATTTTATATGCTTATAAATGCCACTTTTTAAATTCCTGGTAATCTTTTTTCCGTTAGAAGTTTCATAAAATAAAAATTACCTTAAATATTTCGCTGAAAAAAATATGCTTCTCTAATGAACATATTTCCATTCAAAAATCTATTTAAATGGATGTCATTGAAAATTTGAAATAAGCATTTTAAGAATAATATATTCCATTAGCAGACAATTGTGTTATTGACGTAATTTGCCTTCCTAATCTTTAAATGCAGTGATTAATATTCACCGTAATTTATTTTCATCAGGTGAACAAAAGAAATTTTTAGTACATTAATAAGTTTCAATAAAAAAAACGTTTTGAAGAAAATAATTATATTAGTGTATAAAATGCCTTTACATCTCAGAGAAAAGAAAGATGAAAAACTTACATTATCGTGAAATAATGCAAAAAAAAAAAAAATTTAAATATTGGTTATCTAATATATGAAGTGGAAAGGAGGTAGGGAAGGGGTTTTTGCTGTTTCTAAGTGTCAGCGACTAGGAATTAGAAAGGAAGCAAAATATTTATAGACAACAAAAATAATAGACAGCATAGAGCGTTCCAGAGAGTAGACACACACACATACATTTGAAAAATTTACAATAAAATAGGATAATTCAGGGGCTTATCTTTTTCAGGCAATTTAAGAGGATTATAACCCCGAGGTTCCCCAGCGTTCTTTATCTTTCCCGTGGAGTTTACAGCCTTTGGTAAGCACAGATGATGAACCTCCGGAGTACCCTAGCGATTCTTCTTTATTTTTCGCCCTCCTTCCAAACAACCAATTTTTTCATTTTCTTCCTTTTTACGAGCTTTTATTTACCTTCTTATGTTCACAAGTATGTATGTCTTTCCAGTTCAAAATTTGTATTTGAATTTTAACCTACTTTTATCATCCGATTGAATTTAAATTTTTCATCCACCATATTACTCTAATGACAATACACTCAAGCTGTGACGGGCTTCAGAAAAGACTTCTGGGGACCTCGGCTTTGCACATGGTACTCATATTTTAACCCTCGTCCTATCATCTTAAAGACAATGCAGTACTATGGTATCCTTAACTAGTGACGGACGTAGGGAAGGAGGGCCTAGAGGCTCACGCCATGCACTTGAGGATGTCCATTACATTTAAAATTTTGTACACACTTAAAGCTCATGTAATTTCTTTTTACTCTTCAAATTTCCCATTAAACGGAATTACATAAATATAAGTTAAAAACATTTATTGAAATTTTTATTTTTAAAGAAAAAGAAGAATGGTACAAAAATATTTTTTTAAATGTAAAATAATATATAATTTATTACATTGCGAAGCGTTAACACTTCTTTTTATTTCATAAACGAGATGTGGCTATTAAATAACGGGACTGACACTGTAAAAAAATCTTATTTTGATGTCTTACATATTTAGTTATTATCACCTTCAATTTATACTCTTCCTTTATCACTATAACGCCCCACGCGAATCTTCTATTTTTCGAAACAATGCAGGAAGTCTCCTTCAACAACCTCTTTCATGACACGTACCTCTTTCTCTTTCACAGCTGCAACGGACTCAAATCTTATTCCTTTTAATGCAAATTTCCCCTTAGGAAACAGATAGAAGTTGCGTGGCTCAAGTCTAATACAGGAATGCTGAACTTGACTAGAAACCTCTTGACAGACAATATGGAAAGAGTCGGCTCGTTATCAAAGTGGAAAAATTTTCCATACGGATTCTTTGTCAATTTCTACTGTCTCAGCAATCGCATGAATACATAAACGACGGTCAGATTGAACCAGATTACTGATTTTTTTTTTATATAGTCATCCGTTTTTGACGTAGAAGGGCGACTCGGACGTGAAACAGTTTCAATGTCTTCTCGCCCATCTCGAAAACGCTTAAACTACTCAAACACACTTGCACGCGATTAACATATATTGCCATATACTTATTTCAATAAGTTATAAATTTCAGTAGCTGTGTTTTCAAGAATAATGTGAAATTTCGCAACAGTTCGTTGCTCACATATCATTCTTCAGGCGAAACAAAAAAAAATATGTCTAATGCAGTCTACGGCTATACGGATTTGTTTATCGAAGCGAGAGGCACTGTATTCGAACGAGAAGGCTTCACGCTAAATAACTGCTGGTCGCTGTCGTTTGGTGTATGCTAACTTCTTAATAGCCCCACCCTGTATAAGTAAGTAGTTTTAGTAGTATGGTGTAAGGGCAAATGTTTAAAAACAATCAATTTCATTACAAAGACCTTTTTTTACATTTTTACATATGACGCACACACTTTCACATAACATCAAAATTTTTATTTTCCTAAATCAACATTCTCTCAACCGTAACCGATCAAACTGAATGGATACTTAAAACAAAGTATTGACATCCGCTCTTTGTAAAATGTGATGACATTATTTGAATACAGATGAAAGTAAATTCAAAAAAAAAAAAAAAAAATGAAAAATAAATATTAGAACTATGACCTCACAACTCCTCCCCTGTTAAGTTTATTTTACCATAGTAAAAAAACAGCTTTTCTTATAAACTTGCATTTCTTAACGAATTAACATTAAATATAAATGCGGTAAAATGCAACAAATATTTTACTAACACAATTAATTAACATACAATAAAATTACTCAAAATTATTATGAGTTTAATATAAGGCAGCTTAATATAGGACATTGATCTCAACAGATTTAACGTACATCATTCCCACTGCACAACGAGTTTTTAGTGACGTCAGGTCGCGAACCCACGATTCAACGGAATCAACGTCGGTCATGAGCTCGCAAGCCACTTTCTTACCATAGCCAAATTATTAACAATCAATTCGTGGAGTTTATATAATTTAGATATTTTATTTAAAAAAAAATATACACAGGACAAAATTAAACTAAAAAATTCAATTACTTTCCATTTGGATATTTCAGTTACAAATAATACTACATATCGTAAGACCTGTCAACTAAATACCATAATTCCATTATTACGAATGTTTTTAATGAATTACTTTACTATCATCAGCTCTTTAAATTATAATTTTCCATCAGATTGTAGAGAAATGAAGATTGTAACCTTGGCATATTAAAAAGATTTATTGTGTATACATTTAATAAATGAATGAAGTATTGTCTGCATAAAAATATTAAATAATATAGTTGTAAACATTGATTGATATACGAGGAATATGGAGCAAGAACGACTATTACCTCTTTTTTTAAGTACTTTTTCTCCTTCCCTCCCACGGATATATAAATATCAAAGTATACCTTCCTCAGGGAAAACTCTAAATATTTTTTCATTCGACATGTTTCGTCCATACGTTCTCTGAAAACGATATTGCCTCAAGGGTTGACTGAAATATATTCCAGAGATTCTTTTGATGGGATGTGTAATTTACGCAGGTTAATGGAATGTATTCCAGATCATTTATTCTATTGCGAGTTGTACAAACTGCATTATCCTGTAAATTGATTTTGTATAAAAGGCCAAGGGCATCATTCTGCAGAAATTCCGGACACCAAGAATCTCTTCTACGTTTGTCCAATTGGCAATTACAAGAATAGAGGGTATCTTCCCCAAAATTTCAAAATATTCCCAGGAGTAAAAGTTTCTACTAGTCTTTTTTCCAATCTGTTTCAACAATTGTTGGATAGGACATCTTCTCATGCTATATATATATAAACATATTTGATTGTCCCTTTGAGAAGAATAATAAGATTTCAGTTTTGTATATTGCATACGATTAGTAGTAAAAATAATAAAGAGCTCAACTGCAATTTAAATGTTGTCTTCAATTCAAAATATTTCCTAAACAACTTAAATCTACAGATAAAAATGTTTGCTGCTTTCTATTTTTTGTCATTAAGTCATAAAAATTATTATAAAAATTTCGAAAGATACAATATACATAAATAAAAGGCCCCAACTTCTTTCTTCTTCTTTCAAATATATAATAACATGAAACTTTTAAAAAAAAGTCTTGATTTAATTTTATTATCAAATCATAGCTTGCTCTTCGTATGATGTTTTGGTTATCAGAATATTTTTGTCATAAAAAATATATAAAAATTTACGTGTCTGTCATACGTTTATATCAAGAAAGCTTAAAATAACTTAAATCTTAGAAATTTTTATATTTTTTGATCAACTGATTATTATATGACTTTCTCTTTCCTGTACGTTTTACGACAAGGTTCTAAATTTTTTTAAGAAACAATAAACCATTTTTATGTGTTTACTACCTTCAGAAATTCTTATGAAGTATCCTACTACTGATTTCAGTTTTAAAGCTTGTCTTTTAATATTTTTTAAACCTGTCAGTAAAAACTTTCAAAAAAGTGTGTCATATTTCTTTAACATCTCTGTGTACTTATATCAAAGATTGATGAAATATATTCTTTATATCTCTCGGTTTTATTTATTATAAAATCAAATTTTTAAGAAAATCCAGAGTCCTGTTTGGATTGAACAATTTGGTAATTCATTGATTGATTGATTGATTTTATAGGATATAGAACAGCAAAGGATATCATACCTTTTA
This sequence comes from Nephila pilipes, assembly GCA_019974015.1. Classification (NCBI taxonomy): domain Eukaryota; kingdom Metazoa; phylum Arthropoda; class Arachnida; order Araneae; family Nephilidae; genus Nephila; species Nephila pilipes. The sequence continues at coordinate 95,163 of BMAW01109453.1, read as the reverse complement.
AATTTTTGTTTTTATTCAACTGATATCAAAGAATTCCTCTTCAAAAATATTAAGAATATTTGTTTATTAGCTAGTGCAATTTCAAAGAGATATTTGCAAGTAAGATTGCGTTGTGAGTCTATCTTGAATAATTACAGAGGTGAATTCTATGAGATGCGTATTTAGTACAATTCAAAAGAATATATTCCAAACATTGATATGGCAGCAAGTTTTACACTTTGCATTATCTATTAGGTTGAATTTGTGTAAAATCATAGGAGCTATGATCATTTTGCAAAGGACTCAAGTGCTGAATATTTCCTCTCTTTTACTTTTTGTCCAATTGGATATTATAACTACGAGTATGTTGGGATGTTCCCTGAGATTTCAAAATATCTGCTTGAATAAAAAATTTCATTGGTCCTTTGCATTCCGTTACTGAAAATATTGCTATTAATGTCTTTTGACGTTATCCAATCGATGATGTTATCTAGTCATTGGGTCCGTCACCGATTTGGCGAGACTATCTGTCAAGTTTTTCCATATAATTTTCGAGTGTCCCGGAATCCCAATTAATGCCATATGATTATGAAAATGCGATTTTATAACTAACTTGTTGGATAATCTTTGAATAACTTTTGGTGATTGGATATTATAAATTTAGTATACAGTATTGTCAGGTACCACAGAGTAGCTATCTGACAATAGTAACAGATTTTTGTCTAATCCAGCTAGATTGCTTAAAGTTAAGCATACGGCTAGTGCTTCTGCTGAAAAAAATAGAATTTATATGATTTATTCTATAGACAAACGAGGAATGTTTCGTGAGGCCTGCTATAAAAGTTATAATTTGGCTTTTTAATTGATAATTCATTAAGTGATAGAGTCTTGCGTCTCTTGAGTTCACTACAGTTCCTATTTTAAATATTATCCAGTTATATTTATATTGCCTCATTCACTAATTCGGAAAAAGAATTATTTAAAATATCGGTTTCAAAATATTTGCTATGTCGAATTATGATTATTTTTCACTTCAAAGCTAAAATTAAGTTAAGTAAAAAATAATCATAAAATTAAGTTTCAAAGAATCTATTCAAACAGAAAGAGTTAATGCAGATACAGTTTTAATTTAACGGTTGATAGTTCGAATTAAATGATTTTATTTTAAATGTATAATGCAAAAATAGATTCAGATGATAATTTTCATGGTTATCGATTTATAGTTTTTTAAAATTATTTAACACGTTTCGCGATTTACCCACCTATAATCATTTTCAGTTTCTTCATTAGGGCCGAGTGATCATTGGTTGACATTTTGTATACGTTCTTTTAGTTTCGTGTCCTCACTCGAGGATACGTCTTAAATGGATTTTACATATGATAATCGATTATTCAGTTCAAGAGCACATCATACATAAATGAGGACTGGAAAGATAAAATGTTTTTCTGTTTTCGACCCCTTCCCACAAGGACACGAAAAAAAGTCAAAAAATAGGCATAAAGCAAAACACATATGAATAAACCAAACACATTCGAAAAACCCCCTTTTAATAAAAATACTGAAAAAAATTAAAAAAAAATTATCCCACAAATGAGATATGCCCAATCAGTGGGAGTGGGGCTTAACGTGTTCAGGAAATACATGTTAAAATATACAATTCTGAGTTTTGATGATTTTGTTGATTAAGAAACAGCACGAAAGCTTTTAGATTCGATTTTCATAATTCTGAACCACGGTCAAATGACGAGAACGATATCTGAACTGGGGCCCGCCTTTTCACATTTTGCCAACATTCTTCTTCTACTACACCCCGTCTACTTGAAAATATTGAGCCTCAATAGATTTAACGAGCATCATCTCCTCCACTCTCCGAGTTTTTATTAGCATTAGGACTCGAACCCTCGACTCGACGAAAAAACCACCAATCATAAGCTGGCGACCATAACCATAAGTAGGTGCGGGGTCCTTCAACTAAAAATCTCTAATTTTTAGGCCCTTCATTCAAAATTAAAGCACCCAAAAATTAATATCTTGAGTCCTCTTCTTGATTTAATGTCATTAAAAATATTCGTATAACCCAATTCAAGATAATATCTAAACACTTTGGAGCATTTCCCATCATTATTTTATACCAAAAAAACCCGAATAAAAAGAAAATTCTTCAAAAAAATGACAAATATAATGGTCTCCTATTTAACGAAAAAGGTTTCCCTCACTTAAATGCTTTGTTAATCAATTTTTATTCTTTGCTTCGTATAAATTGAATGGGATTTTAAAAAGCACTTAATTTTCAGTAAGTATTTATTCCAACCCATTAAAAACTACAAAAAACATTTTTACTCCACAAGTTTAAGGCCCCTGAAAATTAGTGTACATTTAATTAGTTTAATTTCCGTAAAAATATCTTCCATGATTAAAATGCTCAAATACATTCCGGACACGATAAACAATATTGAAATCATCCACCTATTTAACTATTCGCTATTTCACAAAATGGTTCGATTAAAAATCAAATTAGAAAAACTAAACGGGTGGAAGAAAAAATTCTCTCTCTCTCTTTCTCTCTCTCCCTCTCTCTCCAGAAATAATCTAAGTCATTCAAGAATGAACGTTTACTTAAGAGATTACAGGATTTGTTCAAGCTGAAGATCTTCATTTAAACCTTTCTACGTATAAAATTAATTCGAATCTGAAGAGGAAATAAAAATCAGTTTTGTTCATATCAAATTTGTGTCTAACCAAATGTTCAATATCTATATTGGGAGTGACGGTTACACTTTGAAGAGAACATACTTTTAATTAAAATATGATGGACATTTTATATGTTACCTTTTTTTTTTTATCGAAATATCGACCAATACAAAAAAAAAACTTTTTCAAGTAATAAAATACTTTGAATACTTCTGATGAATTTTTCCGCTTCTTTTCTCCCATTTAACATTTTTATAGAAAATAATAAGCCTTTTCTTAGCACTTCCAATGACGAGGTCCATGAAATACTTTTAAATAACACAGAATTGTTTTTGCGCAAGTTTTTTAATGCCACATTTACAAGTGGAACTATTTACATTTAAGTTACACAAATAAGCATGATTTCCTCAGTGTTTCCACTTAAACTCTCTACGTGCTTCTGAAACTTTCCTTGTATTTACTTAAATCTTATTTGCTAACAGTGGTCACAAGTCAGCTTGAACTGGATGAAAGAAATGTATTCCGACAATATTCTGGCATTCCACAATTCTACTGTTTACTTCTAAAAAAAGTTTACGTTTCTTTAGCTATGCCTTTCTTAGAGGGCGCTAGCTACAGATTTCAGAGCTCGTGCTCCTTTCGCTCTTAAAGTTTCCTGTCTCATTTAATCGTAATGGAATTTTGGTTTGCAATGTTCCAGCGATTAAATTCTTTTAAATATCCTAAGACTATTAAATACGTTAAAAGAAAATCTCCAAATGTAAATTAGTAGTGCTTCCTTCAAAATCCTATACTTCTCCTTTACTCCTCTGCTAGTAATCCGGTATTTTTATACAAGTCAGAAAATTATTTTGTCTTCTACTTCAATGGAATATTGTAGACTTTCAATACAAAATAGAATGGGATTTTTTTTTAATAATTTTAGTTATTTTATGTGTTCAGCACTTTTTGTTTGAGTGTTCTGTATTTAATATTTTACAATAATATATAATTTTAGCTGTTTACTCGTATATATGTTATTTTTAGCGATTTTCCTGCGGTGCTGTGGTCGGCCATCAGATGAACGATGGAGAGAATACTGAATATGCGTATAAAATTATTTTAAAAATATTCAAATAACAGAAGGATTATGTAATTCTACATAAATTTTCATCATATTTTGGTCTTTAGGGTGAATTTTATTGCATTCTAATAAATATAATGCTCTAGATTTGTGGAAGAAAATAAAAATTCTAAAGAGTTAACACTGAGATCTCAAATTCAAAATGCCTAGTTGAAGGGAACTTGAAGATGATAGTAGAAGGGAAAATCTAAGATAAGTGGGCGGATTTATGTCTTATATTTATTGCTTCGTTTAATATGAGTTTATTCTATTCTAACAATTCTATTTTCTCATTCATCACATGCCCATTTTCTGACATTAGAGATAGAGAACATTAAAGAATTTTACATCTTCTAGGTTTGTATACTCGTACAATATTCAACTCAGATACAGTTGAGAGTAGAATTTAGAGAGATCAAAAAGAGATAGGATAAGTTGAGTTTATGTACAGAGAACGGGAGATACAACTGCACATAATTGTAACTGATTCAGATTTAAATTGGAGTAGACCTAGTCTGGATTAGAACTTGTCATTAGGGTACGATTTTATTTAATCGCAACTTGCATTTATTTCCCGACTTTTTGTTTAATAATTTCCCTTAGGTGCAGGCTTATTTTTATTATATCTATCTAAAGCTGAAAGTTTGTACAAAGGTTTGTTTACATAATAATTATTATTTAGCTCTTAATCTGTCTCGTAGAGCTCGGGATTCAAATCTAGGACACACATTGTACACAAATCAACGAAGCAATCTAATTACACAGCTTCGAATTAATTGCATTGATCTGATCAAATGGATCTCTAAAACACTTGTTGGGGAAAATATCCCAATAAAAAAATGACAATAGATATTATTTCTTATTATAAAAGAATTTTAAAAAAAACCTGTGTCCGTTAGAACACGGATAAATCAGTACATTTGGCATAAGCAATTAAGATAGGTTTCGTACAATTCATATGCGAAAGAACGTTGCTAACGATAAAGCAGAACGAATGATGGCACGAAGACGATAACTGGACATGTTTGTGAAAGGAATAATTGTCGGAATGTTCGAATCCGGACGAACACAAACTTTAGTGGCTCGAATTCTGAATGTGCCCTCAATCTATGATCTCAAAATTGTGACTGAGATTTCAGAGTGTGGGAAATATTTACCGACAATTAGTACCAGATCGACAAAGACACACAATCGTCTGCCAAGAGTGATAACTATCAATATTTTCGTGATATCAAAGGGATAGTTGTATCAGAGAAATGGGCTAAGCGAACATAGCCTCCACATGAGCACAAGTTTCGAGACAATCTATTTATAGGAGGTCGTTCATGTTGGTTTCTATACCAAACAACCAGTCATTTTGCCTTCAACTCACATTTATGCGTAAAATAAACACGGTCATTTAGACAGGAGTTTGGAATGTCATTTCTGTAATTTGAGACACGGGACTAGTGTAATGTTCAGTGACGAATCACGCTTTAATCTGAACACTGACTCTCATCGACTAACAATGTGGCAACAGCGTGGAACTTGTTTTCACCGGGAAACATAACAAAAAGACGTCGTTTTCTATCAAGGGGAGTCATGCGACGTGAGCAAGCATTATGATAGACTGCAAAATAAACATCCATACCTTTAAGACAAGGTCTGTGATTGCTAAAAGATACAGAGATGAAGTTCTTGGTCCTTATTTTTGCTTGTTCCGAGGTAATGCCGGTCCTGACTTCATATTTATGGCGGATTATAGGCTTTGTATGTGACCCTGATGGATGTGAAGCACCGTGCAAGCCTGGTGGGTGTCTACCTCGAAACGAAAAATACCCAACACATAGCCTACTTACTCACTTGATCTGAATCCTAGCGAGTATGGGAGAGATAGGCTAGGGAGACAACGTACAGCCCTTTAGCACCTACCAAATTATGTTGTAGAACTGAAAAGAGCTCTGCATGACGTTTGGAGATCTTTGAGATCACAGCTCATCTACAATATCACAGCAAGTATGGGAAATCGTGAAATCACTGTGTAGGATGTATGCTTGTCAGAGGTGATCACACACCTTATTAAACTGCAGCATCAACATTTTATTACATTTTCTTTTCATGAAAGTGTGAACTCTTATGCCCAGTTTTCTTTCACACTGTTTCTTTGGATAATAAAAGAGATTATTGTCATTCTTTCGCATCGTTTTATTACTTTATACACATTTTTCTCTCGCATGCCATGTTTCCCGCCATTTAGACTTAGATTCCCATCATTATTCTTTTAATTACTAATTATGCTTAATTTTAAAATACCTGTGTGTATTCGTTATATATATATATATATATATATATATATATATATATATAACGAAACCACTAGTGTATAAGAAACGTAATAAACGTGTATACCATTACGATACGAAAGTACGAAATAATATTAATTAATTAATTTTATTAGGACCGTCTTAAGCATATATCTAATCTAATAAAAAGTTACTCAACTATAACAATAAAAAAGTATTTAAAATATCAAACTAAAACCAGTAATTTAAAATTATTCAATAACTATAATAGTCATAAAAGACAAAATTACCACTATAACTTACAAAGCAGATAATAAGAAAAAAAAGAGTTAAACTGTTAAGTAAAAAATGTAGATAAAAAATTTAAAATGCTACCTCAAGCTTAGGAACGAGAGCGCTTGGTTATAATAGTAAGCATAATTACTTCATAACAAAATGATAAAAAAGAGCCTATTACTAGCAGAGGTCCATATACAAAAAAAATTATAACAAAAAATTGAAATAAGCCAAAAGAGATATCAAAATTCCTCTTAACCAAATTAAAATAATCCATTAAAAATCAAATATATATCCTATACAAGCTCTTTAATCAATCATGAAACTTAAAAGAATTATAAACTTCAAACCCATATATATATATATATATATATACTGAAAATTTATGAAAGAATAATTTAAAATATTTCAAAAGACAAAAATCCAGAAAGAAATGTGACAATGAAAGAAAAATAAATGAAAATATGGAACCCAGCAAGTCAAAAAGCAATATCGGGCTGAGGACCGATTAAGCGGGATTAAACTAGTTTAATGGTACCAACCTTCCCCCTTTGCGACTTGGTAGGCTGAATTAGGAAATCCAAATTGCAAAAGAGTTCATGATTAAAAGATGCAAACAAATTCAGCGATAAAATCTACAAAAATAAAATCTATAATTCCTGGTAGGCTGAATTGGGAAATCCAAATTACAAAAGAGTTCAATGATTAAAAAATGCAAAAAATTTCAACGATAAAATTTACAAAAATAAAATCTATAATTCTAAAAATTATCAACAAATCAAAATATAAAAATTACTTACAAAATTCAAAGAAATGAAGATTCAAATATGTGAGTAGTAAGACGGAATTGTCTTTAAGCTTCAAGATGTATATCACATACTCAAAATGAAAAAAATATAACACATCATCACCATATAAATTGAAAAAAGATTTAAATTATTGTTTGATTGGTAATAAAATGTAAAAGGATGCAAACAATTGGTTGGTAATAAGTTGTATGGTAAAGGAGTATAACGGTCCAGAGAGTGAGTAAAAATGTAAGCTGTGTAAATGTAAATAAATAAATAAATTCTTCACGGCTAGACCACTAACAAGCCGACTTTGTGGACCTATTGTTGTGTGGTGGATTGGAAATTGGATCACGATTCGCAAAGATGTTTAATATATTTGTGATGTATATAAGTATTTAAGAAATTTATTGGATAATCATGATCCAAACAGTTGTTAAAGAATTTTTAAATGTTATTAAACTTGTCTATTTTATGTGTGGTTAATTTGTTATTACGTAATAAAAAGCCCAATAAAATATTCCTAGAAATGGATCTGTGTAGATTACTGTTCCAAAAAGGTATTTTAATTACATGGAATTCGAATCTCTCTCTTTTATCAAAAATATTACTAAAAAGTCTATTGTCAACTATTTACAAATCGAGATCTAAATATTCTACTGTATTTGAATTAAGATTAGTTTTTAATAATTTGAGATAATTAGGGTAAAATGAAATATTTGGTTTAAAATCCTCAGTTTTACCTAAAATAATTAGATCATCTATGTAACGAAAAAGAAAGTAAGAATCATTGTCAATCTGTTTTAATTCATAAAAATGTAAATAAAAATTGGCCAAACAATTACTAGCTGGACCTCCCTGAGGGAGACTCTGAATTTGTTTATAGAGATTTTGACCAGAAACTATAAAATTCTCTTGTAATACAAGTTTAACGAGACTATTGAATTTTTCCTGTTTTATTGTTTGATTAAAATGATATTTATTGTATAAAATTGCAAGAACCATAATTAAATCTTGAATATCTATTGAGTTAAAAAGGTCTTCAAAATCATATCCATGTATAGAGAATACCTCTTGTTCCTTCATGTTTTTAACAATTTCAAAACTATTTTTAATAATAGTAGTATTTTCAATATTTTCAATAGATTTTTGAAGAATGGATTGAAGAAGTTTGCCAGATTTAGTGATATAGGTGTTATATCCATTCGTAATACTTCGGAATTTGACAGGATTTTTGTGAAATTTTGGCGTTAAGAAAATATATGGAAATTTAATGTTTGTAAGGTGTAAACCCACCTTCTTAATGAATGCCAAAAGACGATTATTTATTTCTCTGTTACTATATCTGTTTATATATATATATATATATATAAACTAGCTAAACTTGTCTTTCAAATGAGAAACGGATGCTCATTCTAAAATCATTAATTTCTTTTAGAATATAGAATTATCTCTCTTAACATATATTTTTAAACTTCTAATTTGTAAACGGTATAGAAAAACAAGATATATGAGCGTAAGTATTTGCCTTATATTGTTCATTTTGTTCTTAATGGTATTATTGTATTTCGTACAGTTAGATTTAGCAAGTCATTTCCTTTACTGTCCAATAATTTAATTTCATTATTTGTCATTACTTTGGTTTCCGACGATACATTTATTTCAATAAAATAGAAAATTAATAAAGGATCTGATTCATTAAATAGTAATAGTTTCCAAAAGCTTATAGCCATGAAAGTAAAAATAAAAAAAATGTTAGTTGTAAGCTATAAATTAAAAAAAAAACTTTGTTTTCAATTTATATCCAACCTTAACTAAAACCTAAAGTGTGTTTTCTTTTTTCAGTGTCATAAATAGACATAATCTATTATTTAAAAAGATGTATAAAAACACTTTTGTACAAAAATAATATCCTTCAAAAAAACACTTTATCCAAATTTACAGTGAATAAACAGAACACTAAATATTCGAAACCCATTATTCTTCTTAAATCGAATCCGATAACCATAATCTTACACAAAATTTACATATGTCTGAAAGAAAACTAAATTATTAAAACTTAATTCCAAAGCTTCTTGGTAAAAGAAAAATGCAGTTCCCATTCAAACATACTGTTTTACGATCGAATAAATAAGACCCAAACGGCCATCTTATTTTCGAGATTACGAACTCTGGAATTCTATGGCGTCTGGAAAAGAATAGAACATCCATTTAAGGGGAATATTTCTTGGTTGTAGGCTTGTATCTATAGGCATTATTTGGATTTATGATTCCGGAAATGGAAGATTTTTCGGCGATAATTCTGAGCGCTTTCTGGTCCAGTTTAACATTTCCAATTCATTTTGAGAAGAATCTGAGCACTTTATGAGTTCCATGTCTGCCATGATCATTAGAACCCTTCGAATTTGTTCCAGTTATTTTTCGTAGAGAATAAAATAGCCAATTCGAAATGAGAGTCTAATATATCTATCGGATTAGATTTAAGAATCTATCGGATTAGATTTAAGAATTAGTTTAAGGCCAAAATATATTTCAGAAAAATGTTTTGATTTCATTTGCTTAAAAATAATGTTAATATTTTGCAAATAGAAAGATAACTATTCCATAATAATAATTAATTATAATTAAATAATTTATCAAATAGTTTCCTTATATTAAGTTTTTTTTTACAGAATTTATTTCAAATTTTTTTTTTCCTTTTAAATACTCATAAATATATTTTTAATTTTTTTTTGTAATTCAAAATATTATCTTAATTTGAAAAATTAATATCTTTTTTTCAATTTTGTTAAATGTATATCTATGAGGTAATATTTATAACTTTCAACAATCTTCTCTTGGCTTACAAATAGTTAAAAAAAAACAAATTATTTATGTAAAATATTTAAGTTAATGTGAAAAAAGTGATCCATCTATTGCAATATTTTGCCAAATGTATTTTCGTTAAAATATATTTTATTCGTATTCTCTATAAAGTTATTTCTCTTTCGCCGGTAATTAGTATTTCTCGAAAACTACAGTTATGTTTGTTTTCTATCCATAACAATGTTTAATTTAACATTTTAAAAATGAATTGCATCAAAGATTTATTTGTGGTAGCTTAGAAACGTATCTAATTTGATCTGTAACAAATAAATATAATGTTAAAATTTAATGTAAAAATATAATGTAATAAATAAAAAAAATTTCAGTTTAACTATTTTCCAAAATTGTTATATAAATTTAAAAAATTTATACGAGTGAGTTTTGAATAGTAGAAATAGTAGACTCTTCAAATTTTTGATTACTTTTTTCAATTAAATCTTTTTCTGAAACTTTTAATTGTAATTTATTTAATACAATATAGCTTTTGTTACACGAATTTCATTATTTGCACTTTGTCAAATTTTCAGTTTCTGTCTTATTTTATAATATTCTACTAATTTATAATATTTTCAGAGAATACATATATATAACATGTTCCGCTAATTTGAGAGATTTATTGAGCAATGACCCTCTTCTATGCTATCTGATAGTATGCGAACATAGAAATAATTTCTTGTTCTCTTTTATTCATAATTTTATTTTATTATTTCTACTATTTTCAGGACTTAACGAGATTTCTTTAAGAGACTTATTAAGCATTGCCTATTCCATGTTATAAAATGGAAACTGCAGCAATAATTTTTATTCTATATATCTTTTACATGTTTCTATTACTTTCAGAATATAACGTGATCAGCTAATTTATGATGTTCATTAAACACTGCCTTTCTTATAATATAAAATTAAAACTGAAAATAATGTTCAGCAATAATTTTTATTATGCTTTCTTATTTAATTCTACTTATTTCTTATTTAATTCTACTAATTTCTCATTTAATTCTACTAATTTCTTACTTAATTCTACTAATTTCTTATTTAATTCTACTAATTTCTTATTTAATTTTACTAATTTTTTTATTTAATTCTAATAATTTCTTATTTAATTCTACTAGGAACATGTTATACATATGTATTCTCTGAAAAGGACATAATGTGCTCAGATATTTTATAAGATTTATGAAACGCTGCCTCTTCTATTCCATAAAATTGAAACCGAGATTACGCATTAATAAATTTTTACTCTACTTGTTTCTATTATTTTCCGAGTATAACGCGTTCAAGTGCTTTAAGAGATTTATCGAACACTACCTTGTTCATAATATAAGAAAATGGAGAATACTCAATAATATTTTTTTTTTCTATTTTCTACTTATAATATTTTTTACTTATATATATTTCTACTATTTTCAGATTATAACGTGTTAAGCTAACTTACAAAATTTATCGAACTCTGCCTATTTTATAATATAAGACGATAATTGAGAATGTTCAACAATAATTTCTTGCTTAATCTTTTATTTATAGTCTTTCGCTTATCTTTAAGAATAACTTGTTCAGCTAATTTATTAGATTTATTGAACTCTGGAAAAAAAATATACATAAGCGTTGAAGATACTCTTATTCTAAGGATATTGGGTGTTTCCCAAAAAATTTTTACATTGTCTTATATAAAATATTTCATTTTTTTAAATTTGGTTTCGAAAACAATGGCGTCAAATAATTTCTGAAACGCCTTGAAGAAAAACGATAAATAAACAACCTCACTCCCTTAAAACTTTTTTTTATACCCGAAGCAGTTGCGCCCCCTTTAACTTGACAACCTTTAAAAAAATCAATACAAAATAAACGAACTGGAATGATTTTGAGATTCTTTCTTCCCCAGTTCTAAAACATTTATCAGTTTTGGCCTTCAGCCTAAAAACCTTCTTTCAAAGAAACCCCACAACTGTTCGAAACGTAATTCCATTGGCACAAAAGATGAACTGCGTCATTAAATCCAAAAACATTTGACAATGAGATGCAAGAAATAAATCTTATTATTTCCCCTACCAGATACGGGGAGGAGAAAGTTATTTCGAGCATATACCTCATGTTCCTCTATCCCGTTTTAGAACAATCGCGAGATGAAGGGGGAAAAAAGTTCTCGAGTCCGGCGCAGTCCGAAATTTCGTTGCCATGACGACGTCCAATCTCTGATCGATGCGGTCCCCCAAAATGGCCGCCTCCTAGGAATACTGGAAAATTCCTAGAGATCCTTGACTGTAACTGTGACTACAATTACTGCGAAGGAATTCAAATCCTGCGAGATTTTAAGAGGAAACTATGCATCAATCTTATTTCAAAATTCTAAGCGTCATTTTTTATGTTCTTTTTTTTTTGACAGAAAAAGTAATGAAAGTGGATTGATAAGATTATCATAATCGGATTGTTCGATCTCGTTGTTCGGGGAAATTCATTTTATTCGATTATGTTTCCGAATATTTAGTGATTTTTTTTCGGAATGTCTTTGATTTTATTAATGTGATGGATTGCATAAAATATTTTAACAAAGGAATGGAGATGTTACATCCTGTTTTCAAGAAGTTTTATTCCCTTCTGCACTGTTAAACCAATTTCTCTAGAAATGATGGGACACTTTACAGAATTTGTAGTTTTAGAAAGAATGATTTTAAAGATAATCTACTACATTTTCAAAAATGTAATTGATTTCTTGAGTGTTGGCATTTGAATTTTTGAAAAAGGTTTGTTTTGAAACTAAGTTTCAATGAAAAGCTCGAAATTTATAAACTATATTTTAAATTAATGTTATAATTTATTACATAGTTTTCAATGTTAATTAAATTAATTTCATTCGAATACTTTTAACATAGATTTATTTTGTAACTATACAATATAAAACAATTTTTTTTATAAATTAGACTATATTATTTTTAATGTATCATCTTTTTCATATGATGAAAAGAAAACAAAACAAAAATCATTCAGTAATTTTCTTTAAAATTACAACTTATTTGTATACTTAAATTACATCATTAGAAGGAGAAATTACAAATTATTTTAAGTGATATCAATCTTTTTTAACTTATTAACATTCTTTTTATCATTTTTATTCTTATTTAAAACATTTATTCTATTAAATTATATTTAAATATTCAATATTCTGCTTAAAACATTCGTAATTTTTCACTTATTTTTCAATAATATAAAGTATTGAATGGTTATTTACTCTGATTTAATTTTCTAACCAACCCTTTTTAAAATGAAGTATTTTATAAGATTTTGCATCAGATAGAACTTAAATACAGGAAGTTCTCGGGATGTTTTCTAAGTCTCTAAACATAAACTATGTTTAATCATAAAATACTTTGATGGACGATTATTATTTGCTTTTTAAAAAGTCAATTCCTCAATTAATGACATAGAACGATGGTAATGATTATAGTCATTTTTGTTAATTAAAATTAAATTTAAATTTACTGTACGAGCATTATAAAAATATATTGATTGGATGTATACCGTGAAAGTATACAATACTTCCTTTTCACTTCTCTTTTATATGTGTTCCTTTTTTATATAAGAATACTTTACCATAAATAAGTTCAATGCCAAAAATAACTCCTAGACATTCTTCTGTGTATTCTTTATTTATTCTATCGCCTTTCTTATTGTTCTTTGGCTGTGGTAACACGCTCACGAACTTATCTTAGTAGAATGAGTGTCCGTCTGTTTTCATTGAGTAGATGAAAAGAAGGTTATTCAAGTTTCAAAACTAGTTTAGTTTAATGATATGTGGGATCTCTTATATCATTGAATAGGACCGAAATTGGAAACACTTTTTCAGGTGAAAATATATCCAGGTATAAAAAGAATGATAATTCTCTACCACATAGAAAACGTTTAATATAAACACGTTTAAGTATACTTATCATTTCAATTTGAATCAATCTATTTTTTGTGTACAACTTACTCTATTTTTTGTATTTCACATTTCAAAATATGTTAAAATTTCATTTTTCATTTAAAATGAAAATTTGCATATTTGTTGGATATTTCCATTTAATGGTGATGTATGATGCACTAGTACATTTTCTTATACCCATACGAACTTACATCAATATTTGAGCAGTTTTCTATAGAAAAAGAACTTCTGGATCGTGAACAGTTAAGTCAACAAAAATTTAATTTTGGTATTCGAATATTTATGTAATGCTATTGGAATTACGAAATATTACGAAACGTGACTCTGCACTACATCAAGAGCTTATATATCTTTATGATTCATTCTATTAAGTGCAGTTTCCTATACCTTCTTTCATATCGAGTATTATCATCATGGTAGAATATCTAGCTAACTTGGTACCTTATGTAGTTCTTTTATTGCTATAACCATAGGATACTTCAACCGTTGTTTTGAAATACATTTTTCATTGAAAAAGAATCAATAATTCGATTGGTATGTTGCCATGTTAATTTTTAAAGTTATTAGTGGTTATTACTTCAAACATTGAGCTGGCTGAAAATTTCTGTGTGAAACAATGATCAAACACTATCATAGTTTCAAAGAATTCAAAGGACATTTAATATTTGTTTTTATGTGAATACCGTCACACTGCGGGAGAGGTTCTTAATCTTTACGTTCTATGAATCATCTTGCAACAGTTGGAGATAAACTTCTGAGAAAAATCAACTAAATTTCAAAATAACATTTTTGATTGCTTAAAGCAAAATTACTAAAGAAAATGGTTAATATGTTGTGAAACACCAACATGTTTCTTTCTGGTACAATAAACAGCAATACTTAAAGAATGACTATAAGAACACTTATGGGAACACGATAGAAAAATGTCAAATTTAAGAACAATAATTGATATAAATTCTACAAGCAAATAGATACCTATTATTAGCAGACTATTTATGGAATAATAATTAATTAATTATTATTAGCGGTAAAAATTATTCAATACAGATTTTTCAAGCATATCTAATGCCATTTTTTGTGTTAAGGTATTTAATTTTTTTTTCAATTGTTTTCACACTAATTTTGTGTGTGTGTGGTTCTGTTTATTTAATTTTACATTCATTTATTACGTTATGTTTATATTCATTTTTCTCAAAAGGGGTCTCTCAGGTGCTTACCTTCTTCGGGTAAATACGGGCATTACTAACTAGAGGTAACCTAGTGACCTTTATTTCTTTCTCATGGGGTTTTTATTGTCTTTGAAGGTTGAAGCGACGGCCCTGGACTCCTGAGCGATCCTTTTCTATTTCTGATCTCCTTCTGATCCTTTCTGTCAACCAATTTTTTATTCCCCCCCCCATTTTTTTCAAATATCTAGATCACATTTACACCTTGTTTGCCGCTGCATAGCTATATCTGGAAATCGCACCATTAAATTTCACAATCACTCGCTCAAAAGGGTATTCTTCTGGCAATCAGAATGATCATTTCAATCCAAATTTTGAATTGAACGCAGAAAATTTTTAAAATCTAATTTTATTGTTCAATAAACAAAATTGGACATGATTTTTTTATTACCTGAAAAAATTAATTTAAAAAATTTCACAATTAAAAAAGTATTTAAAGTGTTTTTAATTTCTTGGCCAAATTAAAAAATTTCTTTTCCTCTCTATTAACGATTCTGTTCAAAAATCAGGAAGTTTGAAATTCTTTATTTTATATTAAAATATGTGCATAATTGTATGCAAGTATCACTTTAAATGAAAAGGTGTGATTAAATTCATAGAAAAAATATGAGAAAGTTTAATAACCTAAAAGGTATGAGTATCTTTCAAAAAATATTTATAATACAATATTAACAATCATTCATGCTCTATGATATGAAATTTAAACGAAGATTATAAATTTTAGAAAATTTTATGCTGTATCCCTTCTTAATCTATTACAAGTTTCAATTTCAATTTTATTCATTAAAAGCATCTAGGTAGCTTGTTAGATCTATCGTAAACAATAACATTAAATTCCTTTGTGCCATTTTATTGTGAATAATGCAACTTATTTATATTAAAATATATTCTATTATTCACGATAAATGGCAAGGGCTGATTGATTGATCTGTTTGAATTTATGGCAGTCTGAATCTTGGTGGTATATATTGCGCCAAACACAAGATCATGATATTTTAATTTTCTTAAAGATAAATCAGTTTAAAATTCAGCTTCAGGGAAGAGGATAAAATAAAGCTGAATAAAATTATATCTATGTAAAAGCAATATCGTGTAAAAAGTTAAAAATGTTTGGTTGGGAGTTTTCCCCAAAACCAAGTCAATTAAAGAAAGATTATAGACAAACACTGAAAATATGAGTATAAAATTTAAAATTAGGTGAAACTTTTCACATCCAGTTATTCCTGGAAATGAGTAACCTCGTAAATCCGATTGCTTTCGTGAAGTTAACTTAATAATATTAAATAACTTTTTTTAAAAAAAAATCCCTAACTTCTCAACTATTTTAACAAATTCACAAAAGATAAGGCCGTGCCTTCTTTCTTGTATTTTGCATCAACATTAGTCTATTTACCAGCATTTACAAAATAAAAAGATACAAAATGAAACTTAAAAATATCATTTAAATTTCAAGATTTATTTTTATTCGTTAATTAATAAATTAAAAGAATAAGGAAAACGTGTATCAAAAATAAAATTGTAAATAACAAATAAAACAAATTCAAAAGATAATATGAAATGTATCGAAAAAGGCTTGTCTATTTACATGTGTTAAGCTTACGCTTTTTGTCATTTCAAAAAAGAGTAATTAAGCATCCCCTATGTACAATTCAAATATCAAAATTAAAATTATAGAAAGCCACATCCAAACTAAATTATTCGTCAGCAATTTTCACCTAAAACAGGGAAACATCTAATAAAAATGTTTCAAGTTCTCAATATGAAATGTTAGACAGGGGACGGGTTACATTTCTAGCACGGTATATGGTACAGTTGTCAAAACATGGAACAATCTTCCTTCGCAATTACATAGCAGTTAGACAAAGAGGATATCAATCGAATGGAGAAATTGATATCCTTTTTTACACTGTATAGGGTATACATTATATAATATCTATTATTTACACTGTATGTCATGAAATGGAGAAATTAATATCTTCTTTTACACCGTATATTGTAAAGTGGAGGAATTGACATCCTTTTTTACACTGTGTATGGTTTACACTGTATGAAATCCTTTTTACTCTGCATACAATTTAGACTGTATGAATTTCTTCTTGCACTGTATACGGTATACTGCATGATATTCTTTTTACACTGAATATGGTACTGTCGTCAAAAAAAAGGAATAATTTTAATAACCTTTTCAATAATCATCGCAGTTAAACAAAAAGAATATCAATCTAATGAAGGGAAGAGAAATATATAAATTATGATATTAATAGATTAATTAATCTGTTAAATTAACGAAATTTACTTATAAAATAGGATTTTTTTTCCGAATGATCCAGAGCCTACCTCTAAATAGCCTACGTGTGTTTCAAATTTCATTCAAATCTGATCATTAGTTCTCCTTAAGTATTCGAGAAAAAATGTTGAGGTTCGTTAATTAGATTACTTCACGCAAACAATTCATTAACAATTCCTATTTTTAACCCCTTGTGGTAAGCCAATCGATAATTGAAATTTATAAGCTAACACTGAGCCCCTTAAAGCCCCTCCGTAATATTCCATCGTAACTTTGATCTTGAATAATTTTCCGAGATGTTGGAGAAAAATACAAGGAATTTTGAGTTTAAGGGTTTTAAGGCATGAGGAACCAAATATGTAAAATTTTTGTTCTATCACATTTCAATTTTTTCATTAAATAATTCATATTTTACATAAAAAAATTACTTTTCTTATTCTTTTTTCATGAGTTTAAAAATGTGATGAAATTAGTTTTTGCTTGATATAAAAAGCTTTGAAAAGTGTTAAGTAGAAAAGCTTTTATAATCAAATGTTTAAGAGGCGTATTTAACATTAGAAAGAACATTTTTTAGTCCCCATAATTCAAAAAGTTCTTAGCTGAATTTTACAAAATTTTTAATTTACAATAATTTTAAGTTTTAAAATTAAATACGCAAACCTTTGATATCGATAACGAAAAAAAGTTTTGTGTGTGTAAAAGTTAATTAATTAGTCCATTAATATAATATATTTTAGTCCCCTTTGAACAATTAACATAGATACCAATTTTGTCCAATTGCGATCAGAATTACGAAGATTATTATCATTTTTACAAGATTGTTCAACATATGTGAAGCCGGTAATTTCAGATATGAATATAAGCAATCGTTTTTTATTCAGTATTTGTTCCCTCTATTATCTGACACTTCACTTTTCCAATCCTGCCTGTAATCCAAAGTTTTTTCACAGGCTGACAAAAGTCACACAAGCTTATTTTATACCTCTACATCAATTATTTGGTTTCGTTTTATTAACGTCTCACTAGAAGCAACACGAGGGCTATTGGCGACGGACCTCGTACTTTTGAACCTCGGTCAAGTGACGAGGACGACATTTGAGCTGGTAATCCTTCTCCTAACATAAATACCTCACCAACGGAAGGACTTTGGATCCCGATAGATTTAACGTGCAGCAGCTCCAACTACACGGTGGGTCAAAAGTGGCATCAGGGCTCGAACCCGCAACTCAATGAAATCCACCGGCCTCGAGTCCGCGGCTATGAACAATAGGCTACCACGCCCACTGTACTTCAATTGAATAATATAGGCTATCAATGTAAAACAGAACTTTTTTACAATTTTAGTTATTTCTTGTATTTGACACTTTATTTGCGAGTATTGTATTAAACTTTATGCAATAATAAACAGCTCTAGTTGCATAAATACATAATTTTTAGTGATTTCCAAAGTTTTCGGTGATTCGGGGATGCACTTCTCCGATATCTGCCGAATTATTGAGAGAGTACAGTATGTACAATAGTTTTAAAATAATATATGAAACTGTCTTTTATTTCATTTAATTAATAAATACAATTAAATCTTTATCATTTGTCTTATATGTTTTTGTTGGTGTACAAAATATGCTATTTAATCTACTGTAGCTGTATGCATTGATAACATGTCGTGCTTTTAATAATGTGATATCATAAAATACCTCTAGATGAATTTCTGGGCTGACCTCTATTTAAGAAATTGTACGAAACCATGCAACAATCTGGGGATGAAAGGCGTTGTAATTTTAAGTCACGCTCCAGTGATGATACATAGAGGAAAGAAAGGATAATGATATTTTACTCAAGTTGCAGGCTTAGTAATTGAAATTAAATATTAAGATCGTGGATTTGTTAAGTTTGGTCTCGAAAATGCCTCTAAGATTTAAGAAGTGAAATTCTTCCTCGTTTTGAAATTCGTCTTACCTTCCGTAAACTACTCGTACATTAGCAAATTTTCAAGGGCTATTCAAAAACTATTCATGTTATTATTTGATTTATTGTCTGTTAACATCTTATTAGAAGCAACACAAGGGATATTGGAGATGGACCTCGTAATTTTGAGCCTCGGCCAAGCGACGATACGTGAGCTGGCACCTCCCTCTCCATATCTGCATACCACTCCAACGGGAGGAATTCGAGTCCCGACAGATTTAACGTGCATCAATTCCCTTACATAGTGGGTCTTTAATGGTATCAATACTCGACCCACAATTCGACGAAACCTATACCAGTCGCGAGTTCGCGACCATGACCATTAAGCTACGACGGCCATATCCTTAGCTAGGAATGCCTCAACAATATTTTGCATTAAAATATATCTCACCGATATATTCAACAGATATCCTTTTTTTTCAATACACCCAAAATTTATCAGGCCTTTGCCAGAAAATGTATGTTTCTCCTATACTAAATTACATCTGAGCCTATATATAAAAGAAAAGCCTTTCTAGTACAAAACTAATGGCAAGCATTCCATTCTCGATCTGGGAGTATTTCTTCTAAGAAAAAGGGTAATGATCGAGAAACATAAAAAATGGACTTCTTTTCCTGCATTAGAACATAATCCAGACTATCTTTGGAAGCTCCCGTCTGACATGCAATTCCTTTACCGTGTTATTATGCGAAAGATTACGATTTCTTGCACTATTTCATCGATTCTTCTCAATATTATGACAAAATCAATCGACCAATTTTTAGGCCGTTGTATCGAAAACGATGATGGGTAAAAGCTTTGCTAAAATAACCGATGGAGAAATTTCATGTTTATTCTTATTTTTTTCAGTTCAAATATTGTTTTCATTTGTGTTTGAATGAATTTCAATTCCTATGAAAAGTCCATACGAATTATTTTAAACATATAAGCTTTTTCTCTTCAATATCATAAATTTTCTTTAAGAAATTTTCATCTATATTAATAATATTGATTATTTCAGATATTTTCTATCTTGTATTTTATATTACTCAATATAAGTAAGTCTTTTTCATACACCTCTTAATATTCTCGATATGTCTTTGAAAATTAACAGAATTTCTTAAGGAATATCTTCGATCTGTTTTAAATATATAATAGTTCTATTCAACGTGAATTTTAAAATAATCTAAAGCATATGTAATACTTACAATATTGTACCGAATTTTCATTAATAAAAATGAATTTAAATAAAAAAAATTATATATTTCTTACATAAAAACTGTGGCTAACTTTTTTTTCTAATTTAAAAGTATTTTTAGGATCAGTAACTATACATTACCTCCCGCAAGCCTTTCCCCCTACTTTTTCAATCTTCGGCGTAATCTGAAACTCATCCAAGAATAAATCTAAATTGACGCAGGAAATTTCTACCTTTTTCATACATTTGAGAACTATTTTTATCAACGCCGCAGGACAAAATTCTCGGATGTTCGGGTACTACAACGCATGATTTGTCCTTATTTAGAATTGAATATTGGAATACACATCCTACACACTAACGTTTTCTTAAAATAACATGTTTCTTTCTGCACTTTTTCCTGAGAAGGTTTGAAGTGAAACTCTCTGTAAAGTGCAAATAATGACCTCTGAATCGAATATTGACGTAACCGGCCATTCAAGTTTTTTGTTGTTGTTTAACTACTATAAAGGTCTCATATGGCAGATGATTTGATGTCTTTTGTTCGAGACTTACTTTTAATTGCTTTAATTTATTGGACATTGCTTAACGTATTATTTAGATAATAATATCCCTGTATACTCACAATAAATGTATATGATAATTATACTTATTATTACATAATTTAATAGATGAAACATTTCCAGCTGAACAATGAATAACATACACAGATGTCCAAAATTACAGCTATAATACTTTCATTAAATAATCGTGAATCGAAGTATTTACCATCAACATGACGAAATGTTTACCATTACAAAAAATTCTGGTCATTCGAATTAGTTTAAACATGACGAAATTTCTACTATTACAAAAATATCTGATCATTTGAAATAGCTATCCGCAGTATGATGAAATTTCTACAATTACAAGAAAAAGTCCTGTCATTCAAAACAACTTCCAGCAATATCACGAAATTTCTACCAATACAAAAACGATCTGGGCATATTCAAAATAGATACTAGCAACATGACGAAATTTCTGCAATAACAATAAAAATACTGTGATATGAAATAGTTACCAACAATAAAACAATCATTGATCAATATCATTGATGTTTCGGGATATACAGGAAAAAATGTTAGCTATTAAATATTGTTGTTTAAAAAATTTTCGGGTTAAATTTAGTAATGGAACTCGGAACGCATCATTTTCACATATACAATAATCTGTAGGTAATATTCAGAATTACACTATTTTTGTGTTGAAAGTCTGGTTATAAATTATTTACATGAAATGCGAGCTTGACGAAAACGAAATTGACAAGCTTGAAATTGACAGGTCTCTAACGGCACTACCTCGTTGGTTACAAATTAAACAAAATATGATATGCAAGTAGTATTATCTAATCTAAAGAATGAGCCATCACCAGGAAGTTAGCTTACAATGTCCAATCAGATATGACATCAGCTCAGGAACGTTGTTTGGCAAAAAATGCACAATAACATAAACAAATGACAGCTAGAAAATTTTTCAAAACATTGCTACTCCATCTCGAATAAAACACTATTCATGTACATACAGCACAGAAGGCTCTCAAAGCTGGGTGATGAATGATGTAAGCGTATATAAACATTTTGCGTAAGGCGTTGCGTTTCCGTAGAATAAAACACTTTATTTTCGAATGCAACAAGAATGAAAACGCTTTATTTTCAATGATTAATCGGGGTTTAATACTTAAAAAGGGATTCAGCTTTAGCAGGAAGTATATGAATACTAATGTTATGTTTTTAACGAAAAGCAAATATATAGTTTAATGGTAAAGAGCCTTTGTGAAAAATGACATCATTGTCATTTGTAGTTACATATTTTTATGTAAATTCTCTGTCTGAACAGATGCAAACACGATAGGGATTTAAAACATCACGTAAGGTGTTTTGGAGCTATTGTCAGACCTGACTTTAGTTTCATGGTAATGAAGACTGCACAAAACAGAGCCTGTTTCTGTTTTTGCATTAGATAAAAAGATAGGCCGTTTGCAAAGATATCGCATCTAAATTCTACAAAACACATTTTAGATACTCTAAAAAGAGCTATATATCAGTCTCCTCCCAGTACCTGTTAAGCTTTTAGTTCGTGTAAGTTTTTAGATTAGGAACTGTCGCCGCACAACCAAGCATAAGCAATCTTATTTATATAATTAAGACTTGTTGTGATATTTAGATACCAGATAGGTTGTAATAATTGGATAATAGTAGGTACTAATAAGTAGTATTAGTAGTTAGGGTAATACGGTAATAGTAAGTAAAGTAGGTATGTATACATATGAAAAAATCGTAATAAAGATTAAACAAAAATTAAGACAGACAAAATAGAACCAATGAAACGAGTGAAATGAAAACTATAGAAAATATTCTGCTTGTTTTGAGAAATTTATATGTATTCTATTCCTCTTAAAGCGAATTAATTATTCAAAGTTTTACCTGTCAAGCGTCTAGTTCTGTCGCTAGCTGGTGAAGAAAGTGCTAATTATAATAATATTCATAATAAATTTAAACTGAATAAAAAAGAAGATTACTTCCTTAAAAGTTTTCCGGTTATCAAAATTTAAGTAATGCAAAAAGTTCCCTGTTAAACGTAAATTTTTATTTTATATTTTGTTTTGAAAATAAAACAAATAATTATGTATATGTATATATATATATATATATATATATATTGCTAGCTTGAGTAAAAAGTGTTTTCTCATATACCTGTAAATAATTTAAAATGCCCTTTTATTTTAGGTCATTTGAGGAATATCATTTACTATACACCAGTATTAGTTCTTCAACATTTAATAATAAACTATTAATCTTTTAAATGGTAAAATTAAGCGTTTTAAAACGTTAACTTGATATTTTAAGTTGTTTAAATAAAATAATTTTATTGAAATTTTTATTTCAGATGTAAAAATAATAGGAAGCATTATCGCCTTCACGTGATCTTCAAATATATCTTTGTTGCAGATCATATAAGATGAACTAACAGCCTAAAAGTGAATCATGAGCTCTGAACAGAAATTAATATATTGATTATTTACAAGAATTTCTGGTGTAATGTATTCATATTAAACTGATTAGCTGATCTGTGCATATCCAATTAGTTAACAAAAATGAATCATTGCTGTTTAATAGTAAAAAATTAAAATATATACAAGAAGTTTTTCTTATTGATAATTAAAAAAAATTACTGTTGTTTTTCGTTTCCTATTTTGAAAGTATATAACCTTTTATATAAATTACACTTTCAGAATTAAGTAATCATTATTATTCGTATGTGAGATTTTCAAAGTGAAATACAAGCAGCATTATCTAGTTTCGTCTGAACTGACAATATGTCTTTCGAGAGACATGAGTTTCAAAAAAAAATTTAAGTGCTCTGTGAAAATGTACATTCGTCATGTACATAGTCAATAAAAAGGGATGCATTTAATAGCTTCAATAATTCCTATCATAACTATTGTCACACTTAATGACTCCAATTAATCTAACTTATAATACATTAGCTAATTAAGGTAATTAACTTCTAAAACTGAATGTTCAGATTCGGGAACCTGAATGTTTTGCGAAATTAAAAAATGAAGTGATCTTTATAACCTATGTTCCAGTTTTCCTCTGAACTCGAATACTAGATTTCTGTAGATATATTCAAATATTTCCGTTTGCCATATAACATCTAAGTAACCATGCGGCTGTGGTAGCCGATTGGTCATGATCGCGAACTCGTGGTCGGAATTGTTTCAGTCGTGTCTTGGATTGAAACTCTGATGCCTCTTCAGACTTGTCGTGTAGAGGGGCTGATGCATGTTATATTTGTTGAAAAGCAAAGTCTTCCCTTTGGTGTGATGTGAAAGTTTGAGTGTCTACTCAAGTACCGTCCTCAAGGACCTTTAGTCCTCGTGTTACTTCTAAGTGCGACGCCAATAAATATTAAGTCGATCGAATTTTGAGGAGCCATATATAGCGATTGTCGCCAACTCAGCGACCAGCAACATGTAAGTTGAGTAACAAGTTTCAGTTCAACTCTCTCCCAAAAAAAATTTAAAAAATTCTTTCGTACAAAATAATGGAGACTGTTGCACACTAAATAAACTCAGCCAAAAATTTCCCGCGAAGAATGGTGAGAACATTGATTGAGTCAGGTTGTAACTCTTAGTGCCTCCCTTGTAACTTGTTCATGGTTCAAAATAACAGAATTCTATTCTAATTGTTCGCACATAACTTCTTGTATAACGTTAATTTAAAGAATCCAGCCATACATATATAAGATGCACATACATAAGTAACTACATATACAAGATGAAAAAAATATTTCCCTTGGGATTCATGGATGTGATGCAATGGGATACAAGCTGAAGTATGTATCATATCATCTTCTGTAGTTCAAAATAACGAAGCTTATTGGCAATGGGTAGCAAACCTTGTATAACTCTAGTACAACTTTTAACTGGCA
This sequence comes from Nephila pilipes, assembly GCA_019974015.1. Taxonomy (NCBI): domain Eukaryota; kingdom Metazoa; phylum Arthropoda; class Arachnida; order Araneae; family Nephilidae; genus Nephila; species Nephila pilipes. Next base: position 70,131 of record BMAW01109453.1, on the reverse strand, counting down.
TTAAATTAATTAAAACAAAATCTATAATTCCTATCTCTAAATTTTTTATTAATGTAATCCACTTTGCAATTGAAAAATATTGTTTTGTAAGCCTTTTTATATTAAATCCTCCATTAATTATTTTGTTGTTTCTTTTAATTCATGACTTAAAAATAAACAGTTTTATAATATATATATATATATATATATATATATATAGTTGAAATGAAAAATGATCCATACTTCTCAATTTATCATACTTAAAGCGTTTGTTCACGAATGAAGCGTTCAATACAATTGCATAAAAAATTCAATGTACACTCACGTTCATCAAGATTATACGAAAATTAATATTTTATATAATTCGTGTTATCATTTATATTTTCCAGAAAACTCCTCACAAAAGTGCATGTGTTTTAAAACGTGCTTAACTGCCGACAAAACACATTCAACCGACTCGATCCTTGAGTCTCAGACGGAAAAAGAGATGGAACTGGTGCATCATAAAGATTAATTTATTATCAACGGCTTGACTCGAAAAGGTTAACTTTCAACGTAATGATCTTCCGAGCTTAGTGAAAGGATTACTAGCATCGTCATTAAATATGATATGGATGAGCGGATTCGTGTCCTCGCCATTCAAAGGATGCTGAGAAGAGTTCTTTGTTCTCCCGTTTATAATGATAATGAAGGTCCCTTTAATGAGGAGAATGCATGTTCTCGAAATTTGTGCCATTGTTGTCGTCATGCAAAATTCATATCGGGTCTAACAACATCGACTGAATAAGTTTAAAATTAATTTTGAATTGGAAAGGGAATTACTTCAATAAATTTAGATTTGGAAGTAAACTGGCTTTTATAGCTCTAAATCGTCTCCTAACTGTATTGCGGAAATAGAAAAGATTATATATTCACAACGATTTTAGTGAATTTCAATTACCGATAAATATCAATGATAGTATACATAAATGTATTTTTTTAGTCCAGTCATGGTGTTTTACTTTTAATTCTTTTTATTCTTATAGTGAAATTACCTTTATGAACCATAAAATTTTTGTAATAAAATCTATTTCCAAATTATCATAAGCAATGCTTTCGATCAAGCATTAAATAGTTTGCTTTTTGTAACAATTATTGTAGTCCAAACAAATTCCACGTCTATCGAGCACTGACATATACGAATGGGGAGAGAAAAATAGGTCGAGAATCATGAGTAACATAGGAAGTAAAATTATTCATTCAAACTATAATTATTCCAGCAAAAAGAAGATAAAGTCTTTTGAATTTGCCGTCATTTAAAGTTCTCAAGTGATTGTACCTTAACGCCGCTCTTAGAAGCAACACGAGGGACACTGGCGACGGGCATCGTAATTTTGAGCCTCAATCAAGAGACGAGGGCAACAGCTGAGCCCCCCGCTCCAAACTTCGACACCACGGGAGTCTGTAGCCTCGACAGACTTAATGTACAGCAGTCCCGCTATACGACAACCTTAGGTGCTTACCTCATTCAGGTAGGAACGGACATCTCCTCCCCGACGGACCTTGTTATTTTTCCTGTAGGGCTTACAGTCTTCAGTAAACATGGGTGACGTGGCCCTGGGATATCCTACTGACCTTCTCTATTTTTGACCTATCATCTTGTTAATCACCTTTTTCCTACTCTTGTTTTGATCATTGACATACTTATATTTTCCCATCATTTATTACATTTAATTTTATTACACTTTATTTTATTTTCTATTTTAAGTGGCCATGTTTGCCTAGTGATCCTGGTCGCGCGCGAGCGGTTTTCGTCATGTATGGAACTCGAGCCTTCATGCCACTAAAAACCCACCATGTAGCCGGGGCTGATGCACGTTAAATCTGTAAAGGCTGTTCCCCCCCCCCCCCCCTTGGCCTTAGTCACTTGACCGAATTTCAAAATTATAAAGTCATTCACCAATAGCCCCGTTTTGCTTCTTGTGCGACGCATTAATAGAAACAAACAATCAATCTCTATCTTGAATTTCTAATTAAAACCTTTATATCTTTTTAAAAAAAACTGTAACACCTTTCGACCTCGAGTTTAGCAAAAGATTTTTTAAGAAGATTCGGTGCCAGAAACTGTTACTAACCAACGTTCTATACTGTAGATTCTTAGTGACATCAGAGCTCGAACACTGGACTCGACGAAAACAACGCCAACGCGACCATGACCACTCGGCACCGCAGCCATAAACTTCCCAACAAAGAACATTATAAAAGTAAAAACCATAACTTCCGAATGTTTTCAGCTAAAAATTACGTTCTTGTCACTAGCAATACACACAAATTACGTAAAAAAACATACATAATTAACTTAATCAGTTTATATATGTAAATTTTATACCTATATTCTTAACCTAAAGTTGAAAGAAAACATATTTTATTTGATAAAATATTTTTAACCACGCTATTGCAATTTTATTTCGTTCGAAATGATCTTGTATTTCATCTGAAATTTTCTGCCTCGACTCACTTTTGACAATTCAAAGACCCAATTAAATATGAGCTTGTCATACCAAATTTTTAAAATTACGTTATTAAATGTCTCTTGACGTTATTTAATCTTATGAGCTAAAATTGAGTTTTCCTCTTAGAATAAATTCGTTTTCGACCGATTTTTTTTTTTAACATTTCGAGTTTGATTACGGCAACTACAGACAACGATTGCTTGGATTATCTAAGGGATTTATATAAAAATGCTTATATTCACATATTATATTTTAAACTACTTTTCAAAATGTTACATGAAGCAGTCATTTAATATGGAAATTTATTTCGCATCGTTTGTAATAAAGCATCGTTTCAACAAATTAAATCAAACTTTAAAAAAATATCTTTTGAACTTTTAATAATGTTCCTCGCTATGCAAGCAATAGTGCGTGTGTGGTGGATGGGTGTAAAGATTTCACTCTTAAATTTAATTTAACTTTCTAATTTTTCCCATTCTACAGTTCATAGTAAAGAGTTCATTCACATTTTCCGATACAATTCATATTTTCTATTCATTTATATTTCCTGATACTATTCTTATTTTTTATTCATTCTTATTGAAATTATCCCCTTCATTCATATTCATTCTTTCGAAATTATCCCTTACTTTATGCCATAACGCGCCCGTAATATCTACTAAATCAACTTTTCCCAACCTCGCTTTTCTGTAGGGATAATCCCGACCAGACTGTTTGGCTGCAGCCAAGGTCCCTTCATCTAATACCACGTCATTGCTACATGACCAAAAGAAATCCCTCAATTTAAATACGAAACAAGGTAAAATTCACTCCCTTCTACTGTAGCCAAGAAGGCGAAGTTACGTCTTTGACGTTCTGCATTTTCACCATGTAATCCTACCATGTATATATGTATGCATATATGTATGCATATATGTATGTATATATGTATGCATGTGTGTGTGTGTGTGTGTGTGTGTGTGTGTGTGTGTAAATAAAATCAGGAATTTTTTTCGTTACGCTGACAAAATGATAAAGCATTCTAGTGAATATACAATGTAATAACTTTGCAGCTGTTTATTTAATAATATGAACTTAAAGAGTCACGACTAAATTACTTTCTGACAATTTTTTAAACATTTATAAAATGAATATTCTCGAGATAAAGAGTAATTTTTTACATTTTTCTTTTATTATAAATTTTTAATGTAACACCACACATAAAATATAATACAATTTTCTTTATCCCTACATGAAATAAATAAGGAAATTTATACGATAATAAGGTATAAAATGAAAAGTAGAATATTTTTCATATTATGAAACAAAAGGAAAACATTAAATTGGATATCACAATATCTAGTTTGCTCATGGCATATTTAATTGTAAGGTTAAAGAACAAAGGGAAAGAAATACTAGATAAAAAAAATTCTAAGGAATTCTATTGTAAATATTCTTCTTATTTGAATAGCAAATAAACAAACAGTTAAAAGAATTTATTTCACAGTCTCCTACAATTCCAAAGAAATATTCTATTTCTTCTTGACTCCCGAAATGACTTTTAATATTTAATGCGTAACCTCTTTCAGTATAGAGTCTAGATTGTTGAATATATTCATACAAAATCCATTAAACTGAGATAGCATGATTATTTTAATTCAAAAATATCTTCTTATATTTTATATGAAGACTATAGCACCAAGGCAAGACCTTTGTTGATACTTAACTCGAATTAAGATCTCCTTGGGAAGAAAGGCTTTAATGTTTGAGAATTCATTAGAAAAATAATAAAAACTATTCTTTCAAGGCGGCTGTCAAGAATATCATTGAGAGTAAGAGACAAAAAAAAATAAATAAATAACAACAAACTCTGTGAATTAAGTTTTCAATTAAAGGATAAATTCCAAAAACTAGCAAATGCTTAAGCTTAAAGTGTCAAATTAAATTTGGGAGATCAGTAAAGTAGAGGAAAGGTTTGAAAATTCGATTAGTGTAAGAGTGTTCAGAGAAAATAAATTTTAATCTGTCAACTTGTATTAAAAGTGGTATTTCGAAAAGTAAAAATAATTCTTGACAGTTTTGTTTGTTAAATTGATGTTGCGAAATGCAAGGTCATCAAATTCGAATACAAGAAAGTGGCAAAAGACAAAGACATTGACAAAGTAAAAAAAAAAAAATTAGAAAAAGTTTTCAAAAATGTATAGGTAGTGAGATTTAAAACCATCATATGTATTTGAAAAAACCAACAATTCTAACTGATGTATAATTATCTAATATCTCAAGTAATTAATAATGTTACAAAAATTCTCGTGTGGGTATAACGAGTGAAATCCGTCCAATATACTGGGGTTAATGACGAATGATGCTTTATTAGTAAATATTCAGGACTAGATGACACTCAGGTAGCAAAACTTGGACAGAATAACTGCAAAAATAGGAAGCAATAGCTTACATTAGCGATACGGATACAGGAACAAAAACAGCACTTGTGCAGACAATCGCCTTTGTATCAGTAGCTTTCAGCATTCAACAGACTACTTCTTTTCACTACGGATAAATCTCCGCAGTAGTACACTGCTTTTCCAAGAGAATTTGGCGAATTCCGACAATTCCTCGGCAGATTCATTCAGCCAATACCGAGTGGCATTGATTGATTTCCCGATCGGCACCCTCAGCAGATCCACACTCCGTATTTATAGCCACTCCACCCAGATAAGACGAAGCAGTGAAAATTCAGGAAAATTTCTAACTTTCCTTCCAGTAGAAATTTCCACAAGATTCCAGCACTTTCTGTGATCCTTATTTTGGTGCCAAATTTTCTAAGTTTCTTGTCTTCGCCAAGATTAATGAGTCTGCTTTTGCTTTCCTTGGCTGGCTGACGTGATCTATATAAATGTATCTGTTCCCTTATAAGAGAAACGTTGTAGGAGAGTATCATCTTGAGATCGTAACAATTTGGTATCATCAGATGAATTAAACATAATCAGTTAATAAAGATCGATAAAAGTTGTAAAATATCCAATCAGTTTATTCAGGTAATGAAAAAGTAATATCAAAATAAATTAGTAACATGAAGCATTTACTTATACACTTCCTTAACTGAATATTATAATGGAGAGCTCTTCTTATCTTAATCACTCAAAACAGTAGCGTTGAGTTAACTGAAACCGATTCCAGTAGACTTTTAGTGACGGCATCCGAAATGGATATACACCCTTATTATACCGCCTCAAAGTTGCTTCTATCAATATCAAATTCCACTCAATCTTGATAATTTCTCTATTTCCTTCTATCAAATATCTTTGTTACCTCCAAAATCTATATCACTCACTACACTTTTTACATAGTAATACTAATTTACATAAGTCACGGAGTTCTTTCACAAGATGAAGTTCTCAATTCAAACACCGTAGTAAAACAGCTCTATAATAATTAAATAAAGGGAAATGCATGTCAGCATTATAAGCGTTACAAAATTAAATGTAAGCTCCTTATAATATTTATAATAATTTCTTTATAAATTGCATTAGCTTTAATTAACTGCTTACGGAGATCTAACATAGAGTTGAATATTGCCACACTATTTGTGAAAACATGCATCTGATAAGCTTGTTTAGATGCTGGATAGAAAAATTTTAATACTCGCTTCATCAACCTGTTAATAAAATATTTGTCTTATGAATACTTTTGTGCATTAATCTTAGAATGTACTGTTTAGAATATTTTTATTCTCGTGTAGTATTTTTAAATTAACTATTTAATGAAGAAACTCGATAATAATATTTATATGACAATCGAAATGAATATTTAGAATATTCTATCCCAAATCTACTGAATAACTGCAAAGTAAAACTTCTTTATATTTACTGGTGTCAACATACATCATAGCAAATTTGCAAAACATACAGGGTGTTTCGAAATTTATGGGCAAAAATTTAAGGGGTGATAGGAAATATCTAAACAAGCAAGTTTTACCATATAGTGCATAAGAGGAGAGCAAGTGGAGAACCACTAGACGGCGCTGTAATGGGAAACATAAAACACGAATTTCTATACACATCGTCATTTCTACCAAGGATTTCAGGAGGCATGGCCTTTTACTGATTACTGTACTTCGTGGTGGGGGTGGGGGTGGGTGTCTGTGTGTGGGGGTGTGGGGGTGGGTGGGGGTGAAGATATTTATATGTATACATTCATTACCATAAAAATTTGCGCACCAAGAAAGAGTTGTCAGAATAAAGCGAAATCTTGCATACGTAAGTATAATATTGATTTAAGTAAGGGATTACAAAATAAAAGCATAATGATCCTTTATTGTTTAAAAAAATTACAAATGAATGTAGGTTTTAGTACCCTGTTGGGTCACCTCTAGCATGTATGAGTGATGTGATACGGTCAGGGATTGAGACATATAAGTCTCGTATGATGTTCTGCGACATCTCGTTCCCCAGTTTTACGTGCTTCTATTCGATAAAAATCGTAGGCTGTCCAACTTGTCGTCCCAAATTATCTCAGTTTTGCTCGATCGGTGACAAATCTGGGGATCGAGCAGGCAAGAAGGGAAGATTGAAAATGTAGCAGAGTCAGTACTGTGAAACGTTACTCTGGGTTGTAATAGTGCCGTGGATTAATATAACGGATGACCGTATGTCGTATGCAATGACATCCCATATCACCTTACCAGTTGTGGAGAGGTGTGCCGCTGTACAGCAAAGGCAGGATTAAGACATTCACTAAGGGTCACCACCCGCGTACACGATTGTTATCACTACCCAAATAGAATCTGGATTCCTCGCTAAAGACAACCTGATTCTATTCGGTTGCAACCCAATCCCTTCGAGCGCGACACCACTCCAAATGGAGGCGACGGTGAGTGGGTGTCAATGGCAGTACACGTAATGGGCGCCGCGATTGCAACTGTTCTTCAGCAAGGCGATACGGACTGACACAGAGGCACATAATGAAGATGCTGCCTGTGTATGAATGGTGAACAATGAGACAGTTAGCGCTATGTGGGTGTATCGTATGACGTGACTATTCTTCTCTACTATTGGTGTGTCGAGGGCGTCCTGAACCTAGTCGCTGTGTAACTGACCTCTATCTGGTCCACTGGTTCCAACACCTCCTCACAGTAAAGCCAGAACGGCCCAGGTGGTGAGCTAATCACCGAGGTGCCCCCTCCCCCCGGTTTCCATTATCCCTATGATTATTCCCCTTTCGAATTCGGACAGCAGTTCATATTGTCTCCGATAACGGAGTAATGCTATCTCTAGTTAAAATGCCTCCCTCTGGAACAGATTAAATATACGCAAACAAGCTTTGCTTACCAGTTTTATAATCAAAGGAAAACGAAATTCATCACCCATTGGTGGCATTACACGATGTGCAACCAAGCTGCATTTCTAATCATTTACATATTTGTCAAGTTTCGCAAGAATCCCACTCTTACTTCTAGGTACACAAATTTGTATGAAAGTGAGTATATATGTATATGGGGGTGGGGGTGTCAGTACACGATATGCAAGATTGCTCTTTCTGTCTCTCTCGAATCCCTCTTAACTCAACTAAAATTTAGTTTATATTCGAATAATAATGTCTTAGCTTACCAAAGCCCTCATTCCAACGCACACAACTTCTTGTTTATGACAGGTTTAATTCTTACTCTCTAACCTGTCTTCACTTTTATATTCAAACGATCAACTGAATGAGAAAATGATTCATTCCAATCTACTCATCTTTCAGCTAGACATTATCCTGAACCTCGCTTCTTTCTTCTTTCATTTATTTACCACTAATCTGAAATAGATTCAATACATTTCTTACTTTTATCTAATTTGCCTACTCACGTTTCAATTCGGCTAGCAAGGGTTATAATTTTATGCAATTCAAATTACCAGGTTCATTAAGAAAAAATCGCGACTAGTCCAAGATCACAAAGTCTTCTGAATTGTGTGCTCCGAAACACTTTTAAGACCTGAATTATACGGCTGTCAGCTGAACCACTAATTGTTACCATTTTTTCTTCACTAATCTGGTCAGCATTTGATGTCTTCTTTTCGTTGATAACGAGAGGATGTCCTAAACCCCAACGTTTACTACTGGTATCACTGTCATTCATCTACATTGCTTAGCTACTCACAACAGCTTGCGAACACCTAATGAATAGTGCAGTTTCGGAGGTGCTCCTACGGGCCGTTGGGCCATCACAATCTGCCCTCTATCAAAATCGATGAGATAAGCAGCCTATTCTATCACATCTACACGTAATCAACACAATGATGCTTCAGACTTTGACGTTGAATTCTACGGGCGCCTAGAGAAGGTAGTCTCTTCTAGCCCGAGTCGGGAATACTGCATATTGCTTTGGGTGAGATGGATTTAAAACTTTCTGTTGAGTGAGGTATGAGAGGGAAAGTTTCCATTGGTGTAGCTTGGAGTGTTGCTGCGTTCTGATTGGTAGTTAATGTTGTGGTCGTAAAAATGGATATATTGGTCAGATGATGAAGTTTGTAGTCGAAAGCTAGTGATGAGAGGATGAGTTCCCCCCCCCTCACGCATAGGCTGCTAGAGATTGGTCTCTGTGACTGCTCTTGGCTGCTTGTAGTGAGGAATAATTTTGGTACAAGTATGGTGAGAAGAGCATATATAGGAGAAGAAATTTGAGGGATAAAATCGAATCTTGGAAGACAAATCTAAGTAAAAGAGAATTTTAATAAAAATTTTAAAGAAGAAGGTTATAAGAGAGGGCCATATGAATCGCAAAGGATTTGTCAGGGTTTTTTAGTTTTGGGAGTAGCATTATATTTTTCAAAATTTTTAATGTTAATATTGTCAATATTTTCTTATGAGTTAAAGAAGTTAATGGAAAGTTTTTGAATACGTTTTCTGAAAGTATTTATTTGATGTACTTTGAGAATTTTTTTTATTTTTCATATATAAAAATACTTCAGCATCCCCTGCAGCAATTAAATACTATTCCCACCTGATCACGTACCATCCACGTCATCCAGGCGAGTAATCATTGAAAAGATGAAGGTGGTCATGAGAGTTTGACTCTTTAGTGTATATATTTGATAACGGTGATATAATAGTTTGATAAGGAAATATATTGTATAGTTAACTTAATAAACTTCATATGAATTTTGGATTTATAAGCACATTTTTAGTGCAAATATTCTTTAAAAAATGTTTATCTTAAAAGTATAATAACTGCAATGTGTAAACCAAGATATTATCAGCAAAAATATATTATACAAAATACTTCCATCATCTTGTTTACTTCTACTTTATTTGCTGCATTACAAAACAAACCTTATCTTTCATATATCTATCCCATCCAAGATTTAATGAGTACTCAGAGTACCATCTAGGGAATTCAGGAGAATTTATCCTTGCTTTACTTTTGGACATCTGCGGCGATATTCTGAGTTTTTGGTACTGTTATTTAGTTATCTCGCTCGATTCGGCGCTTATTTTTTCACTCATAAAAAAAAATTTGATAGGATGTCTAGTATTGTTGAATTACGAAGACTAAAATTATTTCCTTGTTTGAGTGACTCGCCATCATTCTAAGAGAGCTTACTATATATATATATATATATATATATATATATATATATATATATATATAATTCAATGACTGTTTCGTTTGTCTTATAGTGTCTACATTATCTCATGGTGAAATATCATGAATGTCTATTTTGAGTTATTTAAATTACTTCTATTTGTTATATCTGCTTCCTTATCACTCTTAAGTCTCTTGTCTGTTAGCAATTTTGAATTCTTGAATATAATGTTAATCTCTAGAAATCTCAACCTTCTTCCTAATATCTAGAACTACTGCCTTTTTAAATGATGCGGAATGCATTTGAAAGAACTAAAATTAATGAATGTTTCTGTAGAATTATATATTTCCAACGATTTTCGAAAGCGATCTTAAAATTCACAATACATTTAAATAAGTAAAATTTAATGGAAAAGGAAATCTTATTCCATTTTCTTTTGCTCTTTTGGGAACATTTTACTGCATTAAATTCCTTATTCATTGATTTCTTATTGACGGGGTACTTAGAAACAGTTCGAGTTACCGGCGATGGACTTCATAATTTTGAACCAGGTCAAGTGGCAAGGGCGACAAATGAGCTGATGCTTCACTTTCTAAGCTTCCATGTCGCATCATGTGTGGACCCTAGAAAACCGAGAGACATTGTGCATAAGCTTTGCTACACGATGGGTCTCAATTGGTATCAGTACTCTAGTCCATGACTTGGCTGACACAACGCCTGTCACGATCTAGGGAACATGGCCACTTGGCTACTGCAGTTTTAAAATTCCTTTTATAAAGCTTTTTTTACAAGTCAGTATCAATAATATTGGTTCGAAAAACTATTAATCGTCTGTTTGTACAAATAGTTGCTTTCATGTTCTTCTAAATAATCCTCGCGTAGGTAATAAACTGAGAATGCTAAATAAAACCAAATTGTTCAATTTTAAAAATGAAAAATATAGAAGAAATTTTATGAAATAGTGAGCATTGATGTATAATTGTTCCTTACTTTCTGCTCAAAAACATTTTACTTACTCGATATTTTGAATTACTTTAAATAAAAATGTTTAAGAATCAATTAAGCTTGTAAAATAGTTTTAAAGATTTGACCCAGAAATATAGAGAATTAATTAAATTATCGTTTTCTATTAGAATTCTGATAATTCTGATTGTCTAAATATAACGATTTAAATCAGGAGATCGATTTTTTTATGTAAAAACTTGTGAAGATTGTGTTATTTCATTGACCATAATTGATAAATAATCTATATCAGCCCTCTGTTTAAGAATCTACACGAGTAAAAACATTGATACAAGAGTAGGCAATGTTTTTCTACGGGGATCACATCAACGATTGGAAAGCAAAGTTTTGAGATATTCGACGAGTTAGAATATATAAACCCCCGGAAACTGTTGTAGTAGTAAAATTGCTGCAAGGTCTCAACAATTATCCTTTGTCCGAATCGACAATTGTTCTAATTCAACGACGGCAATTGTTGTGTCAGCGTTGGCAGATGTCCTACGACCAAGGAAGCTATTATAATCTTGTCAAGTTATGTTTGACTTCTCAGTAAAATTTGAGTGTACATTCCATTGTGCTTACTTCGTTGTACCACTGATCAAGGTTTTACAGAACCATTATTCAACATTTTGCAAGATACATTTGTAAAATATAGCAATATATGATAAAGAATAATTAACATTTGAAATCAATTGCATTCATAAATCCACAGAAAAAAAATTCGTCTTTGCATATAATATGATGTAAACTAATAGAATTTCTACCACACAAATATAAGAAGAATAGAAAACACATTTCTAAATTTTTATCATTAAAAATATAAATAAAAGATATAAAAAGAGGTAAGTAATTGAATATAATTTTTTTATGATAGCGTGTCATTTAGCTGTATAACACTAAATCTTTTTCATTATTTCATAAATTTTTTCATATTTTACAATGTCTTGCAAAGTTTATCTTTCGGGAAAACGTTCCTAACAATAACATGTATCTATAACATTGTCTACTGATAAAAATAAGTAAATTTGGTCTCTTGATGAAACAATATTGAACATGTTTTTTCAAGTATTAAAACTATATTTATAGATTTATCTGCAGCTAAAAATACATATAAATATGTCAAATGTTTTAATTAATTTACATCTATTGATCACTAAAGCAAATATATTTTTGGAAACAAAACAGCTCTATTGCTAACTTTCACCCATCACACCTACAACTTTTTAACAAAAGAATTTCAACAACAACAAAAATAAGTCCTCCATCATTCCTCTACGTTCCCACATATATATTTCATGTTTTTACCTTCTAAAGAAATCACGCACAATCCTTTCGCAGCTGTGTTTGACTTCTCCTTCATGTCAACAAGTAATTTTTGAAGGCTTTGTGTAGACATACAATGATTCGAACAAAATTTTTTCCTTTAGTCTACACAGGGAAAAAAATCAGAACTTTAGAAAATTGTTTTGTCTTGCACAAAAGAGGGGAAAAATACCATTCATATTTTCCTCTCCCAATATCTTGTTTTAGAGAAATATTTAGCGTGTATTAAGCATAGTAAAGAAATTTTTCAGTAAGTTTTACCTTGTTTTCTTATAATCTGATTTTAACAGATTTTTTGTACAAATAATGTGTGTTATAAAAGTAAGAAACTTACATCAAAACTAAATTAACAGTTTTTTATTGTATCATTTTACTCTTGAAACAAAATAATTTCAATCAAGTAATAATTAAGACTCGTCCATTTTGGCTTGGTAACAAGTCAGGAGTTTATTAACTTCAAATTTTTCATTCTCAGTGTTTTTGTTAAAATTCTATTTCTTTTTACAAAATAAATACTTTTGGTGTTGTATTATTTTGTTTCTGTAGCGTAATAGTTTGAATAAAATATTGATTACAACTCATTAATTTTGGCTTACTCACAAAACAAAAATTAATTCCAAATTTATCAGTCTTTCGGTTTTAGCAAGAAATTTTCTAAATATGCGTTTTGTCTATCACATTAGTTCTTTTTGAAAAACTATTATTTTTAGTTTTATGTCATTATTCTTCTGTAGCGCAATACATTTTAATGAAATATTGATTAAAATGCATCTATTTTGATTACTAATGAAACAAGAATTAATTAATTTCCAGTTTATCATTATTTCTGATTTTAGAAAAAATTCTCCTAAATGTATGGCGGAAATATTATTAATTACTTTTAGAAAATTGATATTTTTGTTGTTTATCATTTTACATCTATAACATATTAATTTCAAAAAAATATATAGATTAAAACTCTTTCATTTCGCCTCGGTAAAAAATCAGGAGTTATTTATTAACTTCAAATTTGTCATTCTTACTGTTTTTATTAAAATTCGTTAAAAAATGTTGTAGCAACAATATTACTTCTTTTTGCAAAATTAATATTTTTGGTGTCGTATCATTTTCCTTTTGTAACGCAATAATTTCAATCAAATATTGAATAAGATTCATTTATTTTACTTGGTGACGAATTAATTTTAAATTTGGTCATTCTTACAGTATTTAATGAAATTCTTCTTTGTGGGTGATGGCAACAATATAAATTCTTTTCATAAAAATATTTGAAGTAATTTTATTTTTATTGCTCGCTTTCAAACATGTAAATTTGAGCAAATAGAAAAACTTATATCAGACTTCTAAACATGTTCTTTTCGTTCAATGCATCACAAAGTGTGTTCATTGAGTTTATTTTAACTACTACTCCGTTTGGTAAATTAAAGCATTTTGACTTTTATAATATTGCTAATAACCTTATACATCACTTACTTTACATCATATCATTTAGTTACAGATAGTTATGATAATTTCTTATGAAATCGTTTTAGCGTTGCTATGCATTACATCTACTTTTATAACAGAGTCTCCTTTAATGTAATGACTCCTTCTGTAACTGTATATTTTTAATACAAACGTCGTCGTATCATAGTTAGATTCTGAGATTGTGAGTGTTTTCTGTTGCTTAGAAATCTATAATAAATTCCACAAATCTTGATTTTAATAATTTTTAACTACACATTTGTATTTACTTATGTGCTACAATGTACGTTTACAGACGTTGTACAAAATCAGTATTTATCCTTTATGTGCCTTCTCATGCATTCGTAATTTGAATTTACATCAACATTTGTTATAAACAGTAATGTCAACAATATTGTTTGTTTTATTAAATTATACCGGGTGAGTTAAAAGTTCCCATACTTACGTTCCGTAAACTAATTACATAAAAGCAACGAAATTTGAAACTGCTATTTTTATGCTAATGACGAAAAGTTACTTCTAACATCACGTAGACAAAAAATAATTGAGTTTATTTTTGCTTCAAATGTTCAAAATTGTTCGTCCCTTTCTAGAAGGAAAAGCTGAACTAATTTGCACGTTTCTTAAAAAATACGTTTCAAGATATTGATGGTGACCTTTTGTATCCTTTGAGAAACATAGCAATTTCATATCATCTATTGTTTGGAGATGATTTTCAGAATATTATTCCTTAAATATCCCCACAGAAAAAGGGAAAAGAATGCTTGATTGATAGAAAATGATATAATGTATCAAACGAGTAATGAAACTATGGACATCTTTCAACATTTTTTTTTCCCTGTCTATCGACTCATCTCGAGAATTCTTCTGCCATCTTGTTCCCTTGATTCTCTGTCTATTTTTCCATAGGGAATATTATAAAATAAAGTTTATGAAAATAATCGCTAAACAATAGATGATATGAAAATTGCCACATATCTCAAAGAATGTCAGAAGTCACTTGCAGCATCTTGAAACGTTTTTGTCAAAATATGAGCAAATGAATTCAATTTTGTCTCTTAGAAAGGGACTGATATTTATTGTAAATGTAAGCTCAATTTTTTTTCTATATTGTGTTAGAAGTGCTTTTCGCCATTATCATAAAAATAATTGTTTTAAAATCTTTTTTTTTTTCTTTTTGCTAAATAATTTCATGAATCGTCAGTGCGGGAACTTTTAGGACATCAAAATGTTGATCGGGTATGTAATGAACGCACAGATGTATTATATCCGTCTACCAGGTTGAAAATTTTAAATATAGCTAAATTTCGGGCTAACTTGTATTACGAGCACCTTGAAAAAGTCACACTAGAATTCATTCTACTTCCTACAATTCAAATTACTGCTTCAACTCTCTATTGTTTTTACAATTATTGATTTTTTCTTCAACACTAGAGTTTTCACGAAAATTTCGGGATTTTGATGGAATAAACGAATGCAAAAGACGAGTTTGAGTGAACTAGAAACTTTTTTAAATTCCACACACACACACACACATATATATATATATATATATATATATATATATATATATTAAAAAAGAAGAAGAATTTTAAAAAGTTACAAGGAAAGCATACTAATCATTTTTAGGTTATAAAAAGAGTGTAAAAAACTTTTAAATAAACTTTAACTTTCAAAAATACAGAACAATTGAACTAGAAAAAATTACATAACCAAATGTTTATAAGGGAGATAAATGTACCTGAAAAAATACTAAACTTTTAAATAATGCCAAGAAAATAAAGTTCAAATCATGAATATGTACAAACCAAAGCATTAAAAACAATGAAAAGTAAATTATAGGAAAAATTAATTATAACATTTTTGAATTCTTAATCTGGCTTTTAAAGGACTTTGGAAGCAAACCAATGCTTTATATGTAACAAACAATCCCAACAAAAAATGTTACAACCCAAAAAGGAAATCCCATCAATTCAAAAATCAAGATGCAAAACACAGATTTAAGTAAAATATACACGTCGAAAAAAGATATATTCAAAATGTTAAAATTAATAAACTTATTAAATAAATTATTTGTATTATAATAATTATAATTCAGTTATAAAAACTTATAAATCATAAAAATAAAAACAAATCAAAATATTTTTTTTAAATCCTGAAACAATTGAGAAGATAAAGATTCAAAAAATGGAAATAGATTAATTCAGATTACTGTTTCGAACAATAGACTGAAATGCACAGTTAAACATGTTTATTGGATCCAAACCTTTCTACTCAGAAAATTATTCATTTTAAAATTTGATAAGAATCCTATACACTGGTGGCCATTAAAATCGCAACACCAAGAATGAATCATCTGACGAAGGTCAAAATCACATGAAAGGAAGAAGATGTTGGAGTCTGCAAATGATTAGAATTTCAGCGCATTTAAAGAAATGGTATCTGACACACTGCCTAAAAAAAAGTTGTGTAGTAAATTTCTCATTCGGAAAGCGCTTTGTAAAATCGGAGTTTGCCCAGAATATCGTGTTATACCTCGAATAAGAAGAAAACTTACCAGCAAGAGTTGTTAATTTGATAGAGGCAGGATTGCTGCCTATTGAGAGTGTGGATTATTATTCCATGATATCACCCGTGTCAAAATCCAAACACTGTCATGCGTATATGGAATCAATTGGTTGCTGAGGGTCATACAGAATGGCATGCAGAATCTCCACACCCTTCCATGACTAACGCCAAGAAGTCGCCCCTACAAAACCGTTCAATTATATGACGGACCATTAGAAAGGAAATGGCCATATTTGCAGCACGCCCTGAATCCGCATGTATGGCGCAACGACGTTTGCAGCAGCGTGGACTATCAGCACGGTAAGTATTACTTCGGCTTCTCTTGACAATTCAGCATAGAGATAGACGGTGACTCTGGTGCGCCGAACGACAAAGCTGGATTCAGGAATGGCACAATGTCTTTTCAAACAAATCCCGTATCTGCGTGCATTATTCTGAAGACCGTATAGGTGTCTGGAGGCTCCGAGGAGACTGCTCGTCGTCTTCTTGCATTCGATATCGACATAGGGCTCTGAAACTGGTGTGATGGCTTAGGGAGCCATTGGTTACCCGACATGAACATCTATAAGTCGGATCCACGGTAGTTTGAAAGCAGATCGGTACATTTCTGACATATTATGTTCAATAGTTTTTCCCTGTCTTCGAGGCCTGCCAAACGCCATCTTCCAACAAGATAATGCAAGACCACATGTTTCACGTCGTGTTCAGACCTTCCCTAACACACAGGGTATTTGATTGTTGCCCTGACCTACACGATCTCTAGATTTGTCACCTATTGAAAACATCTGGTCATGGGTTGCTGAGAGACTGGCCTGCCACCCTTCTCCATCTGATAAGATTAATGAAGTGGGGCATAGACTTGAAGTAGGATGGAATGAATTGCCCGTTTCTGTCATTCAAGCCAGTTCGACTCCATACCTAACCGGGTAAGGGCCGTTTTAGTTGCTAGGGGTCGCATAACTTTGCACCCCTACATCCCTTAACAGATTATAAATTAAATCGTTTTCTCTTCAGGCCAGCCTGTTTACATACATATATATATATATATATATATATATATATATATATATATATATATATATATATATATATATATATATATATATATATATATATATATGAAAGACATTATATTAAAACAATTTCTTTGATTGTTGGTTTCTGTTATATTTCATCAGTATAAAAATCATTGTGAAACCTTTATCGCCATGAGGGTTGATTGATATATTAATCTTCTTATTGAAAAGTAAACATTTTTTGTGTTTTCTTCTGCTTGTAACGCAAGAAAGAAAAAGGAGAAATCTTCAACTGGATCTACGGCGAAAATTCATCGATCGAAAAAAGAGAGATTGCTGAACGAGATAACCATTATAGGTGATGAAGACAAATAGACCGAAAGTGGAACAGTAGAGAGGATGAGATTAAAAAGATATATTTCACACCAAGACATGGCCCTGATTCTTCTCAATAATCTAACATTAACCACAACCTCTTTGGATTGTAACATCTTTAACACTCAATGCCGTAAATACTTTATATAATAGATTCGGAAGTGAAACGTGCCATGATAATGTGAAACACATCAATCTGTATACAAATTAAAACAAATAGTGACCGATATCCAATCTTAATAAATAAATGTGGTTCAAATTAAGGGAATTCTAAATATAAATTACTCATAGAACCATTTTGCCACAAAACAGTTTTTAAACAGCTTAAAAAATTAAAGCTTAAAAGAAGCGTATTGAATTTTAAAAATTGACTATCAAATGTATGTTACAATTACACAGTTATGAGAATAAAGCCATCTAAATATTCATATGATAATCCATAATTTCTTATAAATTTTACAAAATTCGACAATACTGATGAAAATAAAGCAAAATGATTGAAAATTCGAAGTTTTACATAGAAACAATTGAACTATCCGAAATTTTTTGGAATTTTGGAAAGGATTTTTTTTTAAATTAAAATAAGTAATCATATGTATGAAGTATTAACATATTGTTAAGGAACCTAACAATTACACCCTTATTTTTCACTAAAAATGTTATTTTTTACTAAGTTTTCTCCTTGTTTCTTATCCAAACCTTTGTCATATGTAATATACTCCAGTTGGGTGTTTGTTGGATATAATTATACCCCTGGGACCTTATGTTATTTCGTAAATGAAAACATTAGTATATTATAATTTATTTATTTGCATGAATGTACTATATATGATCATTTTCAATAAATTATTATCACACATTATATTAATAAAAGCTTAAAGCATATTCTGTAAATATTGAGTATCTTAAATTATTAAAACCTGACAATTCTGAAAGCATTCTTAGACTTTGTATAATTAAAGTTTCTATCACGGTGAAAATATCATTAGCGAAATAACCAGAATTTTAACGTAATGAAAACGGAAAAAATAGCATAAATACGGTATATATTTATGTAATAATTCAATTTATTAAATATTTTAGATGTAAATTTACTACTGAATAAGACATTCGTTTGTTGCATAACGCGAGATAAGGATTTGTTTCCGAACATGTTATACATGTCAGCTACAGAATCATGAAGGTATTCTTTTTTTGAAAAGGGGAGTACAGACACCAGAAGTTTCTTCTTACGAGATTGGCTATAACTTATAGATAGTTAATTCTGAAATTTAAAATTACTGCCTATGAAAATCTTGATATTTCTAGCTATAAATGTTTTAAACAAATTGGATACATCATTTGTTAAAAAGGAAACGTATGTTATTCCAACCCGACATCTGTGAATGGACAAACTATATAAATGGAACTTATGAATAAACTCTGAAAAAATGTTAAAATATGAATAAAATGTAAATTTTAAAAGTACGATGCTTGAAAACAGTTCGTTATTTTTGTCTTTCAAATCATTGTAATTAGAGTTTCTTTCAGAATTTAAAATATATTTAAAAAGTAATCTATTGCTCACATATGTTAGATTTACATTTGATTTGTGTATTGTATCGCATAAGTAGCACAGAATCAAATTCTTCATATTTGAATCTGTATAAAGTTATTTCTTCGTGATTTCGATTATTACTACAACCAAGAAAATTAAAACCCACTTAAGAGTTATACCAAAAACATATATTGAAATATAGCTACAGACAAAATAAAAGTACATTTCCATTTTAATTTAATCAAAATATAATATTTTGGATTTTTATTACAAATTATAACATTTTTTTCTGAGTTACTGATATTTATAAGTAAATGAAACAGAGAAAGTATTTGGAACTATTCGGTTTTTTTGTAAAATTTGAAATATCTATATAATTAATTAATCTTTAATTTCGTCTTACAGCATTATAAGATTGAGCAAGTTAACAATTACAATAAAAGAGCCACTAATATTTTCTTAATATTTAAAGATTTGGCTGTGTTCAAGAGGCAAAATCTTTTTAAAGTAATTTGACTTTTCCAGAAATAACAAAGGAAACAAAGTAAACTATAAACTATTATCATAATTTAAAAACTATATAAGTTTAAAAATATTTAAGATATAAATTTTGAATATACCTCAAAATTTCATAAATGAACCAGAATAGCATTTTGTTCATTTTCAGCTGGTAAAACAATATTTTTGCATATTGAGGAGGTATTGAAGATATATGCATGTTTCTACACGACATTCATAGAAATAACACGGAATTTGAAAAAGATATTTAAGGGGACTGAAATCCCCCATCCCAGACTCAAATGTGTACGTTTACCAGACAATTCCTGTATAAAGAAGACACATGAAGAAGATCAGATTTAAAAATTATTAAAACTTGTAACAAAATACATTGATCAATAATAATGAAAATATTTTATAAACATTTTAATATCATATGAAATTATTTTAATCAAATGGGTAATGGTTTACTAAAAATTTATGACGCAAAGCGACAACGCTAATCGTATAATTAACTTGAAATTGAATGAGACTCTTAAGAACAAAATTTTATTATGCATAGGAATTATTTTTGTAAGAGCTCATGAAACAATTTTGCACGAAAAAACTAATTTGAGGTAAAAGTACCTAAAATCATACATTTGAAAAATATAAAGCGATTTACAACTAAAAGCACAACAGATAATAACGCTTCCCTAAAACCCAACAAAATAAAATAAAAACACATATTTCTAATTCAAATTCGATATGAAATTGTATAACTTTAGGAAAATTTGTTTTCAAAATTATTAATATTTGGAAACTATGACTCAAAATTATCTATTTGTAAATGATATATGCATTAATTACAGTATAAAGAAAGTTCTTTTATTTATAATAATTACAGTATAAGTGAATTATGTATAAATTATTTTAATTTTTTCAATTGTATTTTACTTCTATTTTCAATATATATATATTTATATTATTATATTAAACCTAATTAATATATATATATATATATATATATATAAAGCTTGTAATTCATCTTATCACATAAAAATTAATTTTGTTTTCATCGTATAAGAATGAGACAATTTAATAAGAAATCAGATTTTCAAATTTTTATGAGTACCTACTGCCCAAAATATCTTCTAATGGCCAAGCATATAATGATCTTTTTCAAATTTAAACAGCTTTTGTTTGATATTGCTTACATTTAAAATTTTAACAGTCCTAACAATAACTGAAGATAATTTTTTTATTACAATATCATTCACTGTCTATGTCATCGTCTGAAAATAAAAATTCTAACTTCCACATTTGTATGGAATATATTCGAAAAACGGTGATGTTTAGAAACATTTTTACTGAAAAAAATAATACAAAACAGGAATGTGATTTAATCTCTTTTGGTGTAATTCTAATCCCTGGGAAATAACTGTTACTTTTTTAAATATTATAGAATCATATTCAGGAAGAGTAACATTGTAAAACAAATAGTATCTCAATGGGTAAGATTACGATAAATATGCCAAATAATTTTTAATAATAATTATCATTAAGCTATATAATAATAATTAAAATAATTGAAAACTGCATATTCCAATCAATAAGAAAAAATTACTTATCATTTGTTATAAAAAATCGTTTTATTAATATGTGTTATTAATAAAAATTCAAATGTAAAATTCTTCAATAAATTTTCAACCTTTTTCTTTTGCTACATGCATAAAAATATTGAATAAATATTTTTTTATCTTCATTAACATTATTTATAAATTTTTTAAATATTATCTCTTTTATAATAGAAGAAGGATGAATCCCATACATGTAAATTAAAATTATTATTATTATTGTATAGTATAAAATCTAACAAAACAATAATTAAATTAATAAAATGAGCATCTAGATATCAAGGAAATATTTTACAGAATAAATAACACAGAATAAATTAAGATTTTCATATTACAAAACCAATTAGTAATATGTTATGAATTTTAGCAATGATAATAAGTTATGTATAAATAGAGAGAATGAAAACCTATTTAATATAAAATAAATTTTATTAATTTCATTAAGTTTCAATGTTTGATGTAACATATAATCTTTTTCCGGTTTTCTACTATTTTCTTGAAGGTTAGCAAATGATTTTTACAAATAATTTAACCTTTTTCTTATTATTATGTCATAAAAATTCAGTCTCAGGGGTTTATGGTTGAAGTATGAATACATATCATTTTATTAAATTTTCAATGCCTTTTCAAGTAAAAAAAAAATGCATTTCCAAATGCAAACTTCTGGGAAAGGGGGGGGGGGGATTGGGAACACTTTTTCATTAATATTTGAAATTAATTGCTGTTTTGTTGTTGCAGCCGTTTTTGAGAGTTTTTCTGTGGTTGCAATTTAACACAATGCAGATTAAATATTTTAAAATTCTTTCCTGACTATTAATATTCTGAAAGTAGCTGTCTCAGTTTATGCAAAAAAAATTTCAAAAAACCACAATTACGATTAAACACGCCGATACCTTTTTTTCACACACACACACACATATCCAATATAATATACATTTATCATTATTCAAAAAAATAGTGCATCATAGTAAAAGGGTTTCTTTTGAAAATACAATACATTTTTCTCCAGTAAGTACAGTAAGCTTATCAAATTTCAAGTCTATTTTATCTCTAAATACTTCATTTTTGGTGCCTTCTATAAAATTAATCGTATCCAAACAAAAATGCCTTGTTATACATAAGTTTTCATGTAGTTTTCAAATAATTCATTTCAAGTAATAACTCTTGATATAATTTTCCATAAATTGTAGATAAACACCTATATATTTTATAATCTAATTTAATTAAATGCTCATTTTATTAGAATTCTTCACACACTGATTGAAACAATTATTATGACATAATTTGGATCAAATGCACATTTTGTCTAACACTTTTTTGTCCCTTTAAGTACAGATATCCTGAATACTAAAAGTAAATATTCAAACACTTAACTTTTGTCTACATACTGAAGGTATTTTAAGATTTCATTATTCTGAAGAAGGGTTTGAATTGTTTTTTATAATTCTCCCCGTAGATCAGAAAAAAAAGCACTAAAATTTCCTTTTCCCAGTTATTCTCTTCTTCTTGTATATTAAATACATATAACTGGTTCCTTTTCCAGAATCTTCGAAACTTTTTAGTGAGCCAGTATTAAAAACAATAACGTAATTTAATTGAAACTATGTCTCAGCGAATATTAGGGGGAGTACTCTATTCACTTCAATTTTTTTATGATTTTAAATAAGATTTAAGCCTTTCATCGTTTGAAATTAAGAACAGAAATATGCAGATATTTTCCTTTTTACTCCGGGAGCGTTCGATAAGTTTTGGCGTGTGAATAATCAAAACAACAGTGACGCACCTTGTTGCGAATAGTTTGCCTGCATATGCGGGACAATACTTACATTAAACATAAACACAACTTTAAGCAACAATTCCACATTTATTTCTATGAGATCATTATATTTTATTGTAGCAAAATAAATCTCGGAATCCTCTAAATTCGGGAAGAAAATGTTTTTTTGAAAAAAAAGTCCGAGACGGGACCCAAAAAACGAAAGAAAGAAAAACAGAAATTCGCCAAATGCGTCAGGGAGTCCGCCAACGATCACAGCGCCCTCCCAAACACGGTAACTGCGGCCGCTGACGTCATCAGAAGCCGTTGCAGCCAGCGTCCGTAACTCTTGCCTCCGAGAATCCCTCCGCGCGTCATCCTCCGCATCTTCTCTCTCTCTCTTCTCCATCCAGCTCTCTCTCTCTTTCTCTTTCTCTCTGTGACTGTCCGAGCGAGACCTGAACATGAGAGGGAACCGGTCCTCGTGATCCCGCGACGGACGATGTCCCGGAAAAACCGGAAAAAGAGAACAAAACAATGGACGGCGGCTGAAGATCGGACGGTGCCTCTGAAACGACACCCTACACCACCTTTCTACAGCCCTAAGGATACGGTGAGAACACATCCCCCTTCTAGTTGTTACCTGGAATTATGTACCATCCCAAATGAGAACCCCTGATTTTTCAGTGCTGTTGTCTAGTTTCTAAAATGTAGGAATATATCCTGACGATTTTCTTAGTAACTGATGGCTTGAAATTCCAACAAAAATATCAAATTTTATCTTAGATGAGAAAAATTAAAATAGTTTTTTAACATTGACTGTAAATTTATTACATGCTTGAATAATTTATCGAATGATAAAAATTTATGATTTTCTGCTTTCTTGTTATTTAAATGTAAAGACTGATTCGAGCGACCTGTTTTAATAATTACTGTCTATAAATGCAAAACAAAAAGTATTTGTCCTAGATGGGAAGGGTTAGATTGGTTATTTATAAAGTAGTAGTTATGACATTTTGCTCTGATCTTAAATTTACAGAATGAAATCTTTTATTTTTAAATTTTATTTTCTTGTTTTTCAGAATATTAAAATTCACGTAAGATTATCATCAGAAACTACTTTTATGAAATTTAGACAAAATGATGTTAAATTGTACTAGATGTATTTTGGTGTCACTTTTCAATTGTATAAATAATTAAATTTACTGAATGAAGACATTTGACTTTTCTCTTTCTTAAAACGCAGATATTATTGTGAATTAATTTCAAATTCTCGTAAGTTTATGGAATGATGCACTTACTTAACTAACCTTTTTGTCGTGTTATGGTTAAAAACATACCGATTAACCAGAAGTTTTTTATATTTTGTTACCTTTTTTCTTTAATCCCAGAAAAAATAATAAAATTGACCTAAAAAGATATCTGAAAATAATTATCATCATTTGCAAAAACTGTATTTATATATATGTATATATATTTAGAATAAGAATTCAGACATTTTCTTCATGTAGAAATCGATCTAAGATCTCTCTCCTTGTAACTGCATTTCAATAATTTATAATGTTGTTAAAAATGTTCTTTTCTCGACTGGTAATAATAGAATTATTACTTGTATAAAACAATCGCTGAATTAATGTTATTATTTAATTTTAATGAAATCCTTTGGGTTTAGTTTAAATATGTGAAATTTATCCGTGTCTACTCCACGCAGATATATTTTCGATTCTCATTAAACAGTGAATTTGTCTAGTTTGGAGTATGTATTAGTTATTTTAAAGAGTATGATACATATATTCATGTAATTAATTATCAAAACTGAATGTAAGGTTTTTTTTTTTCCTAGTGTTATTGTCCCTTTTGAAAATTATAGGAACCGATGTAAGAGTTATCGCGAAACTACTTTCTTAAATAATGGATTTATTGGGTTAAGCAATGAATTTGAGTATACATGAAGTGTTGAAACAACTACTTAGGAAGGAATTTTTTGTATATAGATTTCATTAACTATAATTATCATAACATACCATCGCTTTATATTTAAAAATACATAAACCTACCCACGACGTCTCCTAATAACTATCCTTTCTAATTTCAGTAACGTTATAGAAATTGATTCCTCTAAGATTTGCAGCATTAGAACAATTATTTAGAAGTGTTTTTTTTTTTCATATAAAAAATTTTGTAGAATAACCTAATAAAAACATTTGATTTCTCATAGGCTTTCACGTCAACTTCCAAAAACTAACCTTTCCGATTTCGGTAACGTTATAGAATAAACTAATAAAAACACTTTGTTTTATCATTATATTACACAACTACTTTTAGAAACTATATTTTTCGATTTCGTTAACGTTATAAAAATAATTTTTCCAAAGATGACCAACATTAGAATAGATATTTAGAGTGTTTTTGTGAACTGAAACACGCGTATCATTTCTGTATACTAACCTAATAAATACATTTGATTTCTTAATGTGTTTTATTTAAAGAAAGAAGAAATTGATTCGCATGTACTTATGGTAATCTCGTCTTGTTAGAAAGTCTATTATATTGTTTAACAGCTTGCTTCATCTAGACAGGAAACGTTAGAACACCTGTTTAGAAGGATGCAAAATTTATAGAGGTTTCTTAGTAGATACGGCTGATAAAGATACTAGTCTAAATATCTCTCGCCCTAGTATCTTTATCTACAATTCCAAAAGATTATCTATCCCTTAGAAACATTGAAAGTTATCCAAGAATATTTGCAATAACTTTTATAAAGACAAGATTTTTAGTAATGAAGTTTTGTAGTGTTTCATAGATTCATCCATAAAGAAATCAACTATGGTGTTGTTAATCGTTTGCAGTGATAAAATCTTGAAATAAAGTGATCTGTATACTAACATAGATATTGATTTCGCGAATTCCAATAACAATCTTAGAATACCGTTATTTTCTTACTTCACGAAATAGGAGAATTCTCCCGTTCATATCAAAGACATTTCAAAAGTGATACTTTTCAGAGAAAGGGATTTCATTTATAATCACATAAACTACATCTTTCAGTTATTATTCTCTCATTTTAAGGAGTAGGTACTGATCCCCAAAAAATAGTGTCGATTATGTTAACGAACAAAGTGTTTAAAAGTTCTGTAATGCTTTTAAACACTTTCTTCGTTATAAATTAGGAGTATTAAAATGATTAAAGATTTGTTATAAATGAGTAGTTTTAAAATAATTCAAAGTTTTTTTATGAATGAATAGTGTTAGAAATTAGAATAGGAATGTATATTTGTTATTTTTTTTAAATTATACATACAGTAAAATCAGAATCCTTATTTAAAAAATTTTCATGCTTTAATCTAACTTTTCTTACTTTTATGGAGGCTAATAATGTTTTAAATAAATATAAATAACAATGAATCTTTTGCCAAATTTTAAAGCA
Source organism: Nephila pilipes (assembly GCA_019974015.1). Taxonomy (NCBI): domain Eukaryota; kingdom Metazoa; phylum Arthropoda; class Arachnida; order Araneae; family Nephilidae; genus Nephila; species Nephila pilipes. The sequence continues at coordinate 43,537 of BMAW01109453.1, read as the reverse complement.
CATTTAAAAAGATTTTCTAGAATTTGAAAAATTAAATTTAAAATTTCGGTTATTTTATTAATTATATAATTTAAAATTTTGGTTATTTTGGTTATTATATAATTTTATGAATCACAAAGCAAGCCTATATTTAAATTATTAATATATTTAATTAAAGTTTAGGAAAAACTCTTGATTCATGCAGAGTGTACTTTAACAAAAATTACTGTAATTAATAATGAATACAAACTGATCCTCTTATTTTTTCAAAACATCAAAATGAACGTCAAAACACTTACTGGGGGATTAAAAGTTATTAAATTAATCAATTTATTAATATCAGTATAAATACAATGAATATTATAATTATTATTTTATTATAATAGCATTGTATGTAAATTGAAGAAATTATATGATACTGTTTATTTATAATTATATAACATGTTTTTAAAACGCTTTATTTAATCATTCAGAGCCTTTCATTAGCTTTCTTTCCACTTTAATCTAATATTATCTCTTCATATCTGTATTTATAAAATTAGTAATTTTGTCCTTCTTCCTTAAAAAGTCCTGCATAAACTAATCCTCGTATATCCCTCAATACATTGTTTTGTTTCCTATTATGTTTAAGAGATTAACATTAAAAAGTATTTCAGAAAGCATATACATCAGCAATACTTATGTATAAAACTGAATGTTTAACGTAAAAAATGAGTTTTTGAGTTTTCCACTATGTTTTTATTAATATATGATTCTAGAATGAAATTTAGAATAAATAGATGTAGATGATATTCTATTATGATTTTCTCTTTAGATTTCTATAAAATAAATGTGCATTTTGAAAATTTTTAAAATATTTTTTTTATAAATTTCAGTTTCGTTTTTCTATGAAGAATGAAATAAACTCACGTTTATAATATTGTCTAGAAACTGTAGTATGTTATTAGGCATATTATTTAGAAAACAAGTCTAGAAAATTATCTAGAATTGCCTTCAAAATATTGCTGCATGTTATATGTAAAGGATGTTTTTTAAGTAAATTCTGTACAAAAATAAGTATTTGATTGGTTGATTTATTTGTTCAATTAGCCTCTAAAAAGAAGTTTATTAAAAAGGTGTATTGATGTATCAATATTATAGGAAAAAATGTAATTTCTACAGATAATATATGTAACTTGAAAAACATGAAAGAGTAACAGGAAAAAAGATTTAAGTAAAATATTTGTTTGGAGAAAATGTTTTGGAATTTGCTTAAAAACTGTTTTATTATATTTTTAATTTAAAAGCTTGAGAAATAAATTATTATTTTATCGACTGCTTCGTTTCTATAACGCCCACAAATCTGTAGGTCGTTATTAAATTATTAAATAGTGTGGGGGTGTTATAGTGTAAAGATAAATAGTTTTAAGCTATGTTTTCCACATTTCACATTATGTACAACAGATAGTTTCTTGACTTTTAAAGGTTGCGTTCATTATATTACTTAATGGGTTGTTAAGTGACATTCAAATAAATAACAATGGTTCTCTTTTTATATTTCAAATACATGTAGATATTCTCTGAAAGCTTTTTCAATAATTGTAAGTATAGTTTCATTTCTTAATTCTGTTTTTTAAACATCTTTGAAGATAAGTTGCCAAGTGTTTGAAGATAAGTTGCCATCTTAAGATGCCAAGTGTGAATTAGCTCCATTATACAATATGAAAACTCAATTAACTTGTATATTACCGCATTATGATAAATTTCAAAAGAATACTAACATCTTAAACTAGTATTAAATATTATTGTAAAATCATTCTTTCTATGTGACTTCCAACCAAAATAAGGCATTCATTAATGGTATTTTATTCTTTAATTAAACTAGATTTATCGAATTAATTTTAAATGCTAAAAGTAAAACCGAATAATTTCAAAATCATTTTAAATATAAATAAATAACTGAAAAAGAATTATTGAATGTTAATCAGACTTTTTCATTTTTCATTCAATACTTTCTTATCAATTTTAAGCGTATCAAGCTAAAATATAAAGTCATTTATTTAAAAAAGATTTGATATATATATATATATATATATATATAACAAAACAAACTTAACAAAAACAAATTAAATATTTAAAAACTTTCATGCAAAGTTTTGCAAAAGACAGATTTAGCCTCCCAAGTTGAGCTTTTTTTATAGTAATTATTAAATTACTCAATTAAATATAAGAATTAAAATAAACGATTAAATATCGAGAAATGGACAGTAGTAGACATTTCCGGTGTTAAAATAAAAGCAAGCGATAAATTATTAAATTGAATTTTATAATTTATCGCTAATCAACTACAAATAATTAAAATTAAATCAAACGATAAATTATTATCTTAAACATATTTAAGCAAATTGTTACTAAAATTTAATCAAACGATAAAAAATTGAAAAGTGATTTGGTACGCCAAAACGCCTCATCTAAAACAATAGCCCCTTGGGAGACAAACATAGAGATAATTTTAAACATAAAGCTATGCACATTGTGATATTTTACTGAAATTTGGCAAATTTCAGATAATTTATTAGTCTATCTATAAGGAAAAAATTTCGTTGTTGTTATTTTACGAGTTAATGAATTTAAAATTTCACTAAGAATTTCTACATAAACAGTTTTTAGAAACTCGAATACATGCATACGTTTTTTTTTAAATAAATATCATACCACACTAATGAAAACATTTAATTATCAGACAAATTCTAAACACAAAGAGTAACAACCATTATTCTACAATATTCTCGAAACGTTCTGAAATATAAATATACTTTGAGCTATGATGATATTGCTGAATAAATAGTTGAATGTACCTAAAAAAGTTGGTTCCTACAGAATACCTAGATAAAATTAATATTTGATATATTTATTGTTAAAGCCAAACATGCATCTTAATTATTGACATATTGCTAACCTATTGAATATCTAGATTTGTAAATAATTGTTTTAAAGGTGATAGTAGCCTTAAGAATTTGAATTTGAATTAATAGTTTCGAATTTTAAAGAGCTTTATTTTGAAAATCGAAATAGACTTTTATATTCCACAATAAGAAATATACGCAATAAATATTTTTAAGAACAGAAATTTTACTTGGTTAAAAAGTTTTCAAAAACTATGACATTTCAGAATATTATTAAACACTGCATTGTATCCTTAAGAATTGATAAAAACTATTCCATTTTAAGTTAGATACTATTCTTGCATTTAACATGTTGAAATCAATGACAACTTCAATATAAAGTACGCTAATTTTGGAAATAATTTTTATGGGTTATAAATTATTATAAAACGCGGATGAAATGTAATTATTTAAAGTCATTTAAAATGTATGAGCAAACCTAACCGGGTAAATGGAATATTTTGATTCGTTTTAAATTAAACAGATGGGTTTCCACTAATGGAGTATTAATTGAATATTTTCAGATATAACTTAAGGCAAATAAATTTAATGGATTATATTTTTCTTCGAAATATTTTCATGAAACCTATTTCATTTTCAACTACTTAGTTATGACAGTTTAGTAGGATTTTATTCATCAAATAATCAATCACCATTAAAGAAAATTATGTTTCTTGAAATAATTTCGATTAGTATCATTTTCAAGAAAAAAATGTAAAACTATTAAGAAATTTTAAATTACTTTATATGTATCATAAAAAAATATGAAACTACCTAGGAAATTTCCTAGCATAAGGTTTGATGGAAATGAGTTAATTTAATAAAATATATGTTATAAATTGAGTCATTTAACAAATATCCAACAGAAACATTAGTATTTCTCAATATTGAAGTACTTTAAATACTTTGATGTACTTTATTTAATACATTAGATAATTAAAAAAATTATTAATATTGTAATGTGTAGTTTCTTATTTTGTTAAGAGTTTTTTATGTATCTCTTATAGATGTGTACAGTCGCAGTACACTCACCAAAAAAAACTGTATTTTTATTGTAAAACATACACACTGCATGAAAATTATTTTACAAAAAATAGCAATATTTATCTATTTTTCGTTGATTTGTAAAGACAAATACATTTTTAAATGATAGTAGAAGACATGAATATGTAAATTAAATTCAGCTAAAATGAAGATTTTTATAAAAATTAATTTTTTATCATAAGTTTATTACTTTAGATGTAACTTATTTCATAAATGACTTATAGAAATACAATGAAAGGAAAGTGAAATTTCAAAATATTCGACTGTTTGTGAAAATTTTTTTTTAACACTTCTTCATTTCTTGGAATTGTTTAAATCCTTTATAACCTATTTTCAATCAAATACTTATTGAATAATATACATATTATAAGTATGTTGATGCACTGATAATTTAAATGCCACACTGGTTGTGCATAATCTATCATTTGTTATTTGTGTCATACCACGCTTACATCATGAATGTGTTTAGCATAATTTTAATTTAATTAATCCAGAAGAGGATTTACATAAATTTTACGTGAAAGAAGAAAACAACTGCGCTCATTTTAATTCCATCAAAAGTCAAATTCTCCAAAAGAAATTTTACTTAATACACTTTGATATAAATTTCCGAAACGAAAATATACAAATTCCCTTTTCCTGATCTAACTTAAGAATTTTATTGAAATAAAATGCAATCCTATAATATGTTCTTACAAAACATATTCATTTTAATGGCTCTTGATGAAGGTCTTCAAAACATTCTTTAATACAGGTGCTTTTCTTCAAGTTAGGGTTCCTATTTACCGTTTGATAAAAGGCATAAAAAATTTAATGCTGTCAATTTCTATTTTTCAATTTTAAAAAATTTAAATCCTCCTATGTAAGGATAGTTACAGTCGCCTTCTACTAGTAAATATCCTAAGAACTATTAGTGCAAAATTCCCTTTTTAAACAATTTATCAACTTATTCATTCATATAATAATAAATTTAAATCTCACTATGTACCAATTATGCACTCAGTTTCAAAGATTCGAATCGTCTAAATAACAAAATACTCGGGGGGGGGGGGGAGTTTATTTATGCGCGTTTATTACATTTATAAAACAATTTATAATAAATGAATGTATAATGATTCAATATCTATTTACAAGTGGTATTTTCATTACGTTAAAAGTTCGAGATCCAAAAAAATATAAATTCAGTTAAGTAGTTATCCAAGTAAGGACAATACTCATTGTTCAATTTTTCACTATATTATCCTAAAAAATGTAGCTTTTGTGTTCTTATAAATTTATATAAATTTCGTTGTTTCTATTTCAAAACAGTATTGGTTTTTCTCTATCACGTAAGGAAACTTCGCAATCATAAAAAATATTTTCTTGAAAATCTTCCCTGAAAATCTTTCTTCAAACCTTCTTACACACTTTTAGTAATTAAATATATTGATAAAATTATACAAATTGTAGAACTGGAACTACACAAAAAAAATAAAATAAAGGTAATATATTTCAATTTTATCGCTAAACGCCCACTATTGAAATTGACATTTTCACAAGTCTAATGTAGCCCTAAAACTATTGAAATAGTAATTCCTTCCATTTAAATCATATTCCTGTTAAAAGAATATTTTTCTAATGCTAATTTAATGTTTTTATTTTACATAATAATTAATATTAAATGCACGTTCTCAATGATAAAAAATAATGCTTTATTTAGCGATGAAAATGATTGTACAGACTTGACTTTTCATATCAAAATTAATTATATCTAATTACTATTTCAAATTATTTTATGAAATTTTATAAATATTTTTACATGTATTTAGAACTTTAATCATATGTATTAGAATTGTTTTTTGTACAAATTATATACGCCTACATATAAATTATCGTATTGCACAAATGTTAAAAAAAGTTTCTGACTTTAGTGCATTTTTAGTCAGAGAAACTTAATAAGGATAATGTTTCTTCTATCTCTGTATACAATATTTTTGTATCTGTTTATCGTTATAATAATAAATAAATATTTATAGCTTAATGCATTTAGATAAAAAAGCATTAGAGGTGTGAAGGCTTTCAGTACCAGTTTGTTAAAAATGTATATATTGATTAAAAAAAATTTCAATAATTTAGTTGTACAAGTGTTTCCAATTATAAGGTATATTATTGTTGATACACAGAACCTGTCTTGCATCTTAAGCCCTTTGAAATGTTTATGACGTAAATACTATACATTTCTATTTAATTTAAGATTAAAAAAAGAAATATTGTTTTCACTAAAACAATTTTTTGTATAAAATTATTTACACTCAAAATAAAAAGCTTTGATTATCGGCCATTTTATCTTTATCTGCTTTATCACTATTACCTAAAACTGTCATTCACAATATTATTCTTGAATAAAATGTTATTAATAAACATATTGAAATATGTAGCTTATATACTTTTAAATTCTTGAATAAAATAAAAATTTACCTACTAAACTGCATTTCAGAATAAGGTGAAATCAACATAAGCGAACAAAAATATTTTTATCTATTTAAAAGTATTACAATAACACAAAAAAAATGAAACTCATATTTTTAAAACCTTTCTTTTAATACATGTTTTCTCTTTTCATAATACTTAAATTTTATGAATATTTTATAAATATTATTATTCTTTCAAATTTGTTACAGTTATAACATTTCTTTAATTTTATTTCAAACTTGTATGACTGATGTAATTTTTGTAACAATGCATTTCATGTGTACTTTGTATTCAATTATATTTGTTAGAACTGTACCTTAAATAACATATATTTTCATAAAAGAAGATTTAAAATATGATACAATGTATTATCTTGAAATATCAAACAATTTTCATAAGGCATTTTTCCGAAAATGAGAGAAATAATACTTACTTAAACAGAAACAATATTTCTGATTTTGATCTTTTTTTTTTTTTTTTTTTTGACAAATTTGTTTTTGATTCAAATGAATTTGAAAAGATAACAAAAATTTCTGTAAAAATGTTGCTTACTTAATTTATTCGAATGTGAAGTTTCGTGAACCGCAGAACTTTAAGAAGAATTGTAATATTTTTTTTTGGATTAATTGCTAATTATTATTTAATTTTTAAGCAAACAGCTGTGCTTCAAATATATTCTTTGAAATCTCACCGTTGGCAAAATGATTGATCTCAGTTTGCACACAAATTCACTGTATGTACCATCTAATTATTAGTATTAATTTGATTTGCTGTCTTATCGATCCCACAACAAAATATTAGTTCTTCCCAAATAAATGGTGCTAGAAATAGTCCCCGCCGGGCGTGGTTTAATTCATTTAGAAATCAAAACGTTCGTACATCGTTTCTAATTTCTGAAATGGGTTATATTAGATCTGGGTTTAGCCTACTGTTTATTCTTTCGTTTCCTTTATATTAATAAATTTGATAATAATTGCCCGGATTATATCCCATTTTCATTTATAACTTAACTGTGTTTATTTTGGCTTTTATTTCCTTTCAGAAATTATGTTCTTTTATTCAAAAGACCTGTTTTGGCTTACATAAAAAAAACATGTCGATACATACATTACAAAAATTTAACAATAAATATTACATACTTATGTCTTAATTTCGATTATCTTGTATTATTAAGCCACGTAATATATAATAATTTTAAGTATTTAGGTAAAATTCTAAATATTGTATTTTGAAACTTTTTTTTTTTTATTTTTATTGAGTTTTGAATCCAACAGTTATAAAGGCATGCGTATTTATAAGAAATTTTTTTCTTTCAACATCAAGAAATGAATTTAAATATTTTTGTTTTTAAAAAAATGGATCAAATACTTGTATTGAAATATTACCCACTGCTGAATGTTCGTAAAGAAATGAATAATATAATGTGTCATAAAAGTTATTTCTCATTTACAAGTCTACTTATTAAACCCCACAAACTAATTTTCATATTATTTCTTTCCAAAATTTTCTTCTCTTATCTATTATATATAAATCTTATTTATTTATATTTATTCATTTTAATTTTAATCATTTTTCTTGCATTTATTATTTGATATTTTCTTTTTAGCACGTTTATAAAACATATGCCGTAATAAACTTTCAGTAGAGAAATTAAGTACTATATTAGCAATAAAAATCTAAATTACCTATTAAAAAAATTATAAAAAAAATATCTTACGCAAATATAAAATTTCTAGACGTATTTTCTATTTTATAATTTTTTTGCAAAAAACTATACAAGTTACATTTAAAATGGAGAAATAATTATTTGAAAATAAATTAGGTTTATATATATATATATATATATATATATATATTCGGAAAGGTACATTGAAGGAACATTCATGAAAATAGATTTAAAATGAATTAAGAATTTAACAATTTTAAAAAGCAAAAGATACAAAACTTTTAAGAAACAAATTCATTTTAAACAACACACGTTACATTTCATCATTGTTTCTGTCATTATCGTAGGTGATAAATAAAATTTCGTAGGAACCTTCAAAAATACATTAAATTTCAGTCCATATAAAAGCAAAATTACAAAACATTTTAGCATATAATTACTTTATTGTACAGGCAGCAAATTGCATTTCATTAATAATTTTGGTCATTGTGATATTTTTGATAATTATATTGATTGATCACTGATCAAACTGTATACTGACAATATCCTACAAACAGCCGTAATTATTCTTGTAACCTATGGTTTTACTTATCCGACTCTGTGAACACGACAAAAAATTCGTTAAAATATATTTAAAAACGCTTAAGAAAATTCAAAAAACAAAAATATTAAAAACGAAATATTTACTAAAAACTGTATACTATAACCTTTAGTTATTGTATTACCACAGATGCCAATTCGAGTTTTAAGCATTCTTTTGGAAACTGAAATAGAAAACTAGTTATTCAAATAAATTTCAAAATAAAAACTAAAAATTAGATCATGCATCTTTGAGATTTTTATTTAAACATTACCTGAGAGTTGCAACGTAATTAAAACTAAGAATACAACAAATAAACCAATTATATTCCCAACAACCCTATGTAAAAAGCAATATATTTTAAATTTATTGTGCTTCAATAGATAACAATTCGAATTTAGAACACACTTTGAAAATTTGATTATTAAAATAAATTTTTAAGTAAAAAAAATAATTAGAATGCGTATTTTAGGAGCTTTATTTGAGACATTATCCGTTTTAAAAAAGTCATCAGAATTCAAAATATAACATACAAACCAATTTAAAGTAACTGAGACATCTTCGTCAAGGAAAAATTACCTTATTTCTTTTATAAGGTGTAATGCTTATTACTTTATTTTATGTGAAATAATCTTCATGTTTTAAAATTAAAAGTAATCTCAAAAACAAAAATCATATTTTAACTCTGAGATATATGTGTATGTATCTGTTTATGCGAATAAAACCACATTTATAAACATAATTTTTTTTATGTATAAGAGCAATTAGTAATCGATAACTGTATTTGCATTCATAAGTACCTTATTTACCTTTAGATACATCTTGCATTAAACCTACTGCATATAAAACTGTAAAAATTTACGAAATACTTATAAAAATAATATTCTACGCACTGAACATAATTACAATTTAAAAAATTTGTGATGTTGGGCCATTCGCGATTTTCTCTTCATTAACATGGAAGAATGTTTGGTAATTTGAATTGCATACAATTATAATTCCTTCCCAACTCAAATGAAACGTGATTGGGGAAATTACAGGAAGATAAAAAAAAAAAAGTGTAGTGCATTGAATTAGAGGTATAGTGATATATGAGTGAAATAGGAATTGACAGGAAAGAGAAGGGAGGTAGAAGATGATGAAAACGAATATATTATTGTGAATGTGATTGAATCATCGTAATTAATTATTTGTATTGATGCAATTCCTGGCTAAAGTACTAAGATTCGAATCTGATTTTACTGAGAATTACATAGACTTTATTATTAAAATATATACTGAGACTGTTTGAGTTAAAAGGGATTCGAGAGAGAGTAACCTTACTTATTCTTTGGTAGTTAAAAAAGTATTTGTCTTGCTTTTATACATCTTCGATTGGAATTTTGAACTTATGGACTCTTTAATTAGATTTTACGACTGCTGTAGGATTATAAAAAATGAAAGAAGTACGTCACAAATTAAATTTAGTGAAATCTAAAATTTTTTAAATTTCATGATTCAAATTTCCCATAAAGATTATACAAATTTGAATAATACCTATAATTTGTGAATGTTTCTTAGAGAAAATAAGTTATGTTCACTCTATAGAAAATGGTCACATTTCATAATGTGCTAAATGCTAGCCGTATGGATGACTTAGATTTTGAGAAAAGTGAACCAAAATATCCTAAAATATCACATTTCGAAGAAACCAAAAATACAGATATTTTTCGCTATATCATGACCGGTTTGCTTAACAATTTTAAAATTAAATTTTTGAAAGTTTTATTTATCATATTTTCACAGTACATCCACAGAATCAGCAAAGCATTTTCTACGTTTTAACTGCAAATTCAAGAAATGCAAAATATGAAGCATTTCAGTGTCTCATTAATAATGAATACTAGTTCAATTCATTCCAGCGATAATGTTTATGAACAGCATGACTAAACAACTACAGAGGTTGACATATTTTAAGTCTTACAAAAATTCCCCTGATTCAAACAACAATTACTAAATAAATTCGCAACAATTACACTTGTTTCGAAGGAGCTCACATTCCCCCGAGAGTGAGATAATAAATGAAGCATAGGACCTAAGTAGGAAAGTATTTCATCTTGAGTTACGAAGCTGGCGTCCTGGAGTGTGGGAGATAAGACTTGTGAGATAAAGTTTTCACCGGTGGACTTCAGTTAACCTTTGGATCGATTTCTCGAGAATCCTTAGAAGAAGCCTCGTGTGAAGTTGGTCGGTACTAAGTCTTTCGGAATGAATATGTCGCTGAAAGAATTCAAGGTAATTCGTAAGGAAAATTTTATTTTTATGAACGAAGAGAATAATTATACATACGAGAGCCCTTAAATATTTAAACTAACAAATAGCTTTACAGCAAATTGGTTTATTAAATTATAGCAATAACTTTTTTTTATTTACGTTCCACGTAATCCCTACCAACTTCTCTGCACTTGTTCAATCTTTTATAGATTCTTCTTATTATAGCAGCGAAGTATTTTTTCCTCGATCTCGGAGGAGGTGAAGAAAAAAGTCTTCACCCCTTCATTGTCATTGAACTTGAGTTCATGCAAAGTTTCTTTCATCGGACCATATAGAGAAAAATACGAAGATCAACGCAATAAGAAAAATAGATAGAAGCTCTCAGTCTTTTTTGCAATTAGTTTCCAGTGCCAATCGTGCCATATGAGGTCGAGCGTTGTCTTGTAGAAAAAACGCTCCATTCTTCTGCCATTCCGAACATTTTTTCTTCTATGCAGACTTGCCTTTCTCAATCATGTTTGAACAGTATAGGTTGTCGATGATACGTTGCCTTTCCAAATAATCACAGAAATTCGGACCATTTGGTACTCTGCTCGTCGGTTACGCTTTTGCGACAACTTTTAAGCTTTTCCATCCATGCGTAAGAACTTGCACTGTTCTTGCAACTACTGCCGTATTCTTTGTTCGGACGAGAGAGTATTTTGGATGGTTTTACACTTCCAAAAGTAAGAAATCAGCTCACAGGACATTGTTTATCGAAAAGCACTTTCTCCGTACGGACACACAATCGTAAGTAAGACTTTAGAGATTATGTTTACGTAGATACAAATCGAAAAACTGAAATATAGTCTTCCAAATGTTATCGACTAACACTTACAAAGTTTCAATTGCCTGCATTAAGAGTTCCCTTCACTAAAAATGTTTGTCCATTTAAAAATTTAACAATGAAATTAATGTATGTGATGTTACACGTGAATCTAAATAGATATTGAGTATAAGAGGAAACAGAATAAAGATCAAGTATCATAACTTAGTTGTGATAAGTAATTCTATCCTACCACTCAATATGCAGCAAATAAAAACACAACACTAACTGTACACACATAGGCTATTGAAAAATATATATTTTGATTAAAATTAACGCTCTCTGATCCTTAATTTGAGTTAAATGCAAAAAAAAATCTAAAAGTGCAACTATGGTAGGGATAAGAGAAATTGGAACCCTAGAAAAAACACAAAGCATTCCCAAATAACATTTTAATTTTAATTTTTCAATTAATTTTCAAGCTTATAGAAACCAAATTAGAAATTTGTATCAATGAATTTGGTTAATTCATTCTGATTTGAAGAATCAGCCTCACGAATAACTCGCAAACAAATTCATCTTCACCACCAGGATCAAATCCACAACAGGCATTATGGGTCTAATCTTGTGGTAGCTTGTGTTGGTAGGGTGGAGTAAAATTGCATAGTGGAAAGATAAAACCGGGTACCACCCAACTTTGTTCACTGCTGGGTACTCAGTTTTGCTCCACAGGACTAGTCAAACAAAACAGGATTTCAACTGAAACTGGAGCTAGTTGCAGTTGCTGTGTAAGCAATAAAACCTAGATAAATAACATCATCAAACATTGTGTTACTTACCTTGACTGTTAAGTAACACAAAAGTTGATTTCTGTTGGAGCTTAGGCCGCTTGTGGCCTTCAACCTTGATTATAGAGGCAGGAGCTGCGTAGTTGGGATAAGAGGTGGCCTTAAAAACATTTTTTGTCTCAAAAAATATGGGAATATTACAAGTAAACGTCGTTTCGGACAGGAACAGACAGTACATTGTTTGTCATGGACAAGTGGAACTATATAATCCATATGCAAATCAACAGATAGCAGAAACTACAGGAGAAAAAAAAGAATATCCTAAAATATCACATTTCGAGAAAACCTAAATACAGATATTTTTCACTATGGCGTGACCGGTTTGCTTAACAATTTTAAAATTAAATATTTGAAAGTTCTATTTATCATATTTTCCCAGTACAACCACAGAATTACCCGAATATCCAGTTTAACCCCCTTTCCCCTTTAAGAACAAATAAAGGAGCATGCTTGTTATGAGCTATTGTAAAATAAAATTTCGTTAGATGAAAGAAACGTCGAACATCATCAATAGTTTGTCAGTAGAATTTTTTTTTATTTAATGCTAAACATATTTTAGTAAAAAAACAAATAACTAAAAAAATCTAATGAAAACATATTTGTAATAAATTTATATATGTTAACAATTTTAAGGAGACACGTTAGCCTAGAAGCAATGTTTGTTAAATATTTATAAGTAAATTATTTATTCTCTATATTTGAATGCACATAAAAATGCATTTCAGGGGGGGAGAACCTATTTTTAAATAAAATTTCTTATTTTTTTTCCAAAACATTTCACTATTTAAAAATTTCAACTATTTCAATAAATTTTAATATTTTGAAACAGTTTTACTCTTAAAAGTAATATTTGTAACTCTGTGCATGAGTTTTTAATAACACAATAGTGTTTTTCATAGTTTTTTTTTTAAAAAAAAAATTCTATCGAATACTACAAAAAACCGTAAAAAAAATAGCTATACTTTAATAATACACGTTTGTGAATTTTTCAAAAAAAAAATGTTATTTATCTAAATTCTTCTGTGTGAAATGTGTGAAACATATATAAAACAACTAGAAAACGTTTTAAAACTTTATATTGATTACACAAAAGGGTCTTAATATTTTAAATACATGACTGTCACATGAAAATTGAACAACTAATAAAAGCAATTTAGTTGTTTTGAATCATCAACAATCGAATTAGTAGTTCAGTGTGTCATGTTCAGTTATTCTTCATCAAAGACAAATAGTAGCTAATCTACAACTAATTTAATTAACAAACATATTTATTAGAAAAACGTATACAAGTCGACACTCTCGTGTCTTGAATACATCTGACCAGAACCGCACTAGCAGCGACCTCTAACAATGTGTGGAGCCCATAAGCAAAGAGTGTGTTTAACCATTAGTTTTAAAGGTTAATTGAATTATTTGGCTCACTGTTAAGGAAATTTAATCACTCTAAATAATATATCTAGCGCTGAAATTTTTGTAAATATTAGAAATGTCATACAATTAAAAAAGAATAATAAAAATGTTTTTGATATTTCGCTCATTTTAGGGAGTTGTTTCATAAAAAACAAATCAATTAATGAAAGTCCTCTGCGTCGTTTTAACTTCATACAGACCTTTATGATTGTTCTTATAAATAAAAATCAGAACGAAACATTTCGATTTTCTTTTTAAACTAAAACTCGTATTTGATTTAATCATATATATTCAGTCTAATCTACAAAAACTGCATTTAATCTAATAAACAAAGAAATAATATCAATTTTCTTTTGACATAAAAAGGGAACTCTTGCCGTTTTTTCATACACGTTTAAAGTGTGTGAGAGTGAATGTATGTATGTGTGAATGTGTGTGTTGACTTTTGGTTTCATTTATGGATTTTTTTTTTCTATAACTATATAAGTTGTTAATGTGTTAATCAAATTACAGAACCGTTAATTAAATATATAGTTAACTAATTTATACACATTTTGGATTCCTTTCGAAGCTGAATTTTCAACTGAAATTTTTTATACTCGAAAAAGGAAAAAAAAACATCTTGAAACATCGATAATTATTTTCTACGTTAATTAAACTCGTTTATCTCTCTTTCTCCCTTTCTCCAAAGCAGAAAAAGTTATAGTTTTCAGATTTATGTCAGAAACATGAAACGACATATACTTTAGCTTTTTTTCCTTCATATTTCAAAAATTAAAAATCTGTTAAACGTATCTCATAATTAAAGAGATTTGATTAATAGTATGTGGTTGATTGATTGTTTATTAACTTCTGTATTTAAAAGTAATACGAGGGTTAGTGATGATGGACCTCGTAATGTTGAATCTCGGTCAAGTGACGAGGATGACATTTGAATAGGCACATCCCTCTCCAAGCTTTCTCACCACTGAAAGGAGAAGATTTGGAGCTTCGACAGCATTAACTTGTATCAGCCCTGTCACACATTGAGTATTTAGGGGCATCAGGGCTCGAATCAACGACTGGACGGAAGCGATGTCGGTCGATTGCTCGTCACTAAGGTCACTCGGCTACCGCAGCCTTAATAATAGTATATACGGGCAAACATACTACTCCGCTTTCACTTTTTCCAAAACAGAATAATTGGATTGGTTTTGTTTTTTCACACATTGTTTTATTTACAAAACAGATTCAATAAATGTCTTACCGTTAAAAATGAAGGTCGCGATAACCGAGTGGTTATCGCTCGCATCGATACCTGTATTATAAAGGGCTATATCTGTCCTCTGAACGTCCTCATATTGAACGTGGTATGGATGAGTAGAACAGAGTACCAGTTCAGGTGCCGACTTCGTCATCTTATAATAACTCAAACTTACGAGACTTATTGTCTGCTTTTACCTTGTGTGGCGAATTTGAGTATAATTGTTTACTATCGTAGCACTGAGAAGCAACACAAGGACTACTGACGACGGTCTTCATAATTTTGAGCCTCGATCAAGTGACGAGAATGATACGTAAATTGGTACATCGCTCTCTTCTTTTTCACACCATGCCTGCGGTGCACTTGGGATTTCGACAACTTTAAACGTGCATCAGCCCGCTACACACCAGTCTTCAGTAGCGTCCGAACTTGAATCCACGACTCAACGAAAATAATGTCGGTTGCGAGTCCGCGACCATGACCACGAGGCTACCGCTGCCACTTTGTGTCCGGATAAGACAGACAGCTGGTCAACGCTGAAAAAAAAAATGTTTTTTTTAAATGTTCTTAGTTATTAAAAGATTATTTATTTATTTTAAAATTTGTCAGCCTCTTATATAGGTTGATTAATTGATGTTCTTAATGAAATTCCTTTAAAACTGAATGAAAAGATAATTTCTTAATATTTACTATCATTTTTAATCGAAATTATTAAAATGATTCTGCTTAAACCTTTCTTGTTCAAAGAATTTTCATCCATAAGAAATTAATTAATTTAATTCATATAATTTTCCTGCGTAAAGAACGAAACTAGTTATTTTTATTCACTGTATACTTACTGCTCTAAAAATTAAAATTTAGCGAAATTATGTTCACAATTCGCAGATTCTTAATTTTTTTTTTCAGAAATCATACAAAAAACTGTTTGTTGTAATATAAATAAAATAATTTGATAAAATATGTTATTTTCTTTTATTTATTCCAGAAGCAATCGTAAAACTTTCGCCGTCAACAATTTTTTTTTACACATGGCCGTATATTTTGAAACACTTTATTCCTGTTTTTATTTCTTTATTTAAAGTGAATCCAATTCCTAAAGAGAAAAGAATCACGTGCCTTTTTTCTTTTAGTTTCTTTTAGCATTACTAAAAATTGTTGGTTTCAGGTAGCTCCACTGCCGGAGCAAAAACATCATTCCACGGAAACCTTATCTATTGCGACTCTAAGAAGATTACCGTAATCTTCCTTCAGGATTTGTAGCATCCACTTAATAAGAGTTTCTAAAAAAAGCACGTGCTGGTACACTCATACTTCTGACCACACGCTGCGGCTTAGGGAATGTATCTATTTATAGTAAATCCTAGAAAGAAAAAAGGTGCTATTTTTTGACGCGTATAAAATTATTTCTAACATCATTAAAAGGTAAGCAGGTGCTTTTTTAACAACTCTTTTTTCTTTTTTTTTAACTCTTGAAAATAAAAGCATTGATCTTCTGTGAGAGGTGGATATTGTTTTCACAAGTTACAAATTTAATATGTCCTCATTTTATTTAACTATATGTTTTGTGGGATATGCAGCAAAAAAGGTTATTATTCCCTTTAAAAATAATCTTTCCCCGTTTAATAAATATCGAAGTTACAGAGTTATTCAAAATGAGTAATCTGATTACAAAATGAGGGCCGCAGTAGCCTAGTGGTCAAGGTCGTGGACTAGCGGCCGCCGGTTTTCGTTCAGTCCCGGGTTCGATCCTTGGCCACCAAAGACCCGCCGTGTAGCCGGGGCTGATGCACGTTAAATCTGTTCGGGGCCCAAAGTCCTCCCGTTGGCGTGGTGTGGATGTTAGGAGAGGGGGTGCCAGCTCAGATGTTGTTCTCGTCACTTGACCGTGGTTCAAAATTATGAAGTCCGTCGCCAATAACCCTCGTGTTGCTTCTAGTGTAACGTTAATAAAAACTAAACTAAACTGATTACAAAATGCTAGATTTTCAAAAATAAACAATGAAATGAAATATATTAATAAGAAGAATGATAAGTAATATATAAATGTAAAGGAAAATTACGGAAATCCTTTTTAAAAAGGTTCGATTGAACTTCCTTTAGCTACATGTATAATGTCAATTCGACGTGTAAATTCGGCCAAAAAAGGTTGTAAAGTGTTAGGGGCAATTGATTGTACAGCAGCAGAAATTTGTTGTTTAAGTTCACTTAAATTTGTGGGTAAGGGAGGCGCTACAATTTATATTTTACAAATGCCTCAAGGAAGAAATCGCCTGGGGTAGTACCAAGTGATTTAAGAGGCCAGCTGTATAACTCAAGTCATTTGATCCACTACGATCGATCCAACTACAAGATAACTCTGTGAAAGCTTTTGAAATATATTTCATGAGTCAGCTTCACGAAGAATACACGAAGTCACCTATTGTTCATAATACAAAACTCTTAAAAGTTTCTTTTGTATTCACGAATTACTTAACTTTGGTGTCATTTATTTTCGAAACTATTGAATTGTGAAACAGGATGATTCATTTTGAATAATTCTGTATTTTATCTCCTTCAAGTGTTGAGAATAGATTAATTTGTAAAGAAGTGTGTTTTATTTCTTCGTATTTTATAGCAAAAATTATTACATATCTCTGAAAAGATATTTTATTTGTTAATTTATCATTTGTTTTAATTTTAATATCAGAACAGAATATTATCGATAGCTTTAATTATTTATAGTCTATTTTAATATTTTTCGCTCGTTTGAATTTCATAACTGTAGTACTATTTTTATATTTATTGCATTTCCGTTTGCTTCGATTACTATTTTTTGTTGTAGTTAAAAATTAGCTTAATTTTTGTATTTCAAAATACTTTTGTTGGGGTTAATTTAAAACAATTGTTGTTAGATTAAAATATGGATGTTTGCATGAAATGAAGTATCTTCGTTTTTATTTAAAGGACTATAGAATCTATTTTTAATTAAATATATATATATATATATTATTAAGGCATGATAAAGCGAAAAGAAAGAAGTTCTGAACATTTTCTTATTAATAACCTATTAAAAGATCTCTGGAAAAGTTGTTGATTCGAACCCAATATGACGCTTCCCTGCAATATTACTCTTACAAAGGAGGAGAAACATTTACAGAGATTTCATCAAATATAAAGGAAATAAACAATGACCCCCTAAGCTTGGCGACGTATTTGGTGACTATTTTGACGATTTCGTTTGAAACTTGGCTACTTTAGCGACATAATGATGTTTTCCAAAAATGCTGGAATCTTATCAAATCTAGCATCAGGCTAGAACAGCAATGAATAAGGAGAGATGCTATGCCAGAGCGAATCGGTTGGGAATTGGCCAAGTTAAGTGTCAGAATTGGCTGAGCTAATCTGCCGAAAAGGGTGCTGAATCTACCAGGAAGTGGCTTGTATCTGCCGGGACTGCTGGAAACTGCCTTAGTTGATTCAAAGTATTACTTTGAAGGTTCGTCCGTAGTGCGAACTAGTGGGTTTATGAGCTGAACGTTCTTTAAAGAGCTGAATGTGTTATTGTTATTACACGTGTTGTTTTGTACCTGTTTGTGCAAGCTGATCTGTGCAAGTGCTGTCTCTGTTGCTGTTGTCTCACTAATCTGTACAAATACTATGTTTCCTGATTGTGCTGTTAATTTGTCTAAGTTTTGCTACCTGTGTTTCTTTTTAGTCAGAATAATTGTGAATAAAAAGTCATTTTTTTCCGTATTGACTGATTTCACTCGTACATCCATACAAAGTAGAAACTTTTTGTACCAATATTGTAACGAGAGTCTTTTTTTTTTTTTTTTTTTTTTGTATAATGTGGAGATTATTTGAATTAGAAGAGTATTTTCCGCAGAATAATAAAATACAATATTACAGAGGATTTATATGATTACTAGTATTACTCATGCATAATCCAGTAAATTAAGTTTGCATAAATATCTGAGAGGGGGGATCATTTTGCTGATGCCTCAAAGGCTTAGTGTCTTCTATTTAGTCTCTTCCATTTTTGTTTGTCAAATCGGATATAATATCTATCTTCAAGATAAATATTCCTAAAAGTTCAGAATATTTGCAGGAATAAAAACTTTAATTAATTTTTTTTTTCGTTCTGCTATAGTAAATATTAGTATAGATGTCTTTCTATATTGAAAAAAAAATGCTATCTCATTCCCATCCCCAGTCGATGAATACCTTAAATTGCTTTAACGACCATGCGAGTTTATACGTCCATTCATTCTAAATATCTTCGATATTTCAGGAAATTATATGCATTTTTGTACTGCTTTACTCGTATTTATACATAAACGACATTTTTTAAGTTAACTAGAACTTATTAGTTTATCTTTATTATTTACTTAAAGTTTTTTTGACCTTTAATATTTTTAATTCTAACATTTATCTTTATTATTTATTATTTTATTAATTATTTTTCTGATCTAATATAAATCATTAGTATTTTAATTATTTACCATTCACCAATATTATTTATTATTTGTTTTAAGTTTTATTTAAAATAAACAAAACAAATGTTAAACTGACTGCGTTTCTTTGATTCAACCAATAAAAAAAAATAAAAAGTTGAAAAATGTTCAAATTTGGCAAAATTGATAATTCATTTGTCAAATGTATTTTTATTATTAATCTATTCAAATTTTCATAATCAGAAATGACATAACAACATTTTACAAATTCATTTTGAAAACTATCTATAACAATCTAAAAACATATTTAGTTACTTATTGAATTAAGTGGCATACATAATAATAAAAATATATGTAATCAGCTTGTTCTAAATAGTTGCTCGGAAAGTAAACATTTATGAAGGTTATATTCATTCTAAATTTACTGATTTCTATTATGTATTTGTTACACAATCATAAACTTCGTAAGAAATCTAAAGAAATTAGAATTAAAAGGACATAATACCTTATGTATTGATATCAAACCAATTAGATAATTGCTTTTCATATTTCTACATGAAAGATATAGATTGAAAATATAGGGGGAACCATATGGAATAATAAATTAATATTTTTATTTTATGTGTGTGGATATTTTTCCTTTTTTCATTTACCACTGAGTGAAACACGTTATGCTATATTAGCCTTAAATAATTAAATGGAACTCAATTCCTAACATATCGGAATTCTCTAATACACAAACGAAATAAAAACTATACCCAATTGTTGTTTTTTTTTTACTGTTTTATAATCTCTTAAATCATTCTGGAATCTAAATTATTTTAATAATAAATAAACAATCTTTGATTGAAAAAAAAACGTTATCCATGAAACGAACTTCCTATAATTTTCAAAAACTATCTTGAATTTATTCTTGAAAAAAAACTGGTTTTAACTGTGCAAAAATTATTATGCGTAAATAATTAACTAATCGATTAACTTTTTGTATTAAATGGCAATAGTTTTCTTTTAATAAGATATATATAAAATATCAAAAGAATTATGTTTAAACATACTGAATCGGTTAAAATTTTGCTCAAATAATTCTATAAGAATATCTAGGGAAAGTAATAAACTCGTAATTTTAGAGAAATATGAATGGCAGTATTCTGACATTCAGTAAATCTAACAGAGTATCTGAAAAATTTAAATCTTACAAACATATAAACAAATACCAGATAATAACAATGTTCTCAAAATTATTTGTTCAGATACAATACCATTCAGGTGATATTTTTTATCTCTATTTTTGTATCATATATTTTAATAATAAAGTTTGCCTAAACCACTCGTCTACAAACCTTTTGAATTCGTCATCATAATATTAATTCCGTAAGGAAAATTTCTAAAACCTTTTCAAATCTGAACTTCTGAATTTATTTGAAGGTAGAAAGGACTTGTAAAAGATCAAAAATAAGGAAAACTTTATCTGAAAGCCTTGTTCCTCCTATTTCAGTAAATAATATTAAAACATTTTTTTAATCGGAAATTCATCTGATGAATATCTAAAATAGATGTGAAACTACTTTTGAAAATGAAAGAAAGAAATAAACTGCTTTATTAACATGTGCAAACATGTCGCTGTTTTGTTGACAGGAGGATCTATAGTACATGGTGTTATGTTCAAAAGTTTGACATTATAATACATTATGAATATAACAATTACTTTCAGTTTACTTACGGTATATTTACATTGCTAAGATATATTTTTAATATTTTGTCGTCTGATTTTTTCTTCAATATCCGAACAGAATATGATAATCAAAATAATATTCTGTTGATTTTTATATCATTTGCTTCTGTGGGGCCTGGGACTCGGAAGTACGTTTACATTACTCTAATTAATATTCATTTTGAATAATTCTACTTTTCGAGAAATTCTACTTTTACTACTACTTTTATTACTACTACTTTTTGAATAATTCTACTTTTTAATTTTTTCGAGAAATCAACTGTAAAAGAGTATTAGTAGATATAAAAATGAAATTACCAAATCCAATGTCATTTTTCTTTCATTACTATAATACTTTTTACTGATTTAAAATAATTATAATAATTTGTATTTGAGAAGATAAGTAAAAATTCTATAAGCAGTATTTAATCATATGAATTCGAAATAACTGATACAGAAAATATTAAAACAATTCCATGCAAAAAAAAAAGTTTTTTAAGATTGTGTTAAAAATCGCTTATATATTTAGAACAGAATTTTCAAACTTTTCCAGTACTACAATTTTCCTTATTTTCTTTCTCTATTTCCTTTAATGTAACGTTTTTACTATTTAAGTAATTTTTGTATAAATATTTATCAGAAAAAACTGTTTCATAAAGTATTTGGAACATTTTTAATATTAATCTGGAAGAGGAATAGCATACAAAAAAAATTTGGTAAAAATACGAGTGCATTACTTCGGAAATTAAATTAGAATTCAAATAATGACCTTTTATAAAAAGTTACGTTGGTGCATTTCTCTTGTTTTCCAAGAAATTAATGAGTAAAAAATATCATTATTTAAACGAAATGTTTACTTTAAAGCAAGAGTACATTTTTAAATCATATGTTCTTTACTGTACATCTGGTATGATATTTTTCTTCCTCTTAGTTTCTGCCGTGAATATGAATACTTAATTTAATAGTTTTTTAGTTCCATTTTAATTAAACCTGAAAACTGTCATTGAGAAAAAAAATTTCGTTCTCATTTTACTCGGAAACACTTAAAATTAGAAACTTTAAATGGTATAAGTCTTAATGAATTTCATGTATAAAATTATGATATAAAAATAAAGAGGAATTCTCTAAGGTTTATCTTAAAGTTTAATTTTTCTTCTACATTTTGGCTTAAATTGAAGATTTTATTATTTTTTTTCTGAATAAATTTCCATGTGTGCATGTTAAAACTATGAATCAGAATCATCACAAAAATATCAAAAAATTCTGTCATTTTTATAAAGAAGATGATAATAATATACTAAATAAGTATATTATTAATTAATAATATACTTTAATTACGGATTAATTAATTTTAGTTAGTTTTAACGTTGTTATGTATTCCACTTGTTGTGTTTCTGTATGCATGTGTATCAGTGTGTCATCAAATTGTCTATTGTTAATTTAACCAACTTCCCATCAAGCTAGAGCTCTGAAATTTTGGGAACCGTTCTTATTTGCCTAACAATGCAATATTTAGATATTTGCCACCAGTTTTAACTAATATTTTAATAATTTTTTTAATAAACTTTGCCACCATATAAAAACGTTGTTTTTAAAAACGTTGGTTTTTATTTCGAATTATTGTTTCTTTTACTTCCCAATAAAAATCATTATTTCGTATTTATTTTATATTCGTGTGACTATTAGACATTCGTAATATTAGTAATCATACAGCAATTTCTAAATTTCAACGAATCATTATTTGATTCTTTTTTTATAATAAATATATATTTCTCTGAAAATTATATGTTCTGTTCTAAAGTTTGCGTACTTATTCCCCCAAACCCTTTGTGACCGCGGCCAGAGTTGTTTTCATCGAATCGTGGGCTTTAGAACTGATGCCATTCAAAATCCCTGTCGTGTGGAGAGGCCGATGCACTTTAAATCTGTTCAAGATCCCGAACCCTCCCTTTTGGGTTTGGAGTGGAAGTTTGAAGAGGGATGGACCAGCTCAAGTGTCATCCTCGTCTCTTGACCGAAGCTCAAAATTACGAGGTCCGTCACCAATAGCCCTCGTGTTGCTTTTCAAGCGTTAATGAAAACAATCACATTATCCCCCCAAAACCCTGAGTTAATTAAATAAATTTGTAAAAAGTAAATCGTGTATCTCACAACTACCAAGTGACCACTAGTGCACCTACCAGCGACGTGACTGTTGGAGTGTTAAGAAAGAAATACTATCAAAAAATAGTATTTAAAAAAAAAACCAAAGATTCATGACCAGACATATTTGTATAAAGATAAGATGCCCCTGTCATTTCCTTTACTCTCCATATTGCCTCAATTTAATTTTTTCATTGCTAGAGATATATATATTGTTTGTTGCTCACCAGGATATATTGCCAAGCGGAAGGCTACAGAAAAGTATTAAGCTTTTCCGTTCCGTTATGTCTCTATCATGAGTTCGCCAATTTTCAGTGAGGTTTTATCATCTCATTATGGAAAATTCCGAAGAAGAAATATTTGCATTTTCGTTATTACCCCAAGCTGAGGTCTCATGACTTATTCATAAATCTCGACGTGGAAATGAAACTCAAATTTCTCTTTCTCTTCCCTAAGAAAGTAAACAAACTTATCTCTGAAAAGCAATACGGGTTTTGAAAGAAACGGAAGATAAACTGACGGCAGCGAAAAAAAATTAAACGGTCTCCTGAATTAAGAATACTTATTATATTAAACCCTGTTTTATTAAATTCTCGGGTTCAGATGCTCTTTCTTAATTTGAATGGAATAATAATGATGCGGTTACCTTTAGAAACACGAATGCTTTCAATTTCTCTGTGTTTTCAGGAGAAGTATTAGGTTTCTAATTAAATGCATTGGGACATTTATTCGTAATTAGTAATTGGGAGGTAATGTTATATATTTCAGCTTGTTTCGATTCTTTATCTAATGTATTGCTGTGGAGATGAAAATTGAAGGGAATAATACTATGGGTGAAAACCTCAATTTGATTTTTGCTCTCTTATTTTTAAATGCATTTATTTTTAAAAAATGTTGGTTGTGATTTATTAAGGTAGAAGCAGTTTCTATTTACGGAATGTTTTGTTTTATTTCTTAAAAAGAAATTGAAATAAAGTTAATTTCATTAGGCTGACAGTTTTTTGCATCGTTTTAGACTCAGTAACATAATTCCTTTCCATTTTGACTTTTTTCTACAGTTTTATAGCAATATTCTATTTTTAGTTCCTATTGTAATTGACAATATAATTGGTAAGTGCTGAATTTCCAAAAGTTTTATATATAGAGAGATTTAGTCGCACCATAACCTGTAAAAATAAGTTCTATCATGAATGATTAACTTAAAATTTCTAAAATAAACTATTTCCACGAATTTCACTTTTTTTTATTCTTTCGTACCATTTTGTCGAAACACTTAAAACATACTAGCATCTCAAGTACTAAAACAATGCAAACTTTTGTAACCAAAAAAAAATGAAAACAAACATTAATATCCGATAAAATTAAATTATTAAATTAAGTATAAAATTAAAGCAAACAATAAAATATTAAAGTAGATATTAATATTCTGTTCAGAAATTAAATTAAAGCAAACGATGAATTATTAAATTAAAATTACCTTCAGAGAGAAATGTAAGTATTGTTTTTTTACCGTAAAATTTAAATAAAATGAATCTCTGCATATTAATCTATTCTCAACAGTAAAAATAAACATTTACTATCGAGATTAGGAAATTGAATTTTTCCCATTTGATTTTCCCCATGCATTATTTCTTTGTTTACGAGAAAGGTTTTATTAATAAAAAATGCAAAATACCAATAAAAGGAATTAAAAGGTAGTAATTAATACGATATTAGATATTAATTTTTGAATCTAAAGTATCTCTAGGTGATTTAGGTAATAAAAAAAGAATATATTAATATATAGGGGAATTTTTGTACCGTCTTTACATTGCTTGAAGTTCTTTGGTCTTCCTTTTCAATATATTTAAACACAGTTTATTTCCATTCCTATATACGTATAACAAGCATTATTAAGATCGAAATTTAAAAACCGATAGATTATTTTCTTCTTTTTTTAAAAAAAAACGAAAGATTATTCAAATAAAATAGAACAGAAAAATTTCATTTTTATTCTATTTCTGATACCTTTATCACTTTCTTCTTTTTTTTATGTCTTTCTGATGGGCGAGCTAAATAACTAACAGTGATGGCAATGTTTAAATAGGCGCAATAGCCAGATGTGGCTATACTGCTCCAAATAAAGTAAAACTAAGGTCAGATATTTGACAAAAATAGAAATTGATTGATTAACAAGAAAAAAAGGGTCGAAAATAGGGAAGGATTGCTAAAGTATCCTGGGAGTGCGTCGTGCTCACCAAAGGCAGATAACCAAATGTGAAAGAAAAAAATCCTTTGGGTGTCTCGGGGTCCTGTTGCCTGTGCTTGCCTAAAGAAGACAAGCCCCTGAGTGGTATATAACTGACAGGATATTAATAAGATAATTCTGTAAAATGTTTAATCAGTTGACCCTCTTTATATCACAGTTGACTTATTAATTGTTTTGCAGCAGTTAAACCAATTATTAAAAATAATTAACATAATAATTGCTCTAATTGATTAATTTATTAATATTGATTGCGCGACGCACCCCCGGGTTACCCTTGCGATCCTTCTCTATTTTCGACCCTCCTTCTTGTCAACCAATTTGTGTCTTTTCTTCAATTTCTTCTCGTCTAGACCACAGTAAAATCTTGTTTGGCGTAGCATAGCCATATCTGGTTCGTGCGCCAATAAACTTTACTTTCTCACTTGATCCTTCTTGTCGATCAATCTTTTTTCATTGTTTTAACGTCTAGATCACAGATTTACCTTTTTTGGCGCAGTATGGCCATATCTGGCTATTGCGCCAATAAAATTTCACTATCCTCATCATCATAATATTGATTGAGTTTTGCATACGACAAATAAATTATTTAAATAAATATTAACTTATTAGTAGTTGTTTCAACAATTAAATAAATTAACTTATTCTCATGTATTATAACAATAAATAATAAATTTGGTAATAATTAATGTACAAAATAACTAAATTGTTTAAATAGCCATTTTGTTGTTAATTAATGTATAAAATATTTCAGTTACTTAAATAATAACAAGCTTGTTATTAATTCATATATAAAATATTTCAATTGTTTACGCATCTCTTAGCTTATTATTAATTACAATATCAATTAAATCATTTGTTTAAATAAATACTAATTTATTATCTCGGAGATAATTACTGATTATTTGTTAGATATTTGAGAAACAGTCAAGTAATTGAACATTCAATTAATGTTAGTAAGTGAAATTACTGAAAATAATTAATTCAAAGAGAACTAAACCTAGACGAAAGTTTTTTAAAAAATTTAACTTTCGATTACTTACGGAAGTGATACATTTACTTTAGTAGTTAAAGTCATTTTTTCTCAATTTGCCAATCGAAGTTTTACTTCAATTTCACAGTTTACTAAATATGATTATCGTTAACATAGATTAGACTTATTTAAATTTGTAAATTTATTACTTATGATTATTATTCATATAGATGTATACTGATTGCGTTAAGCTTTCAAATTAAATGAAGTTTTTTTTTGTTATTTGATAACATCATTTATCTCTTATTTTTATTCTTGTAACCGTATGTAATCATATGGTCACACTTACGAAATTAATATATGGGAATATTCCTTGATCGTTTTTCTTAATTTAGTTTTAGTTACTATTATGCAATAAAAAAACTCGACTTTTCCTCATTAGAATTTATTAAAAACAAGAAAGTTAGTTTGAAGTGATAAAAAGGGACACGTAGGATTTTTAAAAAGTTAAAAGAATCAGAATATTATATCTGCTTATTTCTAAAGCACTTTTCATTTGAATTTAAGAAAACTACTTAAAAAGGTGAAAATATTCCAAAGTTCTATAAATAAGAATAATATGGACTGAGATAGGTATTTTGAAGTAATATTTATTTTTCAAGAGTTAAGACATAAATATTTTGTTAATTTTACTATCACCTAATAGACTAAAAGAATGTGAGAATAATACTAAAAAGTTTCTTTTATTATTTATCAAGATTTTTTTGTCATTTCTATCAACTAATCTGCATATATCTGCCCATTGTTTCTTATCCAAAAGAGACTTTAAGTGGGAAGCTTTACATAAGAATAACTTATGAAACATTTTATAAAACCAATAGCATGTCTTTATTCATTATAAGAAGAATTTGTTGCTATAGTTTGGTGGAAACATCATGAATGCTAGTTATGTCTATCACTGCAAGTATTCATGCTTCAAATAAGCTGCAGAAAGGCCAACATAGGTACGAAGTAGAAATATTATAAGAAGATATATATTAGTTAGAGATATAAGGTACTTAAGAAGGGGTAAAACAAACATTTTTTATTGCAAACTAAAATTAAGATTTCTGTAAGGAAGTTGAAAAAAAATAATAACATGGGTTATCTGAACTACATTTTCTCCTTAAGTTTTTACAAGAATCTTTGTTTTCACTTTAGATTTTCACTTTCAAATTTAAAATTTTGCGAAATATCTTTTTCTGCAAATTATTTTACCAGTGATGGTAACTAGGCCATTTTCTATTTTTGTCGATTCCATTTCAATAAAGTTTTCACTCTTGAGTAAAATAAGAAATGAAAAATTACACAACTTTGTTATTTTCATGAATCGTGCTTTATTTCTATTTGAAATGAGTCCCATGTAAAAAAAAAAGAAGTCAAGCTCATCTTCTCTTGATTCCTGTTCCATCTAATCCCCTATCTACTTGGAGACTTGTTGATGAGGCCATAAAAAAGTAAAAATGCTATATGGAATATCAGAATCAGCATAATATTGTTACGAATTTGCAATGACGCTTCTCTGCAATGTTACTTTTTAAAGAAAAAGAGACATTTTCAGAGATTTCATAGGTCTCCAAGGAAAGCTTAAGAAGTGCTCCCAAACCATGGTGATACATTTTACTACAATTTTGGCGACTGATGACATTTGTGACAAAATTAAGGTTTTCGAAAATGCTAAAACCTTAGCGATATCTCGACTAAGGAAAGTTACGGATTTTTTCTTAACTTTCCTTGTGAAGTCATACCTAGCCGTAACAGCTATAAATACGGAGGGGTGCGAAGCCTGAGGAAATAGACCAAGGAAATCTTCCAGTAGCGTAGTTGAGAGCATCTATCGGGATGTGGCTTGTATTTGCCGGGAAATCTGCCAGGACAGTCGGAAGCTGTCAGAGTCAGTGTTTGAAGTGTAAAGCATTTCTTAGGAGATTGGTCCATAGTGCACACTGGTAACCAAGTAAAAGTAAACATTATTAAATGTTTGTATTTGTTTGTGTCGTTGATCTGAACAAGTGCTGTATTTGTTGCTATTATGTTGCTAATCTGTCCAAGTTTTGCTACCTGTGTTTCGTCTTGTCCTGAATATTTGTGAATGAAGTGTCACTTGCTGTAATCTTTCTTGTTGGGCTGATTTTACATGCACTTGCAAGAAGGAATTTTCATAATAATATTAAATATAATAAACATATAGAACAAAAAAAATCAAGGGCAAGTATTCCAGTTGCTAGTGAAGGTTGCTATACAGCCATTACAGACCTATAACACTGCCGCCAAAAGTTATCTGAAAACATTGTAAGTTATGCATAAACCATAAATGATTAAGAAAATTCACCATGGTAATTGAACAGCGTTAAAGAAACAGTCAACACTTTCTTAAATTTCTTAACCACCCCAAAAATAGGAAAACTTAGATTAAATAACAACTGCTGTCCTTGGAAGCCCTGCGAGCAATGATAGCCTGCTCTGAGGAAAGGTTAACGAACAAATCCCACTCGGTGCACTGTTATATCTTCTAGATTTCTTTTTAAAGTAAGTTTTTTTGAAAAGTCATCTACTGGTTAACTTAGAATTTAACATTAATATCGCCAAGTGGTTGTACTACCAGCATTAGCCGTATTATCTACAAATACCTTGTATTAGAGTTTTTTAGTTTTTATTAACTTCACACTAGAAACAGTACGAGGACTATTGGCGACGGACCTCGTAATTTTGAACCTCGGTCAGGTGACGAGGATGACACCTGAGTTAGCTCCCCCTCTCCTAACTTCCACACGACGCCAACGGGAGGACTTTGGGCCCCGACAGATTTAACGTGCATCAGCATCAGTCTTTGGCGGTCAAGGATCGAACCCACAATTAAACGAAAACCGACGGTCACAAATCCGAAACCATGACCACTAGGCCCCCTTGTATTGGAAAGCAGTATGTATATAAGTGTAATAAAACTGTTATAGTCGCATTTTAAGAAATTTGATTAAATTTAATGTGATCTCAAAAGCATTTAGTGGGAAAGATCGTCATTCAGGTTAAATATATTCGTTTTGTTATTGTTAGTTTAAACAGTTATAAAATTGCATAATTTTTATTTTAAATGTCGTTCGGAAGAAAACGTTTTTTATTTTTGATCAAAAATGTTAAATACAAACACCAAACAATTTTGTGTCATATTAAACAATTTTCAGAAGCAAATAATCCATTTTTGTGGTTTAATTCCTAGCTTTTTATTCGTATTTCTACTTACACATTCTATTTCATTTCTGTAACTTCAAGCAACTGCTAATCATCAGCTTTCCTGCCTGGGCTATACATTTATTCATCACAAGAAAGAAAATTTTATCTGCTATATGAAAATTTGTCTTCTATATATTTATTTTAGCCACTTTATAATAGACTAAACTCAGAGAACAATTATTTCACTAATCCATATTCTATCTTCATTAACAAAATTAACGTCGCTACGTTTCTGTTGAACCACGCTCAATATATATTTGCATAATGGTTTATTCGATTGTTAAATGACAGCATAATTATTAATACCTAAATGACGAGATAACACTAATCACCCAAAGTGATATACCTGATATTTAGACGCATCAGCTATAAGCATAACAAGCATATTTCAATTTACAAGCAAATTCATTAGAGTTCTGGGCTAATATGAAGTTTTTGTTGTATTCAGTTTTGTAAATGCACCCTAATCAAGGGCCAAATTTTAATGACAATTAATACGCGTAAATGCTTTTAATACATCATAAGCATTTCTAACTTGAAATAAGCTATGAATGTTAAACAAATATGCTTTGTTAGCTTCATTTGTTATTTTTTACCTGTTTTTTTTTATTTAAAATCTTTTTTTTTATTTTGAAATAGCTTTGTAGTTTTCTTTAACTCTCTGTTAGAATTGAATATTTTGGGTATAGGTCTCATATCTTGATCCCACAAAAAAAGATTTAAAAAGATTTTGGAGGGGAAAATAACACTCTTAAAAACGAGTTTTTTTAACATGAGTTTGCTTTCAAACTTCACACTTTACGTAACATAATTTTTATACCTTAAATATTAAGACTAAAAGGGTTCATTGATTCAAATTTCAATAAAAGTTAAAATTAAAAATTTATTTTTCATTAATTTTTTAACAAAATAATAATTAGCAAAAGAGAGATTTTAAGCAATGACCTTGAGAGTCGAATTAGAGTTCAGCTTGGCGATCATTTGTTGAATTGGCGAGAAACGGCGTAAAACTTAATTCTTTAAACTATTAGTTTAAATTCATTAATTTTGTTAATAATAATTAAATTAACGTATTGCCATCTAAAACAATCGTGTACAGAAAATTTCAGCTCAAATAAGTACTTTAAAATATGAGAAAAAAAGTTTTTAAAGTTTTGACCCTGTCATACAATGCGAGTAAAAGAAAACCGATTAATAAGAGAATGGGGTCCTTACGCTATAAATCCACACCTGGTTTTCAAACTCTACATGTAGTGCAATAGAAAAATGTGAAAAAGGAGATATTAAATCAATTGTCTGCCTCTTTTTGTGTGGTCGTAAACTCGCGGTCAGCAGTTTTCGTCGAGTCATGGGTCGAGTCTAGATACCAGTAAATACCCACCGAATAGCCGGGACTGATTCATGTTGAATCTGTTGAGGCTTCATGTCCTCCGATTGCGTGGTGGGGAAGTTAGAAGAGGGAGATGCTAGCTCTGGTGTCATTCTCGTCACTTGTCCAAGGCTCAAAATTACGAGGTACGTTTCTAATAGCCCTCGGGTTGCTACTAGTGCGACGTTACTACAACTTATCAATCCTCACTTTGTTTTGGTTGATTTAACTTCTCTCCAGAGGCATTGACGATGAACCTCGTAATTCTGAAAACCGGTCAAAAAACGAAGACATCACTTGAGTTGACACACAATACTTTTCTAACATCCACAACACGGTAAAGAAATCTTAAGATTAGTTTAGCTCTAAGCTTAAGTACAGCAGCCTCATTATTTCATATAATAATTCATGAAACAGGACTCCAATGACACTAATAATAAGCCTCGAAATTACTGCCATTCAGTTATCGCTACCGTTGATATAATTTTCACTTGAGTGAAGGTAAAGAAAAAGCTGAGAAATGGGAAGGCCATCGGTTGGAGCCTCACTGCAAATGAAAAACGTTGTAAGGAAATAATTGGTGCTTACCCACGTTCTGACTATTTTATTACGTCACTCTCAGGAGCAGCATGAGAGATACTGGCGACGGACGTAGTTATGAATCTTAATCAAGTGGCTATAAAACACTTACTTTAAACTTCCACATCACGCCAATAGGAAGGTTCGGAGTATCGATAGATTAAACGCGCATCAGTCCCGCTACGTGAGGGACATAAAGATTCAAACCCCCGACTCAACGGAAATAACGCTGGCTGCGAGTTCGCAACCATAACCACTTAGCTACAGCGGTCACTCTAACCCAAGTCGAATATAATAATGATATGATGCGATGTAGAGATGTAAATTATAAGAATAAAGCATGCTTCTGTAAATTAAACTTACAGCAATCATTTCCAAACCAATAACACTGATCCAATAATCATTTGGCTACATTGTTCTGGCTTAGAGAAAACGGTCAACGGAAATTTACACAAGATGCGAATGAAGATGACGAATTAAATATCGTTTCTGTCCCTGGACCCTGGATCAAAATTATGAGAGCAGCTGCATGTCCTTAAAAGGGCAGGAGCTGAGGTAGTCATGACCATAAATTTCGTATTTGGCGGTATTCGTATCAAGCAGTGGATTTAAGTCTTGAATTCATTAAAGCCCCGTCATGTGGAATAATGGGAGCTCCTGCATTTTAAATGGAACTGGCTGTGTCACGGAATTTAAAGGAGGAAGGTACCAACTCGGGTATCATCGCGTTTTCTGGATCGTGCTTTCAAATTATAAAGTCCGTCTCCAGTAGCCTTCGTGTATCTTTAGAATAACTATAGTTTAAAATCAACTGGATCAAAGGGGATAGACTAAATATCATGACAAACTTTTGTTCAAAGTTTTTCACCAATAACAGGTGGGAAGTTCTAGTGTAATACTGATTAAATTAAAATAAATTATTTTAAACGAAAGGGTCAAATAAAGTTTGAGATTATATAAAAAAAAAAAGGATTGTAATTGATTAAATTTAATTTTAATAGTGGGATTTATCAAAGTATGTAACGTCATCTCGAAGATTTCTTTTAAATTAACATTATCTCATGAGTACTTTTTTTTATTTCGCTTAGTTGACGAATTGATTTCATACCTGTAAAAGTTATTTTATAAAAATAAAAATTTGCACCTATATTTTATATTATCTCAACTTCAAAATCCTTTTTAGTAAAACTTTTAAAGATCATAATAAAGCGTATATTAAGCTTTTGAAAGTATGATAAATAGAAACAAGCAAGCATGAAGCTGTCTGAAGCTTCGATTGATGCAAAATAATTTGTCAACCTTCCCCAATTGCTATGAATAAAGTTCAAATTGCTAATGTAGAATTACTAAGCATTCGCTTTCCATTTTATTCTCATTATGAAAGTCGACTAGAAGCCAAATATCTGTTTCTACATATGATTCTCGTTATAATAATGACAGAGGCAAAGTGAACACTTAGTTTTACATTTTCGGTCGTGAATTCACTGAAAGAGTATACTCGACAAAATTTGAAGAGAAATACTTCAACGATATTTTCCAAATATCTTTCTTAAAAAACTATATACCGAATTAAAACTGATTTGTTATGAATTCTCTGATAACTGATAAAACTAAATTCTTTAAAAAAAGATTAATAATTTTACTCTAAACTATTCCAAAAATTAACTTTAAACATCTGTTTCTTCCGTAAGATGAAAGAGAACTCTTTTTTAGGGGTTCATATTTAAAGAATTTAAATTATTCAATATTTGTACCAGTGCATAGTTCAAACATTCATTTTCAAAACTACAATAAATCATAAATTTTTCCATGTTCTGTAATATTTGAAGATGCGTTCACATATGATATGCGTACGTGTTTCCTCCCATTCAAACTCATAAAAATTAATTAAGACAATGACTTTTCTTATATTTCTTGGGACCAAGAAAATTACCTAAAATATATACACATTGTCCATGGTACAATGTTAACCACTAAAATTAAATATTAATATAAATGTATAACATTTTGATAACCAATATCTTTTTATTTTATGTGTTTGTGTGTATACTAATAAAAAGGCAAGAAATAATTTAAAGATATAATTAATATTCCTAAAATATAAACGTAGCCGCGGTAGACTAGTGATCGTGATAGCGGACTCACGGCCGGTAGTTTCCATCAAATCGGGGGTTCAAGCATTGAAGCCACTAAAGACTCGCCGTGTAGACGGAGCTGATGCACGTTAAATCTGCCGAAGCTCAAAGTCCTCCCGTTGGCGTCGTGTGGAAGTTAAGAGAGAGGGGGCCAGCTCGGGCGTAGTCCTCGTCACTTGACCGATATTCAAAATTCGACGTCCGTCGCAAAAATCCTAATAATTTTTGAGAGCTAGAATAAATCATGAATTACCTAGATAAATAATTTTACAGCCTCTCCATCACAATTGTGTCGTTTAGTAAAATACCAACATAATCTCATCGATCTCGAGTCATGGACCTATAACCATATAATTTATAGATTTCAACCTGCTTATACCAGACACAGACCATCATACAAGAACGAGGTTTGATGCTTATTAAAAATATCAAGCATCAGAGTACTTATGCTGGCTATAGTTTTGGTGAGAAAACTAGTTCTATCTATTATAGTGTCAATCTTGTCATATGACCGCAGATCAAAATGATGAAGAAATCATATCAAATGATCAGATTTTTTCATCATTTTGATTTGCGGTCATGATCTTTCTCTTTCTCTCTCTCTCTCTCTTTTACTGCTAGGCTTATTTTAACGTAATGAAGGAATAAAATAAGGTGTAACTCGCTCTTTCTTCATTATTTAATTCTACTGCCATTTTTTCTCTTAATTAAGCAGTCAATAAATACCAGACTCCAATCGAAGATTCGCAAAAGCAAGGTAAAATACCTTCACAGAAATATAGACAAGGTTGCTTTCTCTGGAATCCCACTTAACTCTCCAATTCTAGATTAGGATCAACAAATAAAGTCTTAATTTATCAATTCACTCGCTCTGATTTAATCACATCACACAAACTGCCGATCCTTATTTTGGAAATGAAACTTCGATTCGCTTTAATCCCAAAGGTTAAGTGCGATTCTTTATTACAACGTATAAATATTCATCAGCTTGAGGTTGCCTTCTATCTTCCTTCATTTTCATTTCAATTCTATTGTGTTTATATATCACTTTCTCCAATTCGTTTCACTTTTATATTCCTCTAATATATCCAAGCACGTTTTATTTTGGTAGGGAAGAAATCGTAATTTCATGCAATTCAAATTACTATGAAGTCCTTCAGGTTAATGAAGAGAAAATCACTAATAGTCCATTGCCACAAAGGAAATTAGTATCCTTAATTGCATTCCACCATTTTCATGTTTAGAGAATAAATAGTATTTAAAGATTTTAAATGTATTGACGAATCACTAAAATATACATAAATGCTTTCTAAAATGGAAATTGAGAAGTAAACTTATATTTAGTTATTTCTTATTTTATGATTGTATTCCGATAAGTACAATAATATAGGTTGGAGATGGTTTATGAAAAATTATATTCGTAAATTAAAGGAGATAGGTGCGCGGGAGCCATGAAATGAAATAAATTCATATTTTGCCGAAAACACTTTTGCAATATTCCTCAAACGGAAAGAAAATATTAAAGTTATTCAGATTGTAGTAAAAAACAAAATTACTTTCTCTCACTTTCAGATCTCTAAGATTTTCTTTTTACAAAAAAATACTTCCAACATTAAAACGTTCCAGCTTCTATAGTTACCATTGTATATATCGGCCAACAATTGTGAAGTACCTGCAGAGAATTTCTATGTTTCCTTTCGTTTACCCAGGATGAACAGCAAATAATCCGGAGTTCCGGTTTCCCTTGTTTTATTTTACAAATACTCCATGGCGAGTTTTCTCTCTCGACGTAGAAGAGTCTTATTTCTAGAATGGTCATATAAAATACTTTGAGCAAACGGACAGACGGCTACCGAGGTTTCTTAAATCTCCCTTTAACAAACGAAGAGAAAGAGAGAAAAGGAACAAAACTCGGTGGAGATTTAAGAACAAAAAGTTTGTAAAGTATTGAAAGAGAAGTTATTACGGAGAATATTTTGAGCACAATCTCAATGCTGAACTAAAGAAAAAAATTAAAATAAGTCATTTATATTTTCTATTATTCTATGGGGGTCATATTCCAGATGTATGCCCTTAAAATGAAGAATATGCGATCTGTTTCTTAACTTTGTTCAAACTCGAAGCATTCTTGTTATGTGTTGTTTATATTCTGAATTCATTTTAAAATATTATTGAAATATAAATAAAATTTCGATAAAATTATGAATCTTTTGAGATTAATCCATGTTGATAAGTAGTATTGTAATGTAAATATTAAAGTATAATAAAGGTTATTCTTGATTTATCACATTAATTTAAAATTAGAAGAAAATTCTTCATAAGGACAAGATATGATAATGTTTAATATTTTAACACTTATTTCTAATAATATGTTGATATTAGGTATATAAAATTGTTGGTCCTGTTTTATGATATTCATATCAACATCCCACTGCCTGTGACTTTAAATGATCCATCATTTGAAGTGTGTGTGTGACTTATTTACATAAACCAACCACTTTTCTTATATTTCCATCTGTCAGTGTTTCACTAAAATAACAGAAATATAATACTTTAAAGCTCATAATAATACTTTAAAGCAAAAGGATGTATCAAGTATTTTAAATTTAAAACATCTATTATAATTAATATATGTTTTAAAACTATATAATCTAAACTATTATTAGAACATTTCTTCGGTCCGAAAAGCTACACTGAATTTCTTGTTTTATAATAATATAGTGATAACAATAAACATATAGGATGTAAATCTCCATAAATAAATTCATATCATTATACTTCTTAAACTTATATTTTAAATATTAATTTCGAGAGTATTCTTGTAAACTAATAATTTAATATTTTTATAAACTATACATACATTCCCAAATTAGATAATATAATAAATATTTGACATAGAATTTATCGAATAAAATTTTAGACTGATTACTGTTAGTAACTAATCTAAATCTTTATCTGTGTTAAAAATTCTATAAATAAATGTAAATAAAATTAAACTGTATATTAAAATTCTAGAATAAAATACTTAAAGAAATAATTTGAATCTAATAGGCGTATGTTTAATAACAACGCCCAGTTTTGAAGATATATTTGACAACGTATCGTATTGAAGATATTATTATAATGTTCTGATGTATATACAAGTTTTATTACTATATTTCCATATTTCTGTTTTCTTTAGATATTGTACTTCATTCATTATCTCAAATTGTAGCTACTTATATTTAAATCAAACTGATATTTTTCCAAGTATACAAGCTTAATACCTGCTTGAATCCAATATAAAGCATTTTAGGCAATTATTTATAAGGAAAATGAAAATATATTTTATCAAAAGAAAGCCTATTCAAAATCTTCAGTCTTATAGTAAATTGACTCATTGTAATTTTAAAAATTAAACAAAATACTTTCTTCCTGAAAACGTGTTTCAAATCATATCTTAATCAAATAATCAAAAACTTATTCGACTTGTAAAGGGAATATAAAACATTATGTTATATTCTAAATATCATATTTATTCAGAAATAATGGATTACATTTTATCACTATCACAATTTTAAATATTCATTAAAACTATTTATACTAGTTGAGAAACTCCTTCAATATTTCAATATCAGGCATCACTCTAGCATTTGAAAATGCTGATTTATTTCTAGTATTACTTTCTATTCTAGAAGAGCTATTCAAAATATGAATTGAATTTGAAAATTTTCGAATGCGTCCACCTTTTACGTCAATTGAATGGAAGCAATGAGGATCAATCATCAAGCCACAAAATAAAAGCAAAAAGTGGACGTTCATTCCTCAGAACATAACAGGGTTTCAAATTCTTTCAGGTCGTAAATTTGATGGTTTCAAATGCGAGAATCGTGTCTTGATGAGATAAGTTTTAAATGTCTAGTCTCTTGTCCATAAAATTGTGCAATATGATTTTTCCATAATCTTATGTAATATATTTATACTGAAAAGTTTAATTATATATATATATATAACATAATTTAAGTTTTTATATTTATATAGAAGTTTATTATATATGTATTTTCTAATTTTAACGCATTACTTTCTTATTCATAAAATACGTAAATTTATTGATTATTCTCTAAATAATTAATACACTTAAGATGTTATAAAATATAATCTGAAAATCTGAAAATTAAAATAAGAATTGAGAGTTAATGAATAAAATATTTGTACTAAAAAGAAAAGCACAAATTTTATAAAGCTAATATATTTAGTCATAAAATAAAACAAAATCTAATCTTTATTATTAATAATGATTTTAGTAATATAAATAAGTGTTATGTTTACGTATCTCAGAAGAGGGCTGTGAAAACTATCAATTTACCTATATTTCTGTTTAACCTAGTTTGATTTTGAAAAAGTGGTGTATGTGTTTAAAGAGTGTGAATTATTTTAATTAGTTAAGAAGTGTCTTTCTTTCATACCAAAATTACTTTTTACGAAACATAGAAGGAACACAACATAATCAGAATTTATAAGAAGAATTAAGAGAATCTATGAAGAATTAAGAGAATCTATAAGAAGAATTATATCAAAATCCCAATCTTCCAAACTGGATTAGTAATTTATTTTATTTTAAATGAACCTCGATGTGCCTTTATTTCAATCTAATTGATAGGATTTCTGCTTCCAAACTTATATTTGTAATATAAAGTATGTTTAAAAACATACTTTACATACCCAATCATTTCGTCTTAAGATTGGTTAGCATGGAATCTTACGAAAGCTCAAGCAACTAACTCTTTGAAAACTCTTTCAGACTTATCTGTCCTAGATTATCTAGAACAAAAAGTTCTAAAATGCTTCTATGGGAGAGAATAGAAAGATAATAGAATCTTCGTTTGTATTTTAAGGCAAACAAAACTTGATGAATAAATATTTGACGTTATTTATAAGAGACAAAATAAGAGAAGAAAATTCCATTAAGTTACTGAAAGATTACTGTTAATATTGAACTACTTTTATTTGATTTACCTGTCTTATTTTAAAATAAGACAGGTAAAACAATAGACAGTATAAAAATTGGAAGACTGAATGCAGAATGTGTTTAAAATATTTTCTGTAAACCAGGTGTTTAAGGTTTCAATTTTCAATTATTTTTAATGGGAAATGTAATTGGATAGCAACTACAGTATAAACAGTATTCCGTAATAGAAAAGAAGGTTCCTATACTTTATGTTTTTATTGAAACAAAAAGAGGTCTCGCATAATTCTTTCATTGAAATTGTGCATTCTTTAATTAGAATATGCATCTGGAATAATAAATTTTAAATTAAGAATTATTTTATATAAAGCAAATTATGATGACTAAAGTATCTCTATGAGTAAGACGATAAAAATTCTTTCTTCTATAAGATATGAATATGGACAAAAAACAAAAATTCTTTTTTTTTCTCATAAGGATTCGTTTTTATACATTCAGATTTGAGTATATAGTCTTACTCAGCAGAATGAAACCGAAAGCCGTAAGTAATCCTCTTTTCTCTAGAATTCTATCGTCGACTGAAATGAAAACCTTTGCGAGGAAGTGAAAAGAAAACATTCCTTAGAAACGCAATTCAAGTTTTCTTTCCTGGAAAATGAAAACTTCTCTCTTCTATAAATTACTGAGAAAATAAATACAGTTGCACGAGACATTTTAAATAGAAGTTTCGAGTCAAAAACTCGCGGAATTTAATCATTTTACGTAGAATCAACTTAAGAGTTTGAAACTTGAAGGCGTTTTTGAAATACGAGTATATAAGAATAAATCGATATGAGGTTTTCTTGACTTTTTTTTTAATTAGTAATGTATTAAGTGTGAAATAAATCGTATACTTATGTTTGTGTTTCAAATCTGTGACATTTTGATTGTCTTCAAATTACTTAAATTTGTTTTCTTCTAATGATAAAGAAGGAAATCCAAACTTCGTATAATTTACAGTTAAACATGTGCTCCACTATCAATATTACAATATTTTATCATAAATTCGTTATGTAGAGGTACTCTGTATGAAGAATTAACCGTAAATTGTCCAAAGTTTGAAAACCGTATGTTTGAATTTAAAAGGGAAAAACATCTAACTTTTCACTATGAACCATTGCAAGTCGATTTCATATTTTAATTCTTAAAATATTTGTTTTGATAATATTTTAGTATTTTTGTTCGTGTTTATTTGAATTTTTGTAATCATAATTCTAATGTTTCTTACTAATATTAGGTTTTTTTGTCGGTTTTCATAGTTAAATGCTCTTATCTAACCGCTATTTTGATTTCGTCAGCTTAATGTTACTCCTATGGAATTTCGAATTTAATCCTCCTATCTTTACTATTTAATCTATTTGAATACAATAAATTGCATCTGAAAGAGCAAAAAATAATGAATGCTTCTGTGG
Source organism: Nephila pilipes (assembly GCA_019974015.1). NCBI lineage: Eukaryota > Metazoa > Arthropoda > Arachnida > Araneae > Nephilidae > Nephila > Nephila pilipes. The sequence goes on along the minus strand of BMAW01109453.1, from coordinate 3,081 downwards.
GATTACTTTTGTCCTCCTATTTTTAAAAATATTTTTATTCCTTTTTTAATGATTCGTTTGTGAGTCTTCCGGTTTTAAAAAATAATTTTAAATATTTTTAAGAATCGGAGGAGGAAAGTAATTCCCCAGAAGCATTCTTTTTTTTTCTCTTTCAGAAGCATTTCATTGCATTCAAATGGATCAAATAGTAAAGATGTGAGAATTAAAGTCGAAATTCCATAGAATTAACATTGCGTCCACTAAATCAAAAGGGCGGGTAGACAAGAGCTTTAATTATCGTCTGCTTCTAATTATTATTTGTTAAGTTAGTTTTAATATTATTAAATTTACAAAAAGTTGATTTGTTATTCTTGTGTTCTGATATATACATTGGCAGCGGACTTTTTAACTTATTGGATGTTATAAGCAGATTTTATTTCTTTACGATCCTGTAATATTATTACGTAGGATATTAAACCTTGTGTAACGAAAATCAGTTGTGCACAAAGGGAAATATTTTTTAGACTTATAATTTAATTCTCAGAAGCTACTGATATTTTCGTCATGATCTTTTAATAATCTGCATAAAATTAATCAAAGGAGACGTATTCGATTGTTTCCTTCGGATGTCCCAGACATACTCAATGAGACAGACTAAGAATTAAATAGTTCTTTTCTTTCTAAGTTTAGTCTCATTACATTGTAACTCAAAATAGGCTTACAACTCAATACAACCAGACACACTCAATGAGACAGACTAAGAATTAAATAGTTCTTTTCTTTCTAAGTTTAGTATCATTATATTGTAACTCAAAATAGGTTTACAACTTAGAATGTCGAAATTAATCATTGGGTATTTACAGAAAGTCTATATTTTAAGGACACAATATCATGAATTGGTACAAAATGCTGCAAAAAAACCAGGACAAACAATTTTTAATATAACTTTATAAGAAATAAATTAATTAACAAAATGTAACAAATAATAATAAGAGTATATATTTACTAATTAAGAAATTTAATTGATTTCAAAATGAACGCCTTTCAAAGTTATGCAGAGAGAGGCTCAAGCGCTTATTGAAATGTTTAGCAACAGACCGCCAGTTTTCCATCTTTGATCTATTCCATTCCCACCGAAGCAAATGCTGTAGAAAGTCTCGACTTTTGTGTGGTTTAGTGGAGGAACTAGACTTTAAAATGGACTATACACTGTAATACATGGAATTCATATCAGGTGAGTAGGGTGGCCATTCTGCAGATGATATCATGTCCGGAAAAAGAGCTTTGCACCACTCTTGTATCTTTTTGGCTTCGTGAATTGGAGCGAAGTCTTGTTGAAACGTCCATTTTACATTGCCGAAGTGATTTTTGGCCAACGGAAGAACAACAGCTTCTAGAATGCTCCGCTGGTACACTTATTGATTCATTTTAACGACCTCATTCACAAAAACCAGAGGTGTTTTACCACTTGCGCAAAATTCCGCCCCAGACTATAACCGTCTTTGGATACTGACGATGTTTAAGAATTGCAGAGGTGCTTGGAGCGTCTACAGACCAGATTCTATCGTTTTGGGAGTTACGAACTCTTAGGACGGTAAAAAGCTTCTCATCAATGAAAAATAGTCTCTTCCAGGGCTGGCTGGCGGCTCTTCTCAAAAGTTTTCGGCATTTTTGGAGTCGCAGGAGTTTGTTTTCTTCAGTGAGAAGCTGAGCTTTTTGGAACTTAAAAGACTTCAGTCCAAACTCTGTTTTTGTCATTCGCCACATCTATTGGTCTTTTATTCCCATATCACGAGCCATTTTTTTTTTTCATGGAAAACTCGAATTTCTCTGAACTCGCTTTCTGATGGCCTTATAATTCTTGGAAGTGTTCGCCGTACGTTTCTGTCCACTTCCTGTACATCAACTATCATTGCTTTCTCTTTGAAATGGCGGATTGCATCAGACACTGTTTGCCGCAACAAATGAAGCTAACGAAAGATTTCACACTGTCGTTTCCTAGCTTAAACAACTCTAAAATAGCAAATCTTTTACTTGACATTCTTACAACAAAATACAATACGTAAACTAAGAAATATTTGATAAAATATTTTATAATTAAAGTGGTACACAAAAAATGCACCAAATTAAAATGAAATAATTCAACTTCTATTCCATGATGCACTAATTTTGTCAGAGTTTATTTTTCCGCACCCTGAATTTGTGTTATAATCGAATGAATATACTTGAATATTGGTTTATTTTTTGTCTGAACATGTGTTTCGAATCATAGATTTCTTAATTTTAAAGACCGAATGAGGAGAATTATAAAGGGTTGTGTGTGGATGGGGGGTGTTACTATTTCGAGATTCTTAAATACAAGTAATAAAATTTTGTCATTAAAATAAATATTCAATAGCTTGACAATATAATTTTTTAATAAAACTTTAATATCATTCATGAAACATGTTTGATTAAAATTAAATCAAAGTAAATAAAAATATTTTTCTATAAATTTTTCCTCGAAAACATGAAAGCTGTCTCGTTACCCTTATGCAATGCTAACCTCTTACAGCGAGAACTACTTCATACTCTTAATTGGTAAATTACCTCCTGCTCCGAATATAGCTCGGTTAGCCTTGAGATTCGTATTTCTGAAACGTATGTAAACGTATACAGCTGTAGAGTGAGCTCGTTGAAGGAAAACTTTTGCGTACGAAACGATATGATTGGAGATTTGGGATGAGAACAGGATGTTTGTAATAATTGTACAGAGGTAACTAAACAGAGGTAACGCACGCAAAACGTGCATTACTACTATTTGTGTTGCATCGATCGAAAACTAGTTTTTTTAAACTTTTTACGTTTTTTGAAAGGCTGTTTTCTTCTTCATTTTGTACTTGTATTTCAGAATAGAAAATAAAGGATTTGAATACCATTTAAAGAATTTTCCTCCATAAAAATAAAAAAATAGTTTTTGAATCAAGGAATATTTAAGCAATAAATTACTCTCTACAAGAAAAATTATGATTAGGTTTTATTTTGAGCTTTGAAAAATAAGTCTTAAGGTGATTCCAGGGACGTAACGTTAATCCTATGGGATCTCAACTACCGTCCTCAAAT
>BMAW01109451.1:0-11889 GCA_019974015.1 Nephila pilipes | reverse complement strand
TATATATATATATATATATATATATATATATATATATTTGTGTGTTTGTGTGAGTATGATGAACCACATAATCACTTTCTTCTTTTAGATATTTCATCTCTTTTTCAACATACCATATTTTAACACTGAACCAAATTTACTAACCAATTTCCAGAAGCTATTTAACTGCAGCTATCACCTTCGCTGTGTAAAGTTGCGTTTTGGGTGCAGATACCTTAAATCTGTTCTAATCCCTGCGTCAGATGAATTCCGGTTAATTTTTTTGTTTGGGGGGAAAAAAACCCAATGATAACCATTAGTCGCTCTAATTTGTTAATTTGTCATTCTAATATTTGCTTCACTACTCCACACGTTCGTGATTTGTTTTTCTTGCATTGTTATATTTGCGCGCTAACTGTCTTTAATATAATTAAACTATATTAATTTGTAAAAAAAGGGTTTAACTCTTTCCAATGAATTATGGTCAAAATAACCATTATCAAGATTTAAATCAGTAAAATGACCTAATTCTCTTTCTCTCTCTCTATATATATATACATATATAAATACACACACACTCACAACCCAGACACACACACACACCCACACACACACACACACACACACACACACACACACACACACACACACACACACACACACACACACACAACACACACACACAACACACACACACACATATAATATCATATCACGAATGATATTTAAGTAGATATTAAATATTTTACTAATATTAATAAAACACATTTTGAATGCATGGCCAAAATGAAAGTCCCTTTCATATGAATAAGATTGTATAGTGATTCATGGAGAGACGTAAGACATTTCAGACTTTAGTAGGGTTTCAGCCACCAAAGGCTGAAGCTGAAGCACAATTACAATCTCAGATAATCATCAGAGAGGAGTGTATGCTCAAGAGAGGAGAGAATATGAGAGAAATTTTGTTGTGTAGAGTTATATAGCAGGAATCTTTCAAAATAAACGTCATTAGGAATAGGAATTCTAGTGAAATATCATAATAGGCAAGGAGTCTGAAGAGATTATTTTGACAAATTTACGATCGTGGAAAAAAAGGATTAAACAAATTTTATGAGCGCGTGATCTAACTAATAAATAAAAGGATAATTTGGAAGGGGATCAGGAAATAAGAACAAACTCTACTTTTTAATTAGCAATGGGATTGAATATGTAGTTAAATTATTAGTAAGAGAAATTATTCAATTAAAGTTGAATTATTCCACCCACCACACCCACGGCAGCACACATCCACACACACACACATATAGATTTTACTAAGTACAGTAAACTTCCTGTCGACTTTGATGAAATATATTAAAAGTTTGTTCTAACATTAATTAAACATTTTAAATTCATGGCCGAAATGAACAGTCTTTTTTTTTCATAATCAGTATATTTATTGATTCCAGTAGAGAGAAAGCGTTACGTTCTGATGACTTTAGCTCGGCTTCGGTTACCAAGACCGAAGCGAAAGACCATATGGATATTACAGATGAGTAGAAAATGTCAGAAGAGCATAAGAGAACAGATTATGAGAGAACGTAAGATTATGAGAGAGAATATATGCGAGAGCATTTGAGAGAGTATATGAGAGAGAGCTGTTTCGTTGTGAATAAGTTATATAGCTGAGATTTTTCACAATAGATGTTATATAACACGTGACCAACAAAGACACATACCAACAAAAGACAGGGTGTCTATTAGGGATAATTTTGGCAGATTTATAACCATGGGAAAGTGGATTAAGCAAATTTTATGAACACGGGATATAATAAATAAAATGATAATTTGGAATTGGATCAGAACATAAGAATGAACTCTTTACTTTTGAATTAGAGGGGAATGGGATAGAATATATAATTAAATTTTTAAATCAATATATATATTCTTTTGAAAGTGAAAAACAGTTTTCGGTCAAACCTGTATTTTGTAATATGTGTAGTATGACTGTATGTAAATAATTCTTACATCATTGAAAAATAAAAATAAGGAGCTAAAATAAACCCCAAAGACCTTTTCAAAAGTAATAAGTACAGTAAATACATACACAAAATTCGAAAAAAAAAAAAAAAAACCCAAGAAAAAGACATACCATGAAATGCAGATTGAGAGTAAGAGTTAAAGACATATTTTGCAAAGTGTTTGTAACACTTAATGCAATTCAGTTAAGAAAATGAATTTAGCGTCTACTGAAAATTTGATAGTAAAATATTAAACTCCTACTTTTATCAGTTTTAAAATGGAGTACTGTGTCAGAGTTTTTTTTTTGTTTATACTGCATCACTATTTCAAAATACAGCGTCATTATTTAAAAAAAAACCCATGAAAATGTGTTTAGATCTCTAGTTTACATAGAATACTTAAAGCAATTGAGTTAAAAACGTAAAAACAACACAAAATGTTTTGAAATATGAAAAATACAATATTCTAAAAGAGACCGAGATAAAAATCTGAAGCCGAAAAATGTTTAATGTACATCGAGTGTTTAAGTAATCGAAATCTATTTTCATCCAATGTAAGTTTCATTGACTAACTTTATTTTATCCAAGCAAAATATTCCAAAACTGACACGCAAAATTTTATAGCACGCTTTTAAGCAATCTTTCAAAATGGATTCTTTCCGCAATCTATGAATAAATGACCAAACTATAAAGAGCAATTTTTACCTCCAGTTGACATTTAATATTGAAGATGTAAGAAGAAAATATTAAAATAGCGCTTGGAAACTTTCAATACTATATAAGTGAAATGCATGATGGGTAATCGGTAAGCCTTTCAAAAGGTTATTAAATATAGTATAAATATTGCTTTGCCGAGCAAACAAATAAATTTTAAAATTAGTGTTCATTTATATAAAATGTTAAAAGTTTTAAAGAGGTTCGCTAGTCAATTTTCATTCAGCTACCCTTTGAATATTTCTAAGAATTGTTAGATTGATGGGTCTTGGTTTATTATGTAAATCAGCATGGATAATTAAATCGAAGTGTATTGAATAGTAGGCATGGTGGAGAGATTATATATGATAGAAGAGAGAAGTTAGGGCTCAAGAGGTTGAAGGAACCACCTCTAGGAAAATATTGGAAGGTTATTTATAGGAGAGAGAGACTGAAAATTTGACTCAATGATTAATATATTTGAAATGATCATCGATAATTTGATATTCATTAGAATCCAGCTAACAAATTTATTACTGACTTGGATCCTGTTAAGTCAGTGGTAAGATATTATTTTACAATATTCATCTTAAGGGTGGACGAGTGGAGGGTTTCTTCTCATTCGTGATAAGAATCTTGATTTTGGATTATTTTCAAAAAAAAATTATTAATTAGGTTTTCAAAATGGCTTTTGTCTGTATGGACTCTATTTATTTGTGATGTTCCAATACGTGCTAGAAGTGAAACCAAGGAGTTACAAATCATATTAAGTGTGCATGTGATAAATATTTTCATTTCTTTGCATTTTCTTCATCAAAATTACTCCATATTTTAAATTTTTTTTCTGTAAATGAATGATTTTTATTCTTTTGAATTTATGATATATTTTTATGGAACGCTCTTTTTTCGGATCCATAATTCTTTATAGAATTAATTTATATAAAGTAATTATTATCTACGTGTAAACAAATTAGATTAGCTAATTGTAATTAAATTTAAACAGTAAAATGAAATTCTGACTTTGTAAAATATGTTAAGAATTTTTTTTAATAGAATTGTATTTCTTACAATCATAAATATTTACTTCAGTTATGAAACCAAGAATATGTGGATTTATAAGAAAACATATGGATTTATATGTACTTGTACATGGATATCTGTAATATGTAAATATATAATATGGTTACAAGAAAACATATTATATATTCAAAAAGTAAGATGTGATTTTTTTAGATAAGATTTTATTTCACTATTTATCAATGTCATATCTTTTTAAATCAGCTATTCAAAATGTTTTAAATCAATTCCCTTTATGGTCCTTTTGTGTTCAATTGTTCAAAACCGTTAGAGCTCTTATGTCCATCTCTTATGTATCTTCAGATTTCATTAGCTTACTGGAAAATGTGTGAATCTACAATACACATATTTTTTCTCTCACAATGTGTAATGAATATGTAAATCAATACATTTCTCGAACTGTTATTTTAAAACTGTAATGACAAACAAAGATTGTAGGTAAAAACTCAATACTACAGAATAAACAAATTTTTTGATCATATATATTATTCTACAAAAATGACTCTGGATCAGTAATTTACTTTTTCCTGGAGTACATCCTCAAAGCTGCCAAATGAAGAAACTTGTGTTCATTTTAACTTGAAACTTTTTGTCTAAATATGTCTTTTGGCATATTATAGTGATCAGATATTAATAAAGCAAAGACTTTCAGATACTATAAAATTCGATCAATTTGGATATAATTTGAGAATAAATTCGTAAAAATTAAGAAATTTTAAGCAATCTAGGCTAGAAGAACTTAGAATTGTTTATGTGTTGGGATAATGACTCCATTAACTCAGAAACGACAAAAGATGCTATTTTTTAATGATAAAGTCTAAAACTATTTTGCTACATGTGGTTTAATTTTGTTACGAGACAGATATTAATTTCAAGTATCTGTGGGACCCTTAAGATCTGATGATATTTTAGTCTCAGTAGTAAGCAATTAAACTTACATATGAGGATAGTTCAAAAAGTGTCCATGTTATGAGTTGGAAATGTGTGTTAGTAATAAGAAATGGTAATAAAGTCATTCAATTCAGTATTGTCCAGTGATTGCTTATTTCTAAAAAATGTATAACTAATACGACTTCATAACCCATAAAATCGTTGTTAAAACTTTTTGGTAATGAAACCGACTTTGGCACCTTCTTTGGAAAAGATTCACCGGAAGTAAACCATTGTTTTGATTATTGCTAGATTTCTGGTGGGTAATGTGGAATCTAGGTCTCTCATTGACGGTGGCAACTCGTCGCTGCACCAATCTAATTTTGAATTGACATCAAATGACTACCAAATAAAAGCTAATCCATAGTTTAGTGTCATATTTGTTTGGAATCCTTTAACAGATTGCAGATAAGAATAGTAATACCACTTTGATTTAGTAACGACATCTGATGTCAAAGATGAATTTTTTAAATCACATTCGAATGTGCCTTAATCAAAGAGTAATCAAAATGCAATCAAAAAGTAAATAAAAACGTATGAATCTTCTTTTAAATGGATGTAATGAATTGAATAAAAGAAACTATTTAAACCTTGGAAACGATATTTCCCTAAGCCTGAACATGAATTGTAACATGACAGATCCTCTGAGCTCAATCTTAATCGCTGAGTGAAAGACCTGAGAAAAGAGGGAAAGTTTTTTTTTTCTTCTTTCGGGAAGGATCATCATAAAAACTCATTTCTGGTGTGTCGAGAAAGATGTTTGCGATGATGGATTGCTCTATAGTGAACGTGACGATTTCCCCATTGTATTATTTCCTTTTTTTTGTTTACTTGTGCAGCTGAGGTCAGGCATTAAAAAGTAGCATGATTCAGAAACTATTATTTTCAAAAACATTAGTAATTAGTCGATATTAGACTAAAACTATTAGATTAAGATAAGAGAAATATTTTTTGTTGTTGATTTGACGTGTTCGAAATCTTAAAAAAGAATGTAATATGTTTCGAGCAATGAAAATTCTATGGTATTAATCACATTTTGCAATAAAGGTGTAAAAATCTAGTTTGACAGTTTTTTCAGCTATTATATTCGCTAAAATATTCTCAAAGAAATTGATTGTAAATTGAGCTTAGTATCCATTAATTAATTTTTAAAACTATGCATGAGAATATACTAAAGTTTTAAATATTACTACGAAATAACCGAGATATCTATATCTGGATAAAATTTATTCAGTATTTCAATTGATCCTTATATATATAATGTTGTTACTTGAAGGTATTCATGCTGGTTTGTTTCGTTTCAGAAAGCCGTTGATTTAAGTCACCTGCAGTATCATGAAGGTTTAATTATTATTTGGGTGTATCGAAATTTTTTAATTATTATTAAAAATTATCGAGGTAGAAACATTTTTTTATTTATTATTCATAAGACTCTTCGACATATATTCAAATTTCAGTTACACTGTTTCCCAGAATTTATTGAGTTTTCAAAATCCGTCATTGTCAGCAACATTAATAACTGTAATTGCTGTAATTTACAACATTATATACATCACGATAAATTATAATACTGAATAAATTTTATTTAGGTGTCTCAGTTATTTTTTAGTAATAATTGAAACTATAAGATATCCTCTCGTATCTCAAATATAATTTTAACATTTCTCTTTCCGCTAAATTATGCATGTGATACAACATTATTTTAACATTTTAAAAGATTCTTATTCAAATACATGCCAATTTTTTTTTCCTTTCAATTCTGCAAATGTGATTGCCTCATTCTATATTATTTAATTTATTTGGATAATATGAAACTTTTAGTAACTTTTATTTTAGAATGTGCTTTTGTTTTTAATTATTCTAAATTAAAACTATACTATACATACGTACATAGATACTGTCTTCTTAATAAGAAAACCCAAAAAATATAGTCGTTTGCAAATTGAAAAAAAAGTTTCTCTCTCTTTCAATTCTACAAAAGTATGCCACATTTCAAATTATTTAATTTAGTTTAATGATATAAAATTTTAAGCAATGTTTATTTTCGAATGAGTTTTTGTTCGTGTTTAATCTTAATTAAAAACTTTTAGCTGACAAACGTTCAAAGGTACAGTCTTCTCATCAAAAGTTTGAAACATGTTGTCATTAGCAAATATATTTTTCCTTTAATACGAAAGTTATTCAAAAAGTTCATGTGGAAATTTGGGTTTAAGTATGGGAAATGTGAAGGGAGTAAATCATTGTAATATTAATCTTTGATAGTTAATCCCTTTTCTAAGAATTCCATCTGTGTGGAGCCATTCGCAACTAAAATAAATTGTCGCCATTATTTTTCAGTTCGATGAGACATCTTCATCTTCTTTGTAAACACCAATTTTTTTGTTTGCTGCTTGTTTTGCGGTGTATAATGAGGAGTTCAAATTTCTTAGAGTGGGAAACTCGACACGTAATTACAACGGCAACTCACTGCACCACAATAAGATTTTGATTTGGCAACAAATGGCTTCAAATCAAAACTAGACTATGATTCAGTGTCAAATTTGTTTTGGCACCATTTAATTGATGACAGTACGTAATGGTGATACCAAATGGTATTAGCAACAGAATATATTACCAGAAATAAGTACTTTTTGACCCCTCAATGGTTTTTTTAAATATTGGTTAGTATTTTAAATTCGAAAGATTCCGAAATCACGATTGTGGGTGAAAACTGTATCCCCCCTTCAAATTGAATGATAAAATTGTTAATATATAATAAAATCGTTTCAATTAAATGAAAAATAGATTAATAATAATAAAACTTTTTGGGTAAAGTAAGTTACGTAATCAATTAGCTCATAACTATGATATATCTAAACAAAGATTAAACTTGTTAGTCTTGCCAAATTTCCTGATTTTTCTTGAGAAAGAATCAATTTTTCGCATATGATTAAACCTCGACGCTTTCGAGAAAAATCTAAAATTAATCTCCTTTCTAAAATAACATTGTCTCCCTTTAGTTACATATTTTCTTTCTAAAGCACTTCGTCAATCTTTTTCGCTTATGTAAATTTTGTTTTATCTTTCAATACACGTTATCTATTATTAGGAATAAAAACACATTTTTTCCATTCACCTTAATGTAAATTAGTTATACTCTTCCTTGAAATTAAAACGATACAAGTGAATATTACTTTTCAAACTAATTTCTGTCTTTGGAGAATTCGATCTTACAGGATGTGTTATTTTAATTTGTGCTTATATTTAGTGACATTTTGTGTTTCCCACGGATTTTCAACCTCGATTTGTCTGTATGGCAACAACCTGTGACTTAGCTAGATACTTGTTACAATTTCATGACTTTTAAAGGCACAGTCCTTTCTAAATTTCATATTTCATATTCATCTGATAAGTTTCAAGTATTTCGGAACTCTTGATAATTAAATTAATGAACATCTTTTATAGAGAGTGAGAAATAAGTTATGGTGTTCAAGTACTTTTCACACATAAATTTCTTTAATGAAATAGTGAAATTAATCCCTCAATAAAGACCAGTCAACAAAAATGCGTGGGTGAATAGATTTTGAACCTCAAAGCAAACTTCAGCTGTTTAAAACAGCCACACAACGAATAAAGCATCTATAAGTAAGTTTTTTCCAACAAGTATTGTTACAATTACAACGTTTTCTTCATCCATCGAAATTATATTAACCTATCACAAATATCGTCATGAGATTCAAGATTTATTAAACTTTTAATTTGCAAAAGTGATTCTTTAAAATAAATCTTTTGAAATAATGTCATTATTTTACAAGCAATTTCACTGCAAATAGGTTGGTTTTTGTATCTGCAAGAGATTGCAAAAATACGTTAGAAATGAGCAAACCTCGAAATTCTGTACAATTGGTAGATTTTCTTTCCTAAATTACGTTTTTCTCGCAGTAGACTAAGATGTTAAATGAAGATCAGAAAAGAAGAAATCAGAAGAAAGTTTTCTTGAGGAAGAACGTTAAAAGTCCATTTTTTCACTGTTAATAGGATGAAAACAGTATTCAATCAATGTCGAGTAAGTGATCACAAAACTGCAGTCTGTGTAATACTTTTGGAAAACAATGGACGTTTTCCTATGCACCTTCCTCCAGAAAAATAGTGACTCTTTTGTGATGTAATCTGTGGATATCTCAGGAGATGGAATCAAATACTTTTTGGGAATTATTTTGACACCTGTTTAAATGGGGGAATAATTTCCAAGGAATTAAGATTTTGCATAAGAAATTTATACAAAAGAAAGAATATAGAAATGTACAGAAAATTTGAAAAAATATTTATAAATATTCTAAGGAGTTAAAAACTTATTGTTAAGTTTCATAAAGTGCAAAAACTAAAATATTAAAAAATACCGATTAAAATCAAACATCATAAATGAAATGTTGACTACATTTATATTATTGCAATCTGCTCCGTTACCAAATTAAAACAGGTAAAACAAACTTTTGTAATATTTCAAAGATTTTCATAACGATATCATCAAAGGTTTTCACATTAATATTCAATATTGATTATTTATCAAATATAGTGTGAGAGCTGAGACCCTATTTGATCTTAAAATAAATACCCTAAAAATTAAATGTTTTTCACCAAAATAAAGTACATACCAAAGTAACAAAAGGTATATTTTTCAAACTTGAAAAATAATTCGAATTTACTCAAAATCAACATTTGATCATTGGTCGAGTAATTTTCTGGTAATGAGCCTGGAGGTGCTATGATATCCATCTCTTGACAACAGTGGACATACTCTGCCTGCGAGTTGCTGAATTGATAGATTGGAGAAAGTGGAAATATTTTCATATTTTTATTTCCATTAAAGTTTTCTTTTTCACAATGAAAAGAAAAGAAACCCTTCCGTTGTATTATCCCACAGTGTGAGATAATTGAAAAAAGCTGATGAATTTTTTTCTTCGACCGCAAATGCTGTATTTGTAAAGATACAAATTTATTGAATACTTTTTCAATAGTGCTTTCTATTTTGAATAAAACGATTATTTTTGTGGTAATCAATCTGCGAAACAAATAGAGAAACTCTTCGCAGTTAACATTTATTTTTGCCTTCATGCAACTCGGATAGTTATTTTTTGTTGAGGAAGACGGGAAATTTCAAATTAAAACAAAGCCGTTTATTCAAAAATATACGAGCTCATTTACGGCACATTTAATTTATTAACAACATACAAATAAGAATTTAAAGAGAGAATTTGAAGAATAACATTTTAGGATGAATAATTTTCGCTCACGTTTACAATCGCGTTCTCTTAGCAAACAGTACCAATACTTGGCTTTCATCAAGGACTCGAATTTCAACAATACTGATAGTTATCATTCGGAATACAAACTTAAACGAAGAAAGTTAAGTTTTGATTACATTGGGAAAACTTAGCATTTTTATATTACTAAAGTAAAATAGATATATTATTTCATTTTCTATATTCATTGAAGTTAGTTAATAATAATTCAGAAAGGAACAGTATAATAAACTATTTTCCACCTTAAAATATATTAAATCATAAAATCAAATTGTGATGTTAATACTGGGGTATTTTCTACCCGAAAAAAACATTGAAAATTAGAAGTTATATTCTAATATTGCTTAAAAGTTTCCTTTTAAAAGCGGAAAAACCATTTTGATTGAAGTAAAATAAATCATTGTGCACAATTTGTACTATAATCTGAATAAAATAGTTATTTAAATTTAATAATTAGCATTAAAGGAAAACTAATTTCTTTTATTTATCCTTTATTTTATGTCAATTTCTCATTTTATATGGCTAACACATAAAAGTAGATTATAATTTCCAGGACACTAATTCTTCGGTACCTAAAGCAAAATTAAACATTTATTTTTATGTCAGTTCTATCGAAATTTGCTAATTAAACTGTTACGATTAAAAATTAAGCGAAAACCTATTTTCTTGGAAGTTTTCCATTTGTAAATAGTTGAATAAATTCCATTGCCAACAAGTCAGTGCTATTTGAATCTGTTTCTTAATTTTTGTGATTTAAAAGTAATATTTAAACAGTAATAATTCTGATTCGTATTTAAAGTAACATAATTTATACCCATGCAAAAGATTTTAAATTGGGTATAAAAAGAAGATTTATCTCGAGATGTTATAGTTATTTAGAGTATGATTCCTAATATCATAGTTAAGTCATTTTTATTTGATAACTTCTATTTTCTCTTATTTTGAATAATGTTCTTTGTTGAATTCCTTTTTACTACAATAGAGATTATTACCAGCGTGATGCTTATTATTTCTTTTTTCATATTTTATCTCGCTTTCATTATTCGTTAACTTTTCTTTAAGGATCATTATTTGTTATTTTTATCTTTTTAATAAAAGGTATTTATGATGTAAATTTTATTTTTTGCTCATTACTTATTTTTGATTACTGTTTTATTTCTTACTCCATTATTTATTACTGTTTTATTTCGTACTCCATTATTTATTACTGTTGATTCCATCTTCACTTCATATTTATAGTTAACATTTTTTTTCGTGATCACACTGATATACTTCATTATATCTTTTCTTTTCATTTCATTTGCGCTTATAATTATGAACACTATATTCTGCTTCATGCTCATTGTTCTTTTTTGATATGTTTCAATTTGTATTCTTTTCTTATTATTTTATTTGTTGTTATTTAATCTCTGATTATTGTGTCCGGGAATGCATTTTAAGATACATATTTTTCCTTTCTCGTTATTATTCAAATTTTGTTTTAAATATTAGTAAATTGTCAAAATACCGAGTTTAATATCATACTTTTTACAGATTTATGACGAAACAAGAATGTACTTTTCATAAACACATTCATAATTGAAATAACTTAAATGTATTTGTTCACGAATATTATCCTTTAAATGAATTTTTTTAATTGTGTTAAAAACAAATCGAACAAGAGAAAAGAACAAAACATTTTTAAAAGATTTTTTTTCTTAATTAATTTCATACCTTTTGTTAAATAACAAAAGATAATAAAAACTGAGCTATTTCAGCCATTGTGAGAAATTACACACGTTGATGAAACGCTCAGTAAATACAATGTTTTTATATACGTACTTTTCTGCCCAGCTTTAAAAATATTGAATAGACGTGGGTATCAACACATTTTCGCATACAATTTGGTTTTATACCATGTACCATTTTCGAATTAGTAGTTCTTTTTT
>BMAW01109447.1:195963-218293 GCA_019974015.1 Nephila pilipes | reverse complement strand
CGCACATCAAGTTTGTGGGTAAGAAAGCATATTTTTGGGCCCCAGGCTGAACTTTAACTTAGATACTTACGGTGTTTCTATTGTTTTGTATGCATCTGGCTGCACCATACATTTCCCAGAACATAAAATCTATTGCTCCCCTAGAGCATAGATAACTCTTCTTCTGCAGCCATATAGCCTCCCTCTCATTATGCTCTTAGTAGATGCAGAATAGCCACCTATTTAATAATATATGTTAATATTATTAGTCCAGTTTATTATATTATTATTAATAATAATATAATAAACTTGAAGAGTTATTCAAGATTATTATATGCCTGCACTCCATTCTGGAGTCCAGGCATATAATAATCAATAATTTTTCTCTAATTTAATATATAAGACATTTCAGTCTAACATGGTAATATAGGAGGACGAAATTTAGTTTGAAAACCTAATCGCCAAAAAACGGACTTCAGTTCTGGTATGTACTGCATCAAGTTCTTATATAAGTTTGTATATAAAATTTATAAAAATACCAAAAAGGTTCTTATATCTATTGAAGAATATAAATGTGATTAAAGAATTTTAAAAATTAATTTTATAGCTCTATTTTAAGAAATAAATGTGATTAAAGAATTTTAAAAAAGGAATTTAGAGCTCTATTTGAGAATATCCACGTGATTATGAAACTTTTTTTTGGGTTTAAGAATTATTAGTTGGGTATGATACATTCCCCCCTAATATCTGAGAGTATAACAATAAAAATAAAACTAGTAGAGGAATAAGCACCATAAAAGGAGTAATATATTTTCTACGTATTTACAATGTTTCCTTTTTACACTGACTAGTATTCATTTTCTTCCTGAAGTCACTTACCACAGAACAGAAACTTTGGGGAAGAGATGGGGAACAAATGTGCATAATTTATTGTATCAGACATAAAATCCATTATAGGTTACTGTAACGTTATCTATGTGAAACCTTAATAATTCTTTGCATTCTTTGCGACTCAATGATACCATTACCGTGAAGGAAATTGTAACCTAGTTTCATGTTATACAACAAATGAGATAAGAATCTTTGCATTTTTGCGGCGTTATCGACATTCACAGACCAGATTTACCGTTTGATCTCGAACTGCGATTTTATTCTTACCGTTTTGCTTCTGATATCGCAGTTCCAATCAAACATTGAGGTATGTACGATGTTAACAACAATAATAGTAAACCAAGATGGTAAGTAAAAAGAAGTAAATATATGTTATTGTAGTCTGCATTCTTAGCATATTTCAATTGTTTATATATAATGATACTTTCAAGTTACACAAAATACAGCAATATGTATCTTAAATATTTTTTCATGCTCTAAGGGAGAGATATTTTGATTAAAAAAGGAATATTTAGCTTAGTGACCACGTCTTAGTGACTTAGTGAGAAAGACCACGTGAATCAATTTTTTTCTTTCTAAAAATGATTTAAATAATTAGATAATCATCATTCTTGTAAAGACTTATTCGTAATGTGAAATTGGATAATACATAAAGATTCATATATATATATATGTAAATTATAGCTAAAGAAAAAATTATATTAATTATTATACGAACAAGCATTTTACAAATATTGCAAAATAATAGTAAAGTAAAATTTAAATAAAATATTGGAGTGAAAAACAGATTATCTAAAATTTAATGCATTAAAAGTCTTATGATATAAGAATAAGTCATAAAATTGCGGAAAATGTAATATTTAGTTTGTTCCGGAACATTTATTAAATATGTAATTAATTTAAAATTAAATAATAAAATCGGTAGCTTAAGAAATTACATTGCTCAAAATATCATGCTCTTTCCAAGACTTACAAAGCTTATGTTAAAAGAAAAGAATTAAGGTATTAAATTCAAAAACAGAGATAAAGAAATTCTGAAACTGTCTCAAGTTTGAAACTGAAGAATAGCGTGTTTATATTAGTATTATGGATTGAACTATCGCACTTTAATAAATTACTTTATAACAAAATAGTATGAAACCGAAAATAAGCAGAAGTCCCAAATAAAACAATAATTCAACAAAAAAAAAAAAAAAGAATATATAAGCAAAAAAAATTAGATTAAATTAATCCATTAAAATAATCTATACATATTTATATGCTTTATTAAATAATTCTAACTTTAAAAGACTCAAAAAACACTTACTTCCAGAAGCACAAGTGATGTTCTTAAGCATTCCTTTCATTTTGGCGGGAAAATTAGTCATAGATAAAATCCTTTTAACTACCAAACTACGTTTGATATATATATATATATATATATATATACATGCATACATATACATAAATTATTAATATTAGTTAGAAAAGTATAATTTTAAATTATACAAAATCGCACTATATTAAAAATTATAAATTAATTTTAAATAAATTTATTAAAACAGATAACCTACAAATATTACAGAATTATTGAAAAACTCAGTAAATTATTAAAACAAGCAAACAATAAAATTACAAATGTTACTGTAAGTTAATAAAAGCATGCAAAATATTATAATGAAAATCAAGCCACACTTTTAATGAAATACAAATTATCCGTAATGATTTCAATTCAAAACATATATAAGCCATTAAAGAAATTACAACTGAATTAAATAAAATGTTACGTAAAATATAACAAATCTAAAGAGAAAAGAAAAGAATTTATGAATCTAAGAGGGAAATAAAGTAATGTAAATACTGTTCTCCAATTTTGGGTTGTGAAATTTTTGTTTAAACTATTTTCACGGATCCAACTATTACATCTTCGGTAATTACGTTATAATTAAAGATGTAAGCCGAGAATTATCAAAATTTCTGAATCGAAAATAATTTCAAATTAGAAAATGAAAAAATAATAATAAATAAACAAATAATCCAAACCAAAGAAAATACCATAAGTTTAAAAATACCCTATACCCATTAATTCAAATTTACAAGTTTTTTTTTTTGAAAAAACAGCTAGAAATTATAACTTTTACTTTAACCAAAACTGTGATATTCATCTCATTTAGATTTGGTGA
The DNA here is from genome assembly GCA_019974015.1 of Nephila pilipes. Taxonomy (NCBI): domain Eukaryota; kingdom Metazoa; phylum Arthropoda; class Arachnida; order Araneae; family Nephilidae; genus Nephila; species Nephila pilipes. The sequence goes on along the minus strand of BMAW01109447.1, from coordinate 215,261 downwards.
GATATAACCTTGTTATGACCACCAAATTATTGATCGATATGTTGAATGTAAAAAAAAACTAAAGCATTTACTAAAAATACTTTTCCAAACATTTTTCAATGACCTGAAATGTTTGTACCAAAAAATTTTAAATTTAAAACATTTTGTGATAATTGATCTTACTTAATTCAATAGAACTAAGAGATTATTAAAGTTCATAAAAGAAACTTCTCTAATAATTTCACTTTCCTTCAGTGGTCAAAATTAAATTAAATTTTTTTTAAGGAAACCAAAATTTATTAAATCAATATTACATTAGAATATATATATATATATATATATATATATATATGTGTGTGTGTGTGTGTGTGTGTGTGTGTGTCAGGAAATATATATCAAGCACATATTGAGTAGTTTTAATTATAATTTAAACAGATATTTTTGTATTGCTAGTAATGAGAAAATTAACAATAGCAAATATTAAAATGCTTAACTTGAGTCTGAATTATTCCTCTTCACGATCATGAAATAATTAAAATAAGCCCTAACTTTTACAGATATATATATATATATATGCTATTATGCTAAGATATTTTATTAAAATACATGTGATAGGCAAGATTGATCTCTATGACTTACTGTTATCATATTAGGTTATCTCATATGTTTCAAAGCCATTTTGTTGCCGCGTTTTTTGGGTAACAGCACGCAAATAGTTTATGCTAAAATAATTTCATATTTTTAACTATCAAAATGACCAGTGTTATTAAATCATTAATGTTTATTGTATGAACAACTACAATAACAAAATGAAAGAAAAGAGTTTTGAAGATATTTACCATAAATTATATAAGGAATTATATTGAAATTCTTATGTTACTAATGCTTGATAATTGTTCAATTAGCATATAAAAATAATTTTTTTAGTATTATGAATTCACTGTTTTGGTTTAATTATATTACTTATTTGGTTTAATTTGTTTTGGGATGCCTTAATTTTTAAACTACATGAAAGTATATTTTTGACGAAAAATTAGAAATGCCTAATTTCTGGCAATAGGAAACATTAACTGTACTGTGATGTTTGTTTAAGGTTTGAAGATATAGTGAAATAAATTACGATACTTAAAACGTAACAAAAACTTTATTCTAAGACCGCTAGTTAAACAGTTGGTTTTACCCGTATACAACTGTTGCTGCAATTAATCCGATCCTTCGATTGACACATCGAACTCTCGTATATGCACCACATAGGAAACTTTTGAATCATTGTTTAACAGAAGTGAATACTACATCTTACATCCAAGAATCGACGTTATATTTGCTACAAATATGACTCAGCAGCTGAAACCCATAACGTTAACATTCAAAAATATTCAAAACAAAAAGGTATAATCCTTAACACAATGCCCCAATATGTATATATTATGGAAAAAACAATATTTAATTATGAATACCACTGAACTCTTAAAATTATTTTATGCTAAAACAGGGACTATTATACACTTCATCATTTCTAATTAATTAGATAATTCTAAAGGCGCAAATAGATTGGTAGGGAACATACTAAACTAAACACAGACACACACACACACATATATTGAGAAACGTTCGATTCCACACAAAGTTTCAAAGTTGCATTAAATTTTTGCAAAGAGATTACTAATCTTTGTAGTCTAGACGAATATGGTGCACTTTTAATTAAGAACAAGAGTGGATTATAATCCATGTAAAATAAAATTTCGGTGCCAAATACCTACGATCCAAGCCCTTTCAAATTCCATAAAATCGCGATTGCCTCCCATTTAATGATTGACCATGTTTGCTGGACTTTGGTCAATTTTTGATTTGCATAAAATATTGGATAAATTTTTTCACCAAGCCCTTGCAATATACACATAGCAACGTCTACTGACAAAACATCAGAATGAATGATATATGACCTGTGCACTCAGTTTTTGAGTTCTTTTGCAAATCACATTAGTATACAAGAAAAGATCATCGCTAGCACCCATTTCAATTTTTCGATCACTACTTCATGTTCCGACTTCTTCGGAATTTCGTCGGAAATCCTCCTTTTCATTAAGTCACTGAGGAACTACACAAGCTCTGAATATTTGGGATGTACTCGTGATAATGATTGCATGAACCGAGAACACTACACAATTCCTTATTCGTGGAAGACACTAATTTTTTAATCAACCGCGCCTTTTTTGGATCAGACTGCCCAAACCTACAAAGGGTTCTAAAGTCTTCACATGTGGTTTTACGAAATCACGCTTCTAAGGTTAAGAATGAAGTTCGATTCTTCCACAACCTCCATAAAATGATACCCAAATGCTGCAAATGCTTACTGAAATTTCTTGAAAATAAGGTGGTATCATCTATATACGGAAACAGGTTTAACATTTAGCTATCTTTCTAAAGGAAATTGCTTAAATTTCTTCTTTGAAAATAATAAAGATATTTATTTGGTTTGATATTCTATTAATGTCGCAGAAATTATGGTCACACTGTAGAAAAGTCACTCTGTTGCGTATTTCAATGCAACTGTACATTAAAATGCTAATGTACATGAATAGAAAAATAACATAGTCAGGTATTAAATTATACTAAACTAATGTAATATCAAATCATTATACAAATACTCTTAAAATCTATCTGCCGCAATGATTTTAGAATAAATGCATGAATCAACTTCTTTTTGTACATGAAACACTGAAAGAAAATATTTTTTTTTAAAAAAAAAGGCATGCTATTTACTCAATATATTTCAATTAACCCTAAAAATATTGCTAATAGAAGTCGAAGGCGATATATATATTTACTCTTGTTAAGTGTAGAAAATATTTCAGAGTAAGGAATGTACAGGATTTTATTATATATGATGTTACCGCTAGTGTTTTTGCATTATACATGAATACCAATAACATGTCCAAATTCCTTTCATCGTGATGTCACTTTTTTCTGAAATGATAAAATACTCATCCATAATTAAAAATAGCATTAAGTTTTCTTCAAAAGGATTCAAGTTATCCGCTGAAGTAGGTGTGAAGAAAAAATTCAATTTTTTCATTTTTTTTTTTTAAAGATCACACGAGATTCCTTCAAGCTACCAAAACTTCATAAAAAGAGTCAATGTTAAAATTTAAATATGAGATATTTCACATAAATATTTGAAATATTTGAGAATATATAACAACACTAGAAATAGAGAGAGAGAGCAATAAAATATTTGATATATATGGTAATTTTAATCTCTATGCTCTCCACGTGTATTACATTTCTTGCCAAAATTACTAAGTATTGTATATAGAAAAGTAAATTTCTACAAGAAAGTATAAAGAAATAATAATTGAGAGATTTTTCAAATTTAAGTTTTCACTAAGAATACATGTTGTACTGTATGAATTAAAAATATTTTGTTGGATATTTCTTTTCATGTTTATGCATTTTCTTTATCTTTTAAGAAGTAAGGAATCTGTAAAATTCGGTTTTTGAGTTTTCTTGCAGATTCCTTATTTTGTATAATTTATTTTCAGAGACGTTGCTAGTAATGTAGAAGACTAATTATTTTTTCTTTTTGTCTGTAATAGTATTGTTGAACTGTACTCTAAATTGAACGCAAAAAGTGACGATGTTTACCTATATTTTAGGAGAAGGCAGTAACTATATTAATTGTGTTTGGAAGTAATATTAAATATTATATACTTGCCTTATGAAAGGTGGATATTTTAACATTGAAAGACTTGCAATGAAGTTCATAAAAATTCCGAGATAATTTTGAAGGATATGAGGAGAGTTACAAATTTTGTTTTACTAAAATATTTATAAAAATCATGAATTAATTCCTCAACAGAAACGTACCAATATACTAAGCAACGGTTTTTTTTTACTTAGTAACAAAATATTTAAAGCATATTTAAATATAATTTGGATTTTATTGTTTATTAACCTTGCCCTCAGAAGCAACACGAGGGACGGACCTTGTAATTCTGAACTTCGGACAAGTGACGAGAAGACTCCTGAACTGACATCTTCCTCTCCAAATTTCTACTCTACGCCATCGGGAGGACTTAGAACCTTGACAGATTTAGCGTGAATAAGCCCCACTGCATGATATAGTAATATCAAGCAATCCACAGTAATATCAAGCTTGAATCCACAGCTCAACGAAAATAAAGCCGGTTGCGAGTTTGAGAGCCCAATGTTCCGACCTGGAACATTGGACTACCATGGCCGCATATTTAAGTATGAAGTACGGATATTTGAAAATAAATATTATATTGTTTTGTAATTTGTTTTTTCTCTGCAATATAAAATTTCTTAAATAAGAGACTAAAGGTTAGAATAATATGGATAAATGTTAACAATTACGACATTCATGTATAGCTACTATGAGAAATTAGATAGATGCTATATATTGTTTCATGTGGCTGATTTTTTAAATATATTTTATTATTAAACTTTTATGCTTCATATTAGAGCTTAAAGTGGATCGCAATTCCGTCTTACAGACGTTTAGATCTAAATTTTATGCTCTTCTTAGTTTAAGTACGTAGTTCAATGCATACTATAGAGATAGGAAGATTTTGTTACTGTTACGGCATAGAAACAATAAATAGTCAAGATTTTTCATGAAAGATCTTAGTCAAAAGTTTTATATAAAAAAATACTAACTAAATGAATATCAAAGTAAGTCAATAAATGTTGGAATTAAATTTTCTTAGCATAACCTTTTACAAATGAATATAGTTATAGTAAGAATAATTTTTACTTGCTAAGTATATTTCTTGTTTTATCTAAATGACCATTAGAACTCTGATCTCATACTGATAAAATGGTTTTAAATGAACGTATGACTAATTTTTATGTTTTGAATCGAGTTAATTTGGTATTCTGTTACATCACATATAATTTCACCTTCCCAAAAATAGAACAATCGATAAAATTATTTCTATTCTTGCGTTGCTTATTAAAAGCATATATACAGCAAATAAGTTACAAACAAGCTCATAATTAATAAATATTTATCATTCGATAAAGTAAAGAAGTTAAAAAAACAGATTGATAAAATGTTGCTTTATACGAGACTTTCTCATATTTTCAGATTCGATCAAACATATAAATTTATTTTAGTGGAGCAAAGATAAAATTCTAACAGAAATGGGAACTCTCGAATGTTGATCTTTCTTTTTATCTATTAATTAGGCTTTGAATAACACTCGAAATTTTGTATTTAAAGGATCGTATAGTTTGTTTCGTTAAGCATTAAATTTTAAAAATGCTCTTTTTGAGCTGATGTTTTCTCAATTCATATGTATATAATCTCTCCATAAAAAAATGATATAAATAAATTTCTTCTTCAAGATTACTAATAGAATATTGAAGAATGAACATGTTATATGAGATTCAAAATGTGACAATTAATCCCGTCTGTTTTTAAGAACTTCTGAAGTTTAAAGAGATATTGTTTTACTACTTTCTTAAAAACTGACTTTTTACAACTAATACTACTTTAATCTTTTCAATTATTGTGACTTGTTTTATGAAAAGTATTTAAAACAGAGGTATATCCACAAAATTAATTTTTGGATGTCCAATTTTCGTTTTAAGTGATACTCAATGAAACAAAGGCTAATCACACAAAATTATCATATATATAAACACTAGCTGATAACCGCCCGCTTCTCTGAACAGACGATAATATAATATTTTGGAACCTATACGTAAGATATCAAGAAAATTTTCAAATTTTAAAAATTTAATGATAATCTAAATTCAAAATTTTAAGAAATTGATTGTCTGTAATAATGGTTATACTCGACATTCAAATATATGACAAAAATAAAAAAAATTACAACAAAATTCTTTCACCTAAAGGCGAAAATTTCCTAGATATTTTGAAAGATTCCTGAGCGAATATTCACTCTCTGAGATACGCCTCTGCAAATTAAATGATCATTAATAATCATCAAAATTAAGTTTAAAATTATGTGTAACTATAATATTAGTGACTGGAACAAATGGCATAATTTTAAATAATTCAGAATATGACATTTTCTTTGTTATCAAATTGCTGTAAAAACTGTGTTTAGTTTCCGAAGTACTATAAATTATCTCGTGTTTTGAGCTTTTTTATTTAAATAATAATGTAAAATATGTAGCATTGGAATGTGATGGAACTTGTTTATTTAAACGTTGAATAGATCCCACGCTTGAATTTGTTATGAACTTATTTATCCCGAGAAAAACTTATTTTTCTCGAGAAACTTATTGATCATAATTATTTCATCTTTTTTGTTCTTTGATAAGCCCACAACGCGTATTCTTGAAGCATGAAAGAAACACTTAGAATTTTTTAAGATGTAAACAAGTTGACTTATGCCTGAAGTTTAACTACAAACATTGCTTTCTCTTAAAATTTGAATTCAATAATGTTACTGATTTTTGATTTTTCAAAAAATAATAAAAGTAAACTTTAAGAAAATTTTCAAAAATTTCTTGAATAGAACAAATACTATAGAAATAGAAATATATTAGAAATATTCTTAAATAGAAATAAACGAGACAACAATAATAAGAGAATCATTTTAAGGAACAATTATAAACAATGAATCTATAATTTCGTACAATACTACTATTTACAACGATACACAAAATGGTATTTATTATTTTTAATCTGCAAAAATAGTATAAATATTTATAGGTCAAAACGAAATTTAAAATCAGTTACATCTGAATAAAAATTATATGAGTTATAAAATGAATAAAAGTTGTTTAACTACTATGTTTTTAAAGCAAATTGTGATGATTTTCTTCATGGCCTAAGGCAACTGTCATAAATTCGTTCCAAATATTTCTTTTTTTTCCATAGTATTGAATCAGTTATTCCTGAATGTCTTCAAGTGAGAAACATAGGAAATACCTGAAACTAAAATTGAATAACCAATAAAATAAAGAGCTAAAAGTAATTATCACATTTGTTTCTTAAAGAAAATCGTGTTAATTTTCTCCATGCTCTCTGGTAACGGAAATAAATTCATGATATTGGATTATTTTTGGTAGTGGAGTAATTGGTTTCTTTTTTTTTTTTGGATTTTTAAGAGCAAGAAACATTTGGAAGTAGTTGGTAGTAAAAGTTTGTACTTGATGGTCGTCTAGATGGTTGTTGATGAGATGTCTTTTTTTTGCTACTTTTATTTCGTACTAAAATTACTATTAAGTGACATTTATTGTTGTAGTACTATGTGTAAAGGCATGTGATAGAATTACCCTCCTATGTGCTTCACTTGCTGATATTAAAATAAAACAGTTGTATAAAAAATAACAATGATTTCCTATATTTTAAATTAAATGCTTAATAGATTTCAGTTACAGATAGAGTATACGTTTTTTTCTTTTGAAGAAAAATAAATCACTAATTAATTTGCGGTTTAAAAAGACAAAAATATACTATTTTCAATTATCACTCTAAATTACATAACTTAATAGAATTTAGTTTTAGATCTAGATATAATTTTTTTGTCTTCTAAAGAAGAATAAATGGCTAATTTATTTGAGGTTAAAAAACAAAAATATTCTCCTTGTACTGAATAACTTCCCAGTCACTTTCAGATGATACTGAAATAAAATAATGATTAAAACTTATTTTGCTTATATCATTGTTTCGAATTTGGTGTATGCCCAATTTGAGGTCTTTTGATTGCCTTAATTAGTTGTTTTAATACTACGTGTGATTTTTGTTGAAAATGTTTCACACGACTCTTCATATCAGCTAATATTGTGGCGTTGCACTTCTACCCGACTTTTGTGCCATAACTCAATCAAATATAACTAACACTAAAAGTCAATAACTCACAAAGGAGACACTAGACAAATCCCACACAACAACCTAGACCTTATTTGACAACCTAGCAATATACTGTCTGAGGCATATGTGCTCTCCAGGATAACACCCTAGATAGATTCACCGATTCAACTAACAGCGAACTAATAGTCTCTTACCAAATTTCTTTACCAAATTTCTTACCAATTTGAGGTTTACTTGATTTCTCGACTCTTCTACGACCACTGTCGCCCGTAGCAACTCTTGATATCATCTATTGCTTGTAAGGCACACACTCAGCGTTAGTCCCCCTCGGCCTCGCTCGTCTAAATTTCCTTTTGCTTATATATCGACCTACCTAGCTCATTGCACTTTATTTCTTCCAGCCTCTAATTTGCGTAGTAATGTTTCATTTTGATTGGGAAGAAATTGTTTATTTCGTGCAATCAATCTCAATTAATGTCCCCAAGGTTAGTAAAGAATAACCAACGTCACAACATGACATTTCAAAAGAGTAATTAAATCATCGTAGCGCAGTTATTTTACCCTTTAAAATATGCAAAAATGATTTAAATTGTTAAAATTGAAAAATAAGTGACTAAATATACACGCACCGCCAAAAGCCATTTATTAATGTTCCTAAGGCATCGAGTTCAACCTTTTTATCATTGTCAAGCATCCCTTTCTTTTACAGATTAACTTAATTGTTTACATAGGTTAAATTTAGGTAAATTGATGATACTTAAATACTCATGATGCCTTTTATATTCTTGTTTTTAATTTTCTTGGTTCTGCCATTGAATACTAGAGAAAGAGCTAGAAGGTTTCATAAGAACGGGCAATTTTTCTGAATGTGGTTAAGTGAATTTTATGCCATTCTGCTTGAGTGGTTTCCAACGATTCTTTAGAGTTATACGGATGCTAATTTCATAATACATGATGTAGTAAATAAAATGCACAAAAATTCTCTAGGGAAGCGTTAGAGAACTTACCAGGACTCTTTATAAATATTACGCATTTTGTTCCAAATTCAAGTTTATGAATACTAGGGTATTGTTATGTATGTAGTAGTTTATTTTGAATTATACAGTGAATTTCTCTCTCTATAGTTTTACTTTTAAAATGTCTTTAACATACGGAATTACTTGGAATTACGGAAGCACTTTATCAAACATTGATTCAAAAAACTTTCTTTAGATAATAGAGAGAGTATACCATAACTTGATTTTTTTTTTCAATTTTGACAATCAAAAATCTTTTATAAACTTTTCTTCAGAGGAAAGAGCTGTCTTTCACACGATTGTGTTTTTCCATTAAAGTATTTAAAATATTTCGTTTTGGTATGCAATGATTTAAATAAAGTCATGCTTCCTTATTTGTCACTTTTAACATCTATCTGTCTTCGGTCAGAATTTCACATACCTTTCTGCAAATCATTTTTCTTTCTTTAATGCGCTTCAGAAAAAGCTTATAAACTTTAAGTTAATGCATCTTTTTATAATTTTCAATCCTTATGAATAATTTTATATACTGTTTGAGATGAAACTTCTATTCTCATTTCAATGTCTTTCGGGTGAATAGATTTCCTTTTAAAGATAATTGCCTTCTTAATGATGTTCTGAATTTCGAATTGTTTTGTGTGGTAAAAATAATTCAGATTTTTTTTCTTATTTATACCATCAGCCATACACTGGTTTCCTTTATAGCTCAATGTATTGTGAATTATATAGTTTTTGAAATAATATAACCACGATCCTCCCGAGTTTTAAAATTGGAGAACAGAATTAAATTTCTTCGGGAAGCGTATTACAGAGGTCATTAAACATCTGTCTGCTTCACTTAAATATACTAAGAATTGGTGCTTCAAATTCCAATCTAATCCTCTTTATGATGAAAATTTGAGAACACATTTTAACTTCTCAATTTTCTCTTTGACATTTCCTGTTGGGATGATAATGATGTCTAAATATACTAACGCAGTATTATCATGCATTAAATATCGAACCGTTCTGTAGATTAATCTCATGAAAATATTTTTGATGAAGTATACAAACAAAAAGAAGATTTTGAAAATTCGTACTATGTGTTACAGTGACAAAAGCTGCATACTTTTTACGTTCTTCCTCAGTGTCGGAAATGTCTACAAACTAAACAAAATGGAAACCTTTGGTCTTCCAAGCTGGTCAAAAACATTTTCTATAAGCGGTGATAAAAATTTATCTTTAACATTTTTTATTCAACTTTCTATAATTAATGTAAAAACTGTGAGAATTATTCCACCTTTCAGTAATACAATCGGCGTAGCATTATCTGAACAGATGTTCTGGATTATTTTTTCCTTTAATTATAATTCTGTTTGGTCTTAAAAAATCTTCTTTTCTGCAAAGTCAAAGCGTTTGATTCATAAATTAAGCAGTGATTCGTCTTTTAAAATTATGCGCATTCTTTTGTCAGATTTTGTTTTGTTTTGTTTTGATTTTTGCATACCCTTCAACTAACTGCATTTTTGGAAACAGACTCCTCGCTCTATATCTTAAATTGCTTATAGAACACCAATAAATTTCCGTCTAAATTTCTCGCTATCTGCTGAGCTATCTTTTTTCTGTATATTGCGCTTATTTATTTTTTGTTTCCTGAATCAAACTGAATTCTTGAGTAACACGCATGAAAATTATTTCTTTTACCAGTAATATTAATACTAATTAACCTTATTGCTATGCCTAATTCAAAGATGTGACATCAATCTCATAATTGTTAGCTGTTATAACATATATATATATATATATATATATATATATATATATATATATATGAGAGGCAAGACAACGCGACAGTGTAAGCTTCGCGCTTGGAGATTCAACAGAAAAGGTGACGTATTATTTGAGCCGCTCAGAAGCCAATGCGGTTAAGTCCATTTTTTGATATTTTCTGATTTTTGGAAATTTTGATGAAATAAATAATAATCTTCTTAGTTATTAAAGGATTTACTCGTTGGTTACTTTTTTCTAGGTTAGACAGCCCTTTTTTTAATAGCTTCTGAATATATTGTATAATAATTTCAGAAGCCGTTGTGAATAAGTCCACCTTTTATCAATATTGTTTTACATAAACTTTGAAATAAAAATTAAATTATTCTTCTTCTTTCGATATTTGTTGGTAACACTGAAAAACAAGAAATTCATAGTAACTGTAACCGTTATTTCTAATTAGAATTGTTTGAGTTTTATGCATGTGCGTCGAAACACAAAAGTATTACGTTGAAGTGTTTGCGAAAATTATTGTGTTATCAAAAACATTAAAGAAATTTAATAACTGTAAAAACTCTGACTTTTTAAAATAATAAAAAAGATTTATTGTAAGGGTATAAAAACTAAAAATGTCAATGGAAATAGAACAAAGTGAAAGTGATACGATATTTCATCCTAATTTAAGGAGAGTTAACCGTATTGATTCTGATACACTGTCAGATAATGAAGATATAGAAAATAATCAAAATAACGGAAAAGTTGGTAGAAAACGCAGCAGGAATCCTGGGAAATGGTCTAGAAATGTTGAGAAACAAAAAAGGATACAAGGTAAACAATATCAAAATAGAAATAAAAGAATAATTCCTGCAAAGAAATTTGATAATAAACCTTGTAACTGTTTACGACTTTGTAATCGCAAGATAACCTGTTATCAAAGAAAACAGACGATGAAAATTTTTTACAAGCTTAATGATCATCATAAGCAAAATATTTTTTTAAGTGGGTTAATTAGAGTTCATGCTATCAAAAGACAACGACCCAGGAATAACACCAAAGGACCAAGATCTCAGTCTTTTGAATATTTTATTAGACTTAACGGCCAAGATGTTGGTGTTTGCAAAAAATATTTTATAGAAACATATCAAATAAGAAACGGGCGACTATATAATTGCTGTTCAAAGGAAGATCTGAAGGACCACCGGGGGCAACATATTCCAGGTAACAAAATAGATGATTCCCATGTAAGAAAACATATAAATTCCTTTCCAGCTATTTCAAGCCATTATACAAGAAGTCATAATCCCAGACGCAGATACTTAAATTCAGACCTTTCTATTGCAAAAATGTATAACCTATATGTCGAACAATGTAATGAAGAGCAAATTGTACCAGTAAAGGAAAAGTTTTATTACCATATATTTTCGACAAAATTTAACTTACATTTTAAGCAACCTTCAAAAGATACTTGTGCAAAATGTGATTATTTGGTAATAAAAAAACAATCTACAATAGATGAAGAAAAAAATGCAGCTGAAGTTGAACATGACGAACACTTGCGAAATGCAGAAATTGCCCGTAATAGTATGGCTAATGATCGATTAAGAGCTTCAGACGAAATATACTTGTTTAGTTTTGATTTAGAAAAAGCATTACCATTTCCGAAACTATCCACATCAGTGGCTTATTACAAGAGAAACTTATATGTATACAATCTTGGTTGCCATGATTTAAAGACTAACGAGGGCTAGTATGTTTGGCCTATAACCCAAGCATCGCGGGGTTCACAAGAAGTGTCATCGTGTTTAACTAAACACATTAAATTGTACGCAAAGAATTTTCAAAAAATTATAATAATGTATTCAGATTCATGTTCAGGACAGAATCGAAATACAAAAACTGTGTTAAGTTTATTGAAATTGGTTCAGAGTGAAGAAATAAAAGCTGAAGCAATTGAGCTTAAATTTTTATTAAGTGGGCACAGTTATTTGCCCAATGATGCTGATTTTGCAGTTATAGAAGCTTATGCAAAAAAAAAAAATTCCGTATATTTATAACCCTAGTGACTGGTATCATATAATACAAAATAGTAAAAGAAAGAACCCCTTCAGAGTTGTCGAAATGAATCCACAAGAATTTCTTTCCACAAAACCATTGGAAGAAGCTGTTACCAACAGAAAAAAATCAACAAGTGGACTAACAGTCAATTGGCTTCATATGAGATGGATAAAATTGGAAAGGTCAAACCCAAGCATCATTAAGTTCAAATATAATTTTGACGAGGATGATACCTTTCATGTAATTGATATATATATAAAAAAATAGGTAGGCCAGTTAATTTAAAAAATATAACTCAACCTATATTATATCCTAATGGCAGAACAATTTCAAGAGAAACAAAAAAAGACATCATGTGTTTATTAAAGTATATAACTCCAATCAAACACGACTTTTACAGGACATTAAGGACAACACGTGGAGATCAAGATTTACACTTAAATAATTCGGAAGAAGAGGATGTTTGTTATAATGAATAAACATAAAACTTATGACAATAAATGTTTTACATAAATTTCTTATCTTTTTCAGCTGCCAAAAGGTATAAGTCCTAAAATTTTTAAGATGCATCATTATTTCAATAAATACTTACATTTTTATTTATACATCCTGTACATATCTTGCTTTTTTGCAGAGTTTACACCTCGAAAAAAGACTTTATACACTTTTCTAATTAAATTAATAAACCAAGAATTTTAAAAACTAATGTATCAAAAAACATTAATTTTCTCAATTTTTGTGTTTTGGACTTAACCACATTGGCTTCTGAGCGGCTCATTTATCAGAACTTCGCCATTCCGTACAAACATGCGCAGCCAGAGCTTACATAGCGCAGCGCAATCTATTCTAAGTTGGAGAAAGGAAACAGCAAATATGCATAGATATCCAACAAACTTCGCAATACAATTTCTTAGAAAGAGAGATTTCATTTTCAAAACTGAGCATTTATCGATAAAAATTTTCAAAGCGAACTAAACCAGTTGGAAAAAGAATAATGATAAAAGTTCTATGCAACGTTTTGAAAATAATAGATTTAATAATAATGTTTTTAAATAATTATTGTAAATTACCAGATTAAATATAAGAATTGAAAAAAAATGGCGAAGTATTGAGAAATGGACAATTGCAAACTTTTCTGAAATTAAAATTAAAATAATGATAAATTATTAAAATGAATATATTTAAGCTAAGTATAATTAAAATTAAGGTGAACGATAAATTATTAAATTTAATATTTTTTGTTATTGAAATTAAAGGAAACGATAAATTATTCAAATAATACATTTAAGCTACATGTAATTAAAATTAAAGCAAACGATAAGTTATTAAATTAAATATTATCTTCCAATATCAACTACAAGTAATTAAGTTAAAACAAACGATAAGTTATTAAATTGAATTTATTTATGTTAAATGTATTTAAAATTGAAGCAAACGATAAAAAAAAGTGAAAAGTGATCTGATTCCCAAAAACGTCGCACCTAAAACATTAGCCCATTGGGTGGCTAAAAAGATTTTCCTTTCCAATTTTCCCAATATGGTCACATTGTTAAAAGATAATTATGAGAAGTAATTTTAGCATAAACCTTTTATGTTAACATTTTAATAACTGAACCAGTACCTATTGACGTATTAGTTTCTTTACTTCCAATAACTAGAGTTTGTACAATTTTATTATTGCAATTTTTAACACTAATGATTAATAATTGAATAATTTCCTTTTTATAGCACGTGATACATGCCTAAATTAGAGATACTTTTTTAGGATTTAAGGCTATTTGTTTTATTAATACAGTCTGAAGTTCTATTGCTTAAGAATGACGAGAATATTAAAGAAATTATGAAATATATTGATGGCTTTTGATAGTTCATCAACGTACATTTAGAAGCAACTTGGGGGCTTTCTGCAACGGATCTTGCAATTTCGAACATCGGTCTCGTGACGAGTACAACACTTAATCTTCCATCCACACTTTCCTTAACTTCCTTACCAAACCAACATGCGGGCATTGACCTAGAATTCGCATCAGCCTCGCTGCAAGGTGGATCTGCAAAGTTTTATTTGCGTTTTCTAATTTTTTAATTTTTTTAAATTCTCCATTGAGGTTTCAAATTCATCGAATTATTAACTATATCACCTTTTTCTTTTTGTAGACTCCTCTAGGAAGTTCTAACGTATAGTTGAATATGCCTTTTTCTTTACTAGTTGACTTTTTAAATTCTTCAAACCTTTAAACATCTAAGCCGCTTATCCATTTCTGAAATAAATTTTCTGGTCGAAAGTAAAATTACGTCAAATAGCTCATGACTTGTGTGTCACAAATTTTTGCTTACATAACTTCCCAACGTTATCGTACTCGTAAAGCGATTTCTACCAGTTCTCTAGCGGCAAGATGAAGCAATGAACACAATTGGGTTACCCTTTTGTTTTTCAGGATATCAATATTTTCAAGAAAATTTTTGAGAGTTCTTCATCTTCAATACTTACCTTATGTTAGTCACTTCACGCTTAAGACAATAAATTTCAAATAAGAGCATCTTTTTCGTTAACCAAATATTCAGATCTATTTTTATTACTATTAATTAATTTTAAGTGTTAAATTTTCAGTATCTTCACCAGGAATGTATACCTGGAGTGCCAATAAAGGTTGAATTCTCGAGTAGGTTGTCGAAACGTTAAATTTATGAATTTCCTTTTAAAATGCCTTATTTTTAACACTCCTCTTCCCACTTTTGAATGTTTTATTTAATTTTCCCTTAAGAGTTGCGTGAACACTTGTTTACCTGCTAGTTTGCTCTGCTCAGTTAAATATTCAATTACCTAAATTAAAAAAAAAATCCACTTTTTCTAGAACATAAAAGCTCCCAAGTACTGTCTAACGTTATTTTCGTCAAATGAATCTTTTGCTGCGAGTGTTTTGTCTGCTTCGCTCTATGTTTGCTTCTAAATATATGTTCCATGTAACAACAAGATGCAATCAACTTAAACAGACAGCTGTAATATTGCAGTAGATTGCTACTTTAACGGCTACGACACTGTTAAACCATTATAATACGCCACTAGTTCATAATATAGGAATATTGGTTAATATACGGCTCCCTACCAGTTTCCAATTATCTCTGAAACTAATGAACATTTAGAACATGAGCTGTTTTTATCATTCTCTGCCTAATAATTTTCCATAATAAAAACAACGTTTTAGAAATTAAATATGTTTAAGGTACTTAATTTATCCAAGAAAGCTACACTTTTGTTACCTTTGAGCTATTAATATTAGTGTTTTCCTCCCTACATTGAGAATTGTGTCCTAATTTATTGCCGATTATAAGTAAAATATAAGATTCAATACAAATTTTTACCATAACAAATGTTTAATGAATCTATTTTCTCGAAACCGACAACCAATTAAATTAATTTTAATTTGCAGATGTTTTTTGAATTGCAAATACTTGTTAAGAAAGGTTAAAATTTATACAATAATTAAACTTTAAATACAGACCGAAATAAAGCATTACAAATTTATGTCGATAAGGGTTTTTAGAGGTCATTATTAAAAATAAATTAATAAAAAAAATGAAAAGATACTGCCTCATCCTATATGCGTATTCTGCATCCATTTTTATTTTCTTTATATTGAAGTGCAGGCGATTTAAATTTAAATAATTGAAAGTTAAAGAATTTGTCATTTGGTTCTATGCCCAGTGATAATATGAAAATGTGCATTGCGGGTGCAAATATTAATTACAATGAGCTGCGACAGATGGACTGAATCTGGAAAACAATACGCAAGCTCATTTGCATATTCAGCATTGTTTCATTTGCAAACTGAGCTCACATAATTAATTCAACTAGTCTCTGTCCTGTTAATGGTCCAACTACAATTTCTACTGAAATTAACTTAAATAAAATTTTAAATGCTCGCATGTTAGAGGATGTATATAGCTCAAGTTACACCTTTAATAAAATCAAATTCGTTGCTTTGTGTTACAATTCGCATATGTATTATTACTATCCAATAGACTTAATTACACATAATAACCTATTTTTGCGCATATATATTAATAATATTAATTAATAATAGTGTACGTATGATCTGACTTAAATTGTAATTTTTTTCATCATACACAAATTTTCTAACTATTCGTCGAATTTTGGAACCATTTTTGATCAAGCTGCACTTTTATTAAGTTCTGTATTAAAGAGTCAGTATATAATTTATTTTTCGAAAAAGGCATTTATATGAATTATTTTAATTATATGCGCATTTAACATTAAAATAATGAAATAATTAGATTAAATTATATATATATATATGCATTTGTATGCGAGAATTTAGTGAGTCTTGTTTTCTATGCACATGAAACTTTTCAAGTAGTGCATTGTAATACAATTTGTTGTGAATCCACTGTGTAAGCCTCCCAAATTATAAGTGTAAGATATTTATATTTTACTTAGTGGCAACAGGTGGCGCTGCAATAGTAGCGCGCGAAGTGTTGCAATAGTAGCGCGCGAAGTGTATTGGATTATTCAGCATTCTAATGTACACAAGCGAGTGACGCCATTTTTTTGTCTTGTTTTCATTTCAATAGTTAAAGTGTCTGTAAATAAAATTTCTATAGTTTTTGGCATATCGACGTTATTATTGAACCCTGGCGTTTTAAGTATACAACACAATTGTATTTATGAGATATTTGTCTTTATAAATCTTACATAATATCTTGCAGTTGCAGTTCCAAAATAAATCGAAGGGAATTCGATTATTTCATGTGATTATTAAATACAAGAAAATTGCAAAGTATCAACCAAGAAGATTCATTTATATATTTTAATTTTGAAGAAATTTTAGAAGTATGTTTTTTGTTACAGTACTAGGATAGGAAAATAATTAAATTTGAATTTTAGGTCTTTAATTTTGAGCAAATTTGAGTTTTTAGCAAAATAAAAATGAAAATAATTTAAAAAATACACTCAACTAGAGTATATTATTTTTAGTAGAGTTTTTAAGCAGAGTGTTTGGGCATTGACAATCAAAATATTTCACAGCTAATGATGAAGTTGATACTTTTTGATACCTTAAAAATAGAGGAACCCACAGAAAAAATACATGCCTTCTTGCTCCACATTGATATTCTGATCAATTTCGAACCTCTAATGATTTTACCAACGAAGACCACTTCTTTTATATGCATGCCTGAAGCGCATTACAGCACTTTCTAGTTCGTAATTGCTTAGTTTGCTACTTTGTGTTCTATGATGAAAGGTTTTTATTTTGGTGAGTTCTATCATCCCTGAATGTTAAGTTCCGTTAGTTCTGAAGCATCCTATGCCATTCAGTAAAATTGATACTCTTCTTAACAAAACTGCACGATTTCTTATTGTATAAGAGTACTTCAAAATAACTCTATGTATTAGCATTCACACAAAATTTGGTTTAATTTAACGAAATAATCTTAGACAATTATATAAATTGAAATGCAATAAATTATATACAAATTACAATATCAATATGTAAAGCAAGACAAATAATCTGCTATGTAGAAATGTATTGAAGGAATGAACAAAACTGATGATGATTCAATCAACAATAATAAACATCTATCATTCAAAACTTGAAATAAATGAATTGTGTACAGTTGGCTAGTAAATGGCTTAAATACTGAAAGGCAATCTTTATATAGGAAAAAGATGGTCGAAGATTTGAATATATTTAATAAAGTGTCATTTTCTTATGCATTTTAATATTGATTAATGTACAGATATGGAATTCTTTAAAATCCAAACATAATTTATTCAAGAGCAATTTCGTCAGTCGTGAATGTATATTATATTTAAATATATTTTTGTATATATTTCAAATAATATGAATGTTATTTCATTGATTATATTTATCAGTATAAATTTTAAAGAACTTATTAGTTTAATCAATTTTTCATACACTATTCAGCGTCTGATTGTTTTTGGATATTTTGGGGTTGTATTTCTCACTCTTTTTTTTTTAATTCATTGGAAATAGATCGCTTAGAAGGAAAGTTCGTCGAGGTGAATTTCGAAGAAAACACCTTTCATCTATATGAGAGAATCCATAGAAATCCCCAGAAAATTTGGGAAAGGGACTATCCGTACCATAATTTAGTCAATGATGACAGATAATTTGTCTACAATTTGAGATAATTTAGTTTAAAATGCACCTGAAACAGAATCCGAAGATGTCTTCTCCAAAATTTATATCTCGAAAGATTTCTCATTTCTTGCTTAGATAAAAAAGACTTTTATCATTCACAACGAGTAAAGTAAATAAATAAATATGTATACATAGTGCACAGATATTTATTAAATAATACAAGCATTAAATAAAGGTTACTAGAGGAATGAAGAAAAGGAGTGGATAAAATTTTTTAAAAAAGCACTTTGTCATCCAAAGCTTAAAATTTATTTATTATGGTTCATTTTACATAAAGGGAGTAGCATTTAAAACATTTATTTGAGAATAAAAGATTTTTTTTTATTCCAGAATTTTATTAGTCAAAAATGCTTATAAGCTGAGAAAGTTTTTTAAAATTAAAAAAAAAAAATTGAATAATCTGTCATTTGTAGTATTTATTCCATTTATTTCTTTCAAAATGTTTAAGAGATCTTTAAACATTTTCATTTTTAATTTATTTTGAAATTTGCATTTTCACACTTGAAA
>BMAW01109447.1:164957-195953 GCA_019974015.1 Nephila pilipes | reverse complement strand
ACCTATAAATTAGAAATATTCCTTTTATACTATCATAATAATGAATAAAAATTATGCACCTAATATTATGAATTGATGATTAAGCTATTAACCATTTTAATCTTGTCTGATTAAAAGACTCTTTTACTCCTACTACTAAGCTAATAAACACTTACGCTATTTGATTATTTTTAACGAATAACTTATTTAAGATAATTTTCCTAAAAACCGGGCAAATGACGAAGGCATTGACACAACACATCGAAAGCGTTGAAGGGCAAAGACTATGTTTAAGAAAGGTATTGCACAGGAGTTGATAAGATTTTTCAAATCCTATGCAATCGAGTATAAAATAATGTTTCCGTTTTGGTGATGGTAGGCAGTCAGTTTTCCCGGTTTCAATAATAAATATTATGGATTGAATTATATGAAGGATACTGCTGTGGGAAATGTTACTGTTATTGACGCAGGACAGTCTACCAAGTTGAAGGCTATATTTGGCCCCTCGGAGAGTGCTGAGACGTATTTAGCACTGAATTAATATGATGGTCTTTCAATAAAAAATCTAAGAGATAGTGTTCGTAGCATTGAAAATGGTTTGTTTTTAGTACGCGTCAGTATTTATAACACAGCTGTCTAATCTTCAATTTTTTTCATGCCATGATTTCAATTTAATTGCCGATTGAGGTAAAAATATGTGTTTATTTAGAAGAATCGTGAAAAATAGGCTTCGAGGGGTGATTGAACACTTATATTTAAAAGGTTTAAAATCGAAGGAGATCAAAGCTGAGTTGGACGAAGTTCATATTTCATCTGTTTCTTCGTTTGCAATTGTTTGCAACTGTGTGAATGTGTTTGAACGTAGCCGTCAATACACAAAATATGAACATCGTTTGGGATATTCAGGGGAAATGATTACTCCCAGGATGATTGGCAAAATCCATGACATAGATTTGAGTCATGGATCAATCAAAGTGAACGAAATAGTTGAGGCCACCTCCATATCGAAGGTTTCAGTGTTTTCAATTTTTGACGAAAAAGTGGGTGTGAAAAAATCTCAGCAATGTGGGAACAGCGCTTCCTCTCAGAAGAAAATTAACGCAATCATGTGGTTGGCTCTGAGGTTATTTTGGCGCTTTTTTTTGTCCCAAGTATGACGAGTGTTTGCGTCAATACATAACTGTGAATGAAACGTGGATACCCCTTTAGACTTCAAAGACAATGTAACAGTCAAAACAGTGGGACTTTGAAAGCAAACGCGCTCCGGAGGAAGCAAAAATGATGAAATCTGCCAACTAGGTGATGGCCATGTGTTTTGGGGATGCATTCGGAATCATTTGCACTGTTTACTGGGAAAGAGGAAAAACAATAACCTGAGAGTATAATGCATCGTTATTGTACCTGTTAGGGAAGAAATAAAGGTAAAACGTCTTCATTTAAAAAGAAAAAAAAAATCCTCTTTCATCAAAACAATGCATGGGATCACACCTGGACATTTTGATGGCCAAAATCATGGAAATAAAGTTTGAATTATTACAACATCTACCGTATTTACTGGATTTGTAACCCAGTAATTTTTTTTTATTTCTAAACTTAAAAAAAATGACTAGGTGAACTATAATTCACATCATGCGTAAAGATCATCGTCCAAACAGATGTCTATTTTTAAGCTAAGATCCTATTTCTTAGATAGCTTAAAAGTTTGAGAAACGTTTGGAAAAGTGTATAAAGCTAAAACAAGATTATGTTGTAATTTAGGAAAAAAATTCTGGTTAAAATTATTTCTTTTCCTATCTCTTTCTAAGGACGTATTGAACGATCCTCATATCTCTTAGGGTTGGTGCTTGCATCGCTGCCCACGTGAAGTGGTCGTACTTCCTATTGGTCCCCGTGCATATTTATCGTAGTGTTAAAATTATTCTATAGTAAATAAAATAACTAACTTGCATGTTCATTCTCAATCTGTACATTTATGCTTATGTGTTTTCTGTTTTCTTTGTCGGACAATGTATTTGATCTTGTTGTTAAAAAAATGTAAAGATGATAAATTGTTTATTTCTATTTTGTTAATTTATTTATTTTATTTGTTTGCTGTCCAATCATTGATTGTAAACATTACCCTATAAAAACCTACGTGTGAGAAAATGCTATTCGAATGTGAATCATAATAAGCGCCATATTAAAACCTGATTACTGCTATATTATAATTATTGAAATTTAGTTTTTATTTACTTTGTTTTACTATGATGAATAGTAATAATATATGTTGAATGAAATTCAATAGTAGTTAATCTTTCAGGGAAGTTGAGATAGTTCAGCTTCACTTAAAAGCGTTAGTTAATTTTACAAAAATATTGGAAAGGCATAAAATCAAAATCTGAAAACTATACTCGGTAATTGATTGGCAAATTGATTTTATTTGTTTTTACCAAGCTATTATGTTTTTGCTGCGTTAATTTATTAAGTTTTTCCTACATCTTCCATAAAGTTGTTATTGTTCAGTGCTACCTAATAAAACAAATTTTTTATATCAAACTTTAGAACAGTTTTGCATGGATTTTTATATTAAGAAAAATAAATTGCTGTAATTACAATTGTTTTCTCAGAAAAATATTGTCATGTATCTAAAAATGATTAATAAATTGAACTTTTTATGTTAGATATTCATAAAAAGCTTTAAAAGGAGAAACAAATATTCAATGCTGTATTTTTTACTTACTCTTTTCAAATGCTGTATGCTGATTATTGGAATATGTGAAGCAATGCAACTTGAAAGAATTCTGAACAAAAACACAATTACCAAGAATGTACTTTTACATTAATAAACTAAGACAAAGTTGTGATATATTTCAGCTTTTTGTTTGAAAAGAAAGGGGAATGAAAACTATACAAAAAAAAAACGGTTTGTTGCCAATTCAATCTAAACATTTTAATTTGTTAGAAAAAAAAACCTTTAATGCAACTTGAAACATATTTGAAACATTTCATTGCTTGAAGAATAAATAGAGTTAGTTGAATAGAAATATTGTCAAAAGCTCAGATGCTATTGTAAAAATTTAAAGAGTTTTTGTTAAAAAGATTGTTTAATAGTAAGAATTTTGATGTAGTATCATTATTAAATGATAATTTGAAACAGACTTGTAATTCAGCATGAAAAGAAAACATACATATACAAAAAACAATCCTCCAAAGCTATATTCTCCTAAGAAGAACAAACAAATAAAAAAGTAATTACCTTCAAAAATTTAGAGAATATTGATTGAGTTATGATGGATGCGGAGCAGCAATAGTTAATAACAGTTTACATGAATATAGTAGCCAAAAACACTGAAAACCATACCAGAATTATGTACTGTGAAGAAAATGTCTTATCGGTCACTTTAACGTTAAATTTTAAAATATGTGCTAATTTGAAACAAATCATATATATATATATATATATATATATATATACATAAACAAAAATTAATGTGGCTTTGTTATTTTTCAACTGATTTCGAAAAATCAAAATGTTTTAAGAAGTCCGTGATATTCTCATATCTTGAGTAAGATAAGTTTGGTAAAAATTATTACATCAGTTGGAAAGCACTGAAAAAGTTATGTAACCAGAAGAATTTTTGAAAAAAAAAACATTGTAGAGAATATATTTACGCCTCCTACACATTACTGGAAGAACTTAAAAAATTTTCTAGCCATAGAAGGAACAGTGTAGTATTGGGTAAGAGACAAGCAAACAAACTTTCAAATTTATGAATAAGGTAGTAGAAAAATGTAAAGAGAAAAAATAAAATTCAAAAAGAAGGAGTTTTTAGGTTGGTTTAGTTTAGTTTTTATTAACGTCACTAGAAGCAACACGAGGGCTATTGGCCACAAACTTCGTAATTTTGAGCCTCGGTCAAGTGACGAGGACGACACCTGAAATGGCACTCCCCTCTCCTAATATCCTCAGAAAAAAGGAGAAAGAAGGAGAGAAAGTTCGTTGTGAAAGGAATTTTAAAAACAATATCTCTTGTTATATAAATTTAGCATGTGATTGTAGTAACCTACATTTTTAGAAAAAACAGCAATTACTACTATGAAAAATTTAAAAAATGGATAAAATCTTATTTACAGATTTTAGGAACAAAAAATCGGATAAAAAAATTCTCAAAAATTAAATTGTGAAAATAGTCAGAAAAGGGAAGAAATTTGCGTAATCTGAAGTTCGTTATCTATAAATCTTAATCATAATCTATAAATCTTAATATTTATATATCTTAAAAATAAAGAGCAAAGAACTAGTCATAGATATTAGAAGAAAAAGAAGTATTGGAAGAAAATAAAAAGGTATTTTTTTTTAAGAATTTAGGTATATAGACCGTTCAGATCAACAAAAAAACTCATTTAAATTACTACATAATAAATTAGTCAACATGCTTCTGAAACAGGGGAAAGGAAAAACTGAAAGTTTATTGGAATCTATTTTTTCTGAGTTTCCACATAAGTAACACTTTTCGCTGAGATATTGACAAGGAATTTTAATGTTTCTACTTTTCACTAAAATCTATGGGGTCATTGTAGCTGAGGGGTCACAGTTGAACGATCGAGCCCGCATTCGTACAAACCATCCTGATGTTCGAGTACTGATTCCTCTAAATATCAGTAATCTAGAGGGACAGTGGTTGAAAATAACGTTGCTTGCTTTAATCACCTCTGATGCAACTTTCATATTCAAGGTTTCCAAATGAAAAAAAATTATTTTTTAAAAAAAAAGTGTGGGAAATTATGCAGTAATGTATATTTTAATATAAATATACAATGCTGCACAATTTAAACACCCGAAAACTTTTTAAAGACATTTTATGAAAGAAATATATTTCCGTATTATTACACGTGTACAAATAAATATAATGTATAACCCTTCATACAATCGAGGATCAAAGATAAGTATTTAATGAATGGATCCCTGTACTTGATAAATAATTAAGAGGAAAAAAAGTTAGTGACTATGTTTGCTTGCATATATTGGGTTTGTTTACATCACCGTTCATTCCTGCTTTTAGCATTGATAAGCGTTATTTCGAAAACGATGACGAAATATTTTTCATAAACCATTTTGATTTTGTAGACGTAATGTTAATCTAATGGTATTTCTACTTTTAGTCTCAAATCTTTGCTAATTTATCTATTTGAATGCTATAAAGTGCATCTGAATGATCAAAACATAATAAAGGCTTCTTCGGAATTACTTTCACCCTCCGATTTTTAAAATATTTATACTCGTATTTTAATTATTCATTTGTGAGGTTTTCAGTCTTTAACGAAATATTTTAAAATATTTTTAAAATTCGGAAAACAAAGTATTTACGCAGAAGCCTTAATTATTTTTTCTTTTTAGGATGCACTTTATTGCATTCAAAAAGATCAAATATAAAGGATTTGAGAGAAAAAGTAGAAATTTCATAAGATAAACTGAAATTCCGACGAAATCAAAATGACCAGTAGACGAGAGCCTTTAAGTCTTTCTTGATTGAGAAGAAACTTATGGAGAATTACGTACCTTTAACCTATAAAATAACGCATTACCTTAATTAATACATTAGAACCAAAAAAGGAATTAAAAAATAAAGTTGAATAAGAATTTCAAGGCATTTATACGTGTATGAGGCCAGGCGTTTGCTTTGATACCATCAAATTGTGCGCTTGGGCTTCATTTATATGTATGATTTCATCAGTAACCAGAAATAGACTTAATTTTCACAAAAAAGGGGGTAAGAAAGAAAAGCACAGCTTAAGAATAGAAATAAATTCTTGAAATTTTTGCTGCACAAAAGCAAAACTCATATAAAAAAAATGAATAATTTTATGTACCGATTAAAATATTACCTGAATATATATTGGTATGTCATTACGGTAACGGTAACGGCTAAGCTTACGAGGTTCCTATTTTTAAATAAAAACTTAGCCTCTCATCAGAATTAATATTAAAAGTTAAGTGCACCATTAATAAAAATTTTAAGCTTAATTGTAAACTACTATAGTAATTGGGATCAAGGCAACATGCGCCTGGGCGTTCGGCAGAGTGAGGAACTGCCGAAACAAAGTTGGAAAATAAAGTTACGAAAGCGCGCATTGCCATTGGACGTTGTAGCCAGTATGCTAAGGAGCATATATAGCAATGGGCGGAGAGAGCGTTAGGGGTGGGACCTGTACGTAGTCGAAAACGACTGCGAGAAAGCTGTCGTCCACGGGTTTTTGAGAGGTTATAACAAGGTAAAAATTAAGTTAAAATTAAATTGAAATAAAAAGAAATGCCGTACCGAAACCAATTTAAAGAATTATGCAGTTTAAAATTTTGAGGGAAAATTTAAAACGCGAGGAGATGAGAGAATTGAGCTATGCGTCACTAGCCACGCCTGGTGACTGAAATTGATTCTAATCTTAGGAAAATGCTATTGTATTGTAAACAAAGTTAAAAGTGTGTAAATTTTCAAGATTTTAAAAATTTTGAAAGTGATCGACAGTGTTACGCGAGGTCCATTTTGACCATGGGGCATTGCCACTTATCGATGTGAAGTCCTGAATTTTGAAGAATAAGCAGGATATCACTAATGCATTACTTCAATGCGCTCACAGCCTTTTTAGGGCTGAAAAGTGAACATATGAATGTCCGAGCGCGGCAATTGGTCTTGATTGTTTTTAATGAACTCGAGAATGGTATGTCATTAAAATTCCAAGAAAGACCTGAAAATAAAGTCACGTTATTCATAATTTTAAGACAAATATAAAACTGTCATTTTATTTTGAGGTCTTCAATCTATTTTTTTCCATAATTTGGCTTCCTTCTTTTGACCTTTGTACCAGGCGAGTATGTATTGCAATGAAAAGTTTTACATGGTACATATTTTTATTTTTAAGAAAACATTTTCTACCTATCGTACAATTTTTTTTTTGTATAACCCTAAATCTACGGTATAGAGATGAGTATGTTTCTAGTGATTTCTCTTTTCAGCATACGCATAGGTGATTGATAGCATATGCATAGATTATCTCTGTTATTGAAAAGTGATTTTGTTCAATTTATTTAAATATTTTAATTCAAGTACATGTTAGAAATGGGAAAGCTTTTCTACTTTAGTCTATATTTTTACCATTTTAATTTAAATAATTTACTTTCTGATTTATCTTTTCTGCGATTTAAACATAGGATTTTAACATTTGTTTCATTGGCTTTAATTTTTAACATCCAATTACAAATATTGTTTAACATCGTAAAATAATAGGGTTTTATTAAAAGTTTTGTTAAAAATATACAAAGCTAATTTTTTAAGCGTTTCAGAACATTTGTATTTCGAAAAATTGCTAAAGTTTTCGTTTCTCTTCACATTCTTTATATTATTTAATTGTAATTTTACATGCTTAATCTCTGTTTGAAAAATGGGTATCAAAAATTTTCACAATAAGGTAGAAGTAATTTTTTAAAAGAAAAATAGAGTTGAGTTGGTTTTTTTTTTTTTTTTTGCTACGGAAGCATGGGTAGAAATTCGGTAGAAAAATAACTATTCAACATGACCTTTTGAGCTTTGCATTTTGAACTTATAGAATAAAGTTTTGCTAAAGAAATACTGAATACTCAGTATTCCTACGCAACACCGTTTTCTTTGATTAGTATGATACAAACGTTTTGATTATCTTTAAGAAATAAAATATGTCTTAAAGTGAAACATAATATTCCATTCTAATATATTAGCATATTCATGCAATATCTTGATATTTATTCTATTTAAAGCCAAACGAAGGGTCTTATCATTTAAACTTTCTATTTTTTGAGTTCATCTTTAAATTTAAAACTGAAGCTGAATGAGAATAATTATGAGCAACTGTGAGAATTATGTTTTTTGAAGAATATATATTTTTCACTTGATCAACATTAGAAATCTATTTTTTCCTGTTGTATGTCACAATTCTTAAAAAGAAAACTTTTTGTTGAGTATAGAATATGTTAATAAACAAAAATATTTTTTATTCGTTTGTGTATCTACAAAACTACTCCACTCCTGTATAAAGCCGCATGTTATATTTTCCTAATTTACAAATCTGGTAAACGCCAAGCGCTGTTTTAGAAATGATGAGTATTTCAAGCACTAAATGCCAAATAACCTCTGAATCTGATACTGTATTGTGATTACGAAACCCTCTCTAAAATAATTAATATTGTGAAGAGTCAAATGACTGCACTAACCATATGGTTCTATATATCTAGCTTGAGTACGAATATAGACTCGACTCCTGAATTAGATTCAATAAACTGTAAATCTTTGTTTCTATATATTCTGCACTTAGTAATATTTCAGAGATCTCAAAATAATATAAATTGAATTTATTCAGTTTAATTGTGCTATGTATTAACAGGTAATTTCATTTTTGATATAGATTAAACACATATATACAATATATATATATATTTTCTAACACAGTATCAAATACTCTATTTTATTGAACATGACGTCCAGTTTTTGAAATGTAACTTCTTACATACATTAATTTAGCTTGTTTACTCCATTTAATTTATTTTCTAAATGAATGTAAGAGCTCCATATTGTTCTAATGAAATAATACTAATATTTTCATAAATTGTTTGTACTAATAGTCTAAATTTATACGAGTACGTCCTTTTAGATTTCCATCTTGTAAACAATCCCTTTCCTCATGTGGATATCGAATCACTGAAGCAGAATTTATATTTTTACATCAAAGGAATTTCTCAAGATAACGAATTAATAAAACACTGTGTTACGGAATAGTCTAACCAACATTATATTTCATTTTATACTTTATATTATGAAAATGATTTCGAATATTCTTACTAAAATAGATTTTGCTTCTATTATTTTTTTAACATTGAAAAGAAAAACTTTCAAAAATTAATGCTGAAAAGAGAAATCACATGTTTTCAAAAACTAATAAAAGTAAATTACACGGAATTTAATTTGAACATTCATAATTTAGTATCTCAATTCATCCATAAGAAAATACGTTTTTTACATTGAATTCTTATGGTGCTTTCGCAATATTAAAATTTTTGTACTGTGTCAAAAGTTATAAGCCTTATTAAACTCTTCAAAGCATAAAACTATCAAAGATCTACAGAAATGATTTATTGATATAGGAAAACCAAACCCATATATCTCTTTTCTGTTTTTTGGCTACTTGAGTATTCTGAACGAAAATAGGTTTTGTACTTTGAAAAAAAGTTTCTTATTTTTGAATTGTTACCTGTAAGGAAAAAATATTTAAAATGCGAAAGGTATATGAATATTTTTTTTAAAAAAAATTCTGTCAAATCTAGTTTAAAGTAGCCTTAATTTTCATGGATATTTCAAACTTAATGCTTTCATTATTTTCGATTAAACTTAGATTTCTTTTCCTTTGTTTGACTCACGTAATTAAAATATGTCGGTTTAATCATTTAAAATTTCTCAATATAGTACTTCCAAATTTTTCTTTTTCAAACTTTTACATAATAGCTGAGAACATCGATTAAATTTTATAATATTTTTACTTTTATCAATTTATTGTGTGATATTTAGATGACAGATGTGATTATGATAAATGATTGCTTAATATGACATAGTATTTAGTTATAATAAATATATTGAGAATATTATCTAACAAGAAGCTCCTAATATTTACTATATTATCATTTGCTAAACATATTCAGCAGACTGTAGTTTTCCTGACATTTTGAATCTGTTTGTAATCAAATCACTCTAATATTAAGGTACTGGAGAATATTAGACAGACATTTCAAAAGAAATTATAATCATGTGCATGATGTAATAATTTTGCATTCTTTTCTCATAAAAAAAATCTGTCTTCTACCCCATGTATACAATGTATTATCCATTCATTCATTCATTTAACGTAATTTATACGTTTTTGATATTGAGTAATGAATATGATAGATTTTTAAAAAAATATTTTATGTCCCTAATTTATAACAAAATTTGTTCGAAAGTATTTGTAAAATGGAAATCAAAATTATTGCGTGGCATTTTTCTCGATTTTGAGGAAAGCGCTTTCCTTCACAACGTAAAATTATTTCATATTTATTTTTCAATGAGTGTTTTAAAATTTATCATTCATAATTTCATTTTAAATATGGTGTTTTAGTATTATAGTATATTTAATAAGGACTTCTAATTACTATTCATAGATTTTTTGTAATTATTCATAGATTTCTTGTAATTATTCATAGATTTCTTGTAATTATTCATAGATTTACTCTGTAATTTAAAGAATACTGTTGAATTTGATAAAAAAAAATTATAACTCAGTTTAATATGGACTTTCTTTTTTAATAAAACTTATATATAATGATACATTTTAGGCATACAACATTGTTGCATTTTAGACATATTTTTTTAACATAATTAGTTAAATCTATGCATATTTATTTGGAAAATTGCGCAAATGTAAAAAGACCTACGCAATGAGCATCTTACATAAATAATTATTTTGGCTTCAAAATTTGTGCACCAAAAATGTATCTAGATAACGTATAGAAATAAACATGTATTTATTTATGCATATAGATAAAACCTGTATATCAATAATGAATTTATAAAGTATGTTTGAAGATCTAAATGTGTTTCAATTAAAAAAAAAAACAATGATTAGAAAAGTGATATTGCTACTAAAATCCCCGTATGGATGTATACGAATTAAATCAAGTCTCAAAAAGAGGATAATAACCAGCCACATATTCTTCACAAATATTTAAGACATGATGATACGTAGGTATTAAATCTTGAACAGGTTAGCAGCACAATCGGGATACACATCACTTGTACAGATAAGCGATACAATAGAAACAAATGTACACCTGTAATGCTAGTACACAGTTGTTCCAGTAAATTTTAACTGACCAGATAATTAGTTTTCACTATGTATAAATTTCCGAAGTAATACTCTGCACTTCTGAGGTATACTCCAACAGTTCCAGGCAGGATTCTCAGCGAATGCTTATAGGTGGATTAGCTCGACCAATTCCAGCAGTCTTCTCGGCAGATATTCTCAGCCAATGCCGACCAACTCCAATTGATTTTCCGATTGATTCTCTCCGATTTGCATTTTTCCTTCTATATACCTACACTAGCTGGGTAGGATATCACAGGGAAAATTCTGGTCAAGTCCGTAATTTCCCTCCCAGTTAAGATATCTTCAAGATTCCCAATATTTCCTAGAGCCTTTTTTATCCCCTAATTCGCCAAGGTTGAGTGTTCCTTACTTAATTCCTTGGCTCCGATAAAAGCTCTGTCAATGTCTTTCTTCCGTCATTGCTCTACTCACCGGCAAAACTTCATCTCCTCACAATGCACCATCCAGGCAGGCCTATATTAATCCCTTATATATCTTGTAATTGTTAACTTTCAACCCCTTAAATTTTTAACTTTAATTTTTTTGAATTAAACCCCAATCACTTTCAGACCTACATGCGAACTGTTAAAAGCCATTTTTTAAATAAACTTCTGGCCAAATGTAGAAATACAAGTCATGTTATTTCACACTATACAAATAATCGGAGGCCAGAAACCAATGGGGCTAAAGACTTCAGCAAACTTCGTCCCATTTCCTCCTTTATATGAGTAAGGGTGCTGAGAAGAGTCTGTTCAGGCGCATTCAATAATGTTTATATGGTATTCTTATGTACTCATCTTTGTTATTTTTGTTTCTCTTTGCTTTTAACTACTAAGCCAACACTTGCTTTAAGATTATTGAATTTTTCTTATTTGAGTCAACATTCAAAAGACAGAGTGATATTCTCTAAACAAATCAACAATCAGTATCTTATTTTAAAAATTCCGTGCAGCTATAAAAAAATTGGCAAATCATGAGCATTATATGAAACAAGCAACATAGATCAATTGTTATAATAATATTTTTCAGAAGAAATATATTTTATATTTACGTGCACGCGAAGATATGCTAATAATCGAGTATGTATAGCATTCAATCTCAGTTTTGAGGATTTAGAATGATTGAAATTTTGAGATGCCATGTTCTTGTAAGAAAACTTAGAGAAGGTATTAACTATTGGTCTTATAAGAAATCTAATTTATTGCATGTTATTCTAGCATAAAAGCCTATTTTCTGTTTCGTATCACCCAAATAAGTTTCTTTTTTTATTTTATACACGCACTGCGCATCTAAGAAATGACGGTATTACCAAGAATAGAACATAATTATTTCCTTCTATCTATATGATGTATTAATCTTGCAGAAATGTTCGGGAACTTTACCGAATAATAGTCTCCGTAACTTTATCTTTATTTCCTTTACCTGGTGAAATATAAACATTATTGTGAAGCTGTAAGGTAGTTTCTTTTACTTATATTTCATGATTTATATTACAATTAAATTTCGCTTAAATTTATTTATAGTTGCGTAACATTTGTCTTCATTTTACTAAATATTTTTCAAATGTTTGTCTATTTTCTTTGTACATTTGTTTGGATGGAAACAATAAATATATTCTCTTGGTAATAGAAGAAACATTTTCTGTATGTTTCCTACGTTTGGGATTAAATTTATTTTCCTAAATGAATTTATACATAGTTCTTAGAGACTATAAATATTTATTTGGGGTAAATGTACTTTTAGTTTAACCTCTGTTAATGATACGTAAGTTCTTAAGAGTGAGCTATTGGCGCTGACGAATCTAAGTTTACAGGAGTAGGAATATAGATAATAATATGTGTGTAAGATTCACCGGACTAAAAAAACAACAACAATATAGGTGGCGCTGCCATCAATATAGGGCGAGACGGAACAACAACAAGAGAGGAGGAAGAATGGCGGCTATGACCGGTCGCATGACGAACAAAAGGGCATGAAACAACAGCCAAATGTTTAGTATTAGTGAATTTTAAATATTGTATTAATTGTGTGTGTTGTGTGGCTGTTAACAGAAAAAATAAAAACTTTAGCCACTAAAGTTTGTGTATCTGGTAGTGAATGAATCTTCAGAAATGAAACTAAGAACCTACAACACGAAAAACACCGAAATATTACGTATAGTTGTTATCACCAATATATAATTGATAAAATGTTCGATATCATTTATACTTTTCTTCATTTCCACGTTAATATTTGCATTCTTATAATTGTGCACATTTTTATAATGTTCCGAATACCTGATGGAAAGCTGCACTATAATCATTGGGATCTGCATCGTTAAGATATTTTGAATTCTGAACGCTCTACAAAATGTCGGTGCATAGAAACACATAACCGGCTGCAACAAATTTATTCAATGATACTGTAGGACTGGGGAATAATAGAGAAACTTTCCCAAACATTTAATTAAATGTCAGATAATTTTCAAAGATAGTAGGTTCTTGAGGCGTCAAAGAATCTTTTATTCAGGAGAGTCCTATGATGGCGAAAATTGGCTTCCGAAAAGCGAAATATTTTCATGTTAAAAATATTTGATGTTACATAGAATTTTACCATGACCTCAGTGTAATTCATGTTAACTGAATTTCCTTGTTTAATCTCCATTTTTGTGTTAAACGTTTTACATTGTATTCATATATAGTAAAATCGATATTATTTGATGAATATTGCCTCTGAAAATTAATTGAGAGTTATTGATAAGTATTTAAATCGTGTTGCAAGTATCCATTTGTTAATGATAAAATACTATCCTGCTATGACAAAAGTACCAAGTAAGGAATTTGAGCAGCTTATGCAATAGGTGTCTGCAGAGAAAGAGAACGTTACAGGAATTCATAAGGTGTTTTTTTAAATCTTTGACACTCGCATAGAGAGGAGCCTAAACCTCAAGACAGATAAAAAAAAAACGATATAAAAGAAAGTTTCCTTGCTCTGAGCTCTTTATTGTATCAGATGACTTCTTAATTTATTTTAGACATGAGTTAAAAGTAGAAAAGTTAGATTATACATATAAAAATTTACTATGAAGAAAGTTAATTTTCAATGGAAAGTAATTGGAAAGTGAAGGAAGTAATTTTTTAAGCAAAAACTATTTAAAGAGGAATTAATATTTGATAGCAAATTTATGCAGTTTATGAAGCTTTACCTAGACACTAATCCCAAAGCCCCTGGCGGATAAGGAGATATGGTTAGGTAAGCTTAGATACGAGGGAAGAAGTGAATAGGGGAAATTGAGGAAAATTTTCTTAGTAATCTGGATAATTAAGAAGAATGCTTCAGGGGCGTATGATTTGAGAAGTTTTGGAGAGTAATTTGGGATACTTTAAGATTGGGGAATTTTGGAGTTCGAAAATATATGAGTACGTGTGTGTTATTGTAGAAGTGGTTTTCAGCTGTTTGTTGGAAGAACTGTTTGGTGGAAGGAATATCGATTGCTCTTCTGATATCAACGTTTGATATGAACAAATTGTGTTTGTAATCCTTCGAAAGGTTTCATTTTGGATCCAATCAAGTATTTTTAAATTTATTGTTGTAGAATAACCTTAGATGGGACATGCATAGCTGATAATGGTTCGAAGTATAAAGGTATAGACATGAGGTTTATTTTCACATTACAACTTAATTCAGTTTCTATAGGTAAAAGGGAGAGGGAGTAGAGAGAGAAAAGCTTTGCAATATTTGTGTTATGTTGAATATATGGTTTCCATGTTAAAGTTTTAACTGGTATTACTCCAAGTTATTTAATTTCACAGGATCAGGAGATGGGTTTATTGTGTGTCTGTGTGCGTAAAGAATGATGGGCAGAATGAGAATTGTTTTTATTTTTAAGAGAATCGCGTCATTTTAGAAGTTGATTGTTAATTATTAATTTGTGAATTAGTTTTCAAGTGCAATAATGTGTTTTTGAATACCTGTAAATGTATCTGAGAATTTCACGTTGTATGAGATTTGCTGTATCATAGGCGTAAAGGCAAAGACTTATTGGGGATGGAGAGGGAATGTAGGAGTACCATCGAGAAATAAGGTGCATTAAGCCAGCGATAATATGGATCCGTAAACTATTTCAGCTGTTATAATGTGAAGAGTTGATGATTCGTTGAGAATTTTATCTTTGAAGGAGTGGTGGGTGAGGTAGTAGAGGAGGAGAAAGAATAGAGGGATAAGAAAAATTGTTGATTAATTAATAGATGAAGTCGGGATCCACATCAGGTCAAAAGCTTTTTCAGTGTCAAGAAAAATTGCTCCACTAGAGATTTGTTCTAAAGCATTAATTCGGTAGCATTAAGGGATTGATGATGGGTATAGAGTTTTGTTCTTGGATACCCTGTAGCTGGGGAGAAGGGTTAGTATTATTTTTGTGAAGTTAGTCATCTAATCTGTTAAGAATGATTTTTTCAGAAATTTTCCTAAGGAGGGAGAGAAGGGAGATGGTTCTGAACCTTTCTGGGTGGAATGTTTGCCAGGTTTGAGTAAATTAATAACTACAGCTGTTTTCTTGGATGGTGGAAGTATTTGAGTTTTCAGATTTGGTTATTGATGAGAGGGATTTTAAAGATCATTTTATTGAAGGGGAATACTTAGTGATATATTTTGTAATATCGTCGATGCCTGGGACTTTTTATTAATTTGGTTTACACACACACACACACACATACATACATACATACATACATACATACATACATATATATACATATATATATAATTTTCGATAGGATGGCTGAGAGGATATAAGTGTGACAAGATGGAAAGTTTTAAATTTGATTTGGGAAGTGTGTCTCAGTACTTTTAAAATTGCCGTGATTGGGATTTTTAGAGTATTAGTTTTTGAGGGTATTTGCTATGAGATTTGCTTTTTTAGAATCAAACATGATAATGAAGGATTTGATTTTATGTGGAACGATGAATTACTTCTCATTTTGGAGAGATTTTGTAAAGTCTCAAAATACATTTTAACCTTTTTCAACGGCTGCGAGTTTTTCATTCCATTCAGTGTTTTTAAAATTACTAATCTGTTTTGAAATTTATTTCTGGAATCTATTGAGGCGTTTTAAAGAGTTTCCTGGTTCTTCTTAATTGATATCTAATTCCGAAGTTTTCTTTAATTTTATGGGGAAGGAAGTGAGTAGGAGCAAGCGAAATGCAATTAGAGTTAAGTTTGTACGTATTGATAACAAATTACATGAGATTGTTAATTATGTTTTCGAGTTCTAAAATGTCTTAAATTTGGAGAATTAAATTCTTGACTGTTATTGACGGAGGTAGTGAAAGAAGGTCAATTAGTATGTGTGAGTTTGATGGAAAGTTCTAAAATTTAAGAGAAGTGGTTGTTGAGAGAAA
This sequence comes from Nephila pilipes, assembly GCA_019974015.1. Lineage (NCBI taxonomy): Eukaryota > Metazoa > Arthropoda > Arachnida > Araneae > Nephilidae > Nephila > Nephila pilipes. Next base: position 179,696 of record BMAW01109447.1, on the reverse strand, counting down.
TAGTGGGGGAGAGTTGTGACCTGACGCTATATATATTTCGGGATGGAATTTACTGCGTCTGGGAGATGGATACATTGGATGAGGGTGAAGTCTCTAATATTGGTCGTAGTTTGTTATGAATGTTAGTATAAGTGTAACAAGTGGAGGTGGGAGGTGCAGTAATTTCAAGGCTGTGAAGTTCGCAGAGATGAAAAATGGCGTTTTCTCGTGTGTTATTAAATAATTTGCCCCAGTGCATGTGTAATAATGTGTAATAATTTGTCCCAGGTATATGTGCTTAAAAATCTCCGAATATGATCATATTGGAATTCAGTTGAATGAGAAAATCAAGTCCTGACGAAAAATTGTTGATTTTATCTAAATGTTTTGGTGTTTGGTCTAAGTAGAACTAAGATGGTTAATTGGTCAGATGTTGATAGGCTGAAAGTGATAACTGTTGTTTCAAAGCAGAATTGGGGTGGGATGGGCCTGTGTGTGAGAGATTATTTTGTACAAAACCTAAATCGGCTCAGCTAGCTATGAGAAAAATAGAATTATTTTTGTAAATTTGAAAAATTGGAATTTTCAATTTGTTGATGAATGTAAGGAGAGTGTATTGCAAGAGCACGAGGTCAGGTTATGATTATTAATGAAATTTTTAAGTTCCAGGATTTTATTGTTTATGTCGTTGACATACTAAGACCAAAAAAGTATATCAAGGAGGTATACAGACATTAATGGATTATGAACAGTATTTTCAGGGGAAAGTGCTTCATGTAATACAAATATTTATCAAATGAAGATTTGGCTAGTTTTCCTGTTGTTATTTTTGGTTTTAGGCTCAGTATGCAGTTTTGAAAGAGGAAGAAAAATTCTTTCTTGCGGTTAAGAAATATTTGAATTCACACACATAGAAAATTCATTGGAAGGCTGGGAAATAATGGTGCTTCGAGAGACAACCTACACATATCTAAAAGAGAGGGAAGGGTTTTTATGTTGTGTTTCGGGTTCGTATTGAGGTTTGTATTTTAAAGGGTGGAATTATTTTTTTTGCCGAGTTTGAGTTTTGTTTTTTAGATTTTGAGTATCTAGCCGGCCGCATTTGTATTCTAAGGTAAAATGCGCTTTCCTGAAATATTGCTAATTCAGTGGTTAAGAATGGGGTACATGATTTTTCTAGTAAGAGAGAATTAATCATCGCGATTACCCTTTTAAGAGAGATTTTATCATCGCGATTACCCTCTTCCGCATGATTCGTACAGCTTGAATAGGCTTATTGAGAACTTAATGAAGATGAAAACTTAATAATAGTTTTCTTTATAATCTTCAAAAAATATTCAACTGTTGGTCATGACATGGATTAAATGTTTTTTTTTCTTAAAAAAGTCATTAATAAATAGATATATTCGTCCTCATGTCATAATTAAATTTCAAATTGATAAATTAAGTGATTCAGCACAGAATTTACAACAAAAAAATGTACAGGAATTTTTAATGGCTTCAGCTTTTGGTTTTGAAACCAAGAAATTTCTAACAAAAGACGAGTGTCGTATATATCGGAGCATGCGTGGCAATACAATCGGAATTATACGTGGTAATATTATAATTCGTTTTTTCCCCTTTTTTTGCTTTTCGATAAGTTCTTTTTTGATTGTTTGTTTACAAATCAATAACTTGGATATTCTTAAGAATATATTCATTCTGTATCTTATTTTACTCTTTGCTGTATCTATTTTTTTTTAAGCAATGACTTGGACTTGTCTAATTCTTCATTTGATTTTTGATCATTACCTTTTTTAATTATAAAGTAATAACAAAGAGGATAATCATGATCCACTAGTTCAGCCACGAATTCATATTTCAAAACTTGTGAAAATATTATTTATTGCGTCATACACTGACTCTATCTCATTCTTTAATACTTTGATTCCAATTTTCAAAAACTTTTCTTTCTTTTTTATGTTTTTTATTCACTTTTTCAATATTTCATATGTATATTTCTATAGGGTCCTTTTTTCTTGAATTCTGAGCACTTTTTTCAAATTCATAATTCTAAATTTTCTCTAGGTATGTTTATGCTTTTTAATAATTATTTGTAAATATGCAATAATCATAAGTACTATTATCATGTTTTTGTATTAGAATACAGTGTAATTTTTCTCCAATTAGTTTCGTTTTTTTAAATATCTTTTTTGTTACTATAATCTATTTTCTTATATTTTTTTGTATATATATATATATATATATATATATACACACACACACACATATGTGTGTGTGTTTATGTGTTTGTGCGAGCGATAAAGCATTAAATTATAGTGCTTTACTGAAATTTTAAAGCAGATATATATATAAATGTTGATTTTATCATGATATAAAATTACTGTTATTTACATTCATTTTTATACATATTCAGTAAGAGAGGCTAATGATGTTTGTTGTATTGGGGTATGTTTTTCTATCTAAGAGTCCCAGCATTAAAATAATAACAGTCTATAATCCTTATCCACTTCGAATGATAAGCGCACTTGAAAAAAGAGAGAGAGTTTAAATCTGAACCAAGACAACATACATAATGAGTTTTGGATTTTTAAAGGTTTTATTACATAATATCGTAATACTATTACAGTAAAATACCATGATATCGTAACAAATAGCTCCATTTTGAAAGATTATCCAAAAATTCAAAAGTGAAATTACTATTTCCTCTTATATAACTTTACATTTTATACGATTCTCCTTACAATCAACAAAGAAAGATTCTACAGAACAAAATCAATGTTCAATTTCGTTAACAAGAAATAAAACAAGCAATTATGCGATAAGTATAAAAATATTCAATCAATTGTTAGAATTAAAGCAAATGATGAAATAGTCAAGGGGATAGTAATACTCTTTTAAGACATTAAAATTCAATCAAACGATAAATTTTTGGATTCAATTCATTTTAAGCAAAATATTAAGCAATATACTATGCAAGTTATTGCCGCAGAAAAATAAAAAATAAAAATTGTATGCATTAATCTATTTGACACAACGAATATCCCTACCCAATGAGCCTTGGAGGGGATATCAACATAGAACACGCGAAGCTAGGTGAAAAAGTGGCTGCAAAGGCCAGTTTCAATCTCCCAACAAAATAAAAAAAATCGCTTTGATCACCTCCACCTAAAATATTCATAGGTATAATGGATCATATTAAATTTCTTGTTCCTTAATAAACCGTCTTATATTTCCCTCACACCATTAAAATAATGTACACTTAGGAATAAATATCTGACACCTGTAATAACTATCGTAATTCTCAAGTAAGCTATTATAGATAAAATTCTTATCACATTCATCTCAAAGGGAACTTAGTTACGGAGTGTGAATGGATTGAGTAAATAATTTAATCAACAGAACTAACTAAAATAAATTTCTCATTACGGAATCCTATCTTTTGTTAGATTATGCTTCAAATTTCATTCGAATTCGATGATTAGTTTTTGAAATATTTGGCAAAAATCGTTATTGAGCCTTGCATTAATCAATTGAATGATCGGCAAAAATTTTAACATTTTTATTCTTATTATTGTATAATGTTTTTTCGAATTAATTCTTACTTTATAAGACTCTTTTTTATTTATTTTTTCTTAATATGATAAAAGATATTTTTTAAATTAGTGTTATTAATTCAATTATAAAATAGAATGTTCAAAATATCCTTACATTTTCGGACACAATTGAGAATTTGAGCGATAATAAATAAATAGTATGCAACTCTTTATATATACATACAACAATTTGTATACTAGTTAAATAGTATACAACTCTTTAAAGCTGCAAAACCGGGAGTCTGTTTATTTAACGAAAATTTTCTAAGTTATTAGAGGCAATTATGAATGTTTATTTTTTATTTGAGAGTTTCAAGACAGGAAAATCCATATACCCATAGGTTTTGGTAACTTACAATTTTATTTTGTTTCCTTAATGTATTTAATAATTTATATTTTTATAATAATCCTCTTTTTTATTTCATATTTTTAAAATTAGAATATAATTATCTACAGATAGGTGAACACATATTTAAAAAGAGACGAGAACAGAGTTTTTTGTCTTCACATATTAAAGATGATCATTTAGCATTTGAGACGCATTTCTTAAAAGGCTTAACAGCCGTTTTTAAGTAATATATTTAAGTGAAATCAGATACTCCAAAAACTAAAATACCGTATTGGGAATTTTTTTTTTTTTTTGAAAATTAATTTAATATGTTCGTGAAACTAATTAATTAATCTCTTTACATCAGAATTTATTTGCTTTAAGCTATTAAATGTGATATTAACTTAACATAGTTATGATAAGATTTGAAAAAAGTCATTAAATTTGTTAACATTATTATTTTGACAAAATATACAGTCATATATTTTAATTTACCTTTCAAGGCATATGATATTGAAACCAGAATTGAAAGAAATCAGGCTGCAGTTGCTTATTGAAAATTTAAGGATATAGTTTAAATGTCGCTAATGTAAATATTTACCATTATTCGAAATTACATCTAAGAAATATATTCTCTTTTAAATATTTATTTTATCACATACTCGTAAAATGTTCAGAGATGACAGTGCTTTAGTAATGTGATGCAGAACGCTTGAACAATTTTCGATTTGTGTCCATTATTTTTTTAATTTTTTCAAAGTTCTAATTAGGCCTAAAAAGACAAAAGCGCACGAATTCTGCGATGGCTGTAAGTAATTCCAGTGCGGAAATGTAAAAGTCTTTGACCGCAGATGCCAATCCAAGAATCATTTAAAATTCTAGAATGCTCCCTTATATAAGTATTTAATTAACTAAATAACATGATTTATAATTTAACTAGACATATATAGCATTTTAAAGCCTTATTCAAAGTATCAACGTTTTGGAAATCATTTTATGTTTGATCGAATTCACTATTGATACGAGTATATTAAATGCCATTTTACTTATTTTGGTGAGAAGCATTTTATCTTTTCCATAACGGATTTCATGAAAAAGAACTGTAAGGGTAACAAAATTACTTTTCTCATTTTGGAATCGCATCACGTATTAAACGTTTTACTCGAAGCTTCCATAAAATTTTGAAATTATCAGTGTTTTTTAGGTATTTTTTGATACCATAACTAAAATAAGAAGTTTTTCAAAGCCAATCTATAGTGTTGAAGGAAATAAATTAAAATTGGAGTTGTTTACCATCTTTTTTATATTCTAACAAAAAAAAATTCAAATGGTAAAATACATTTACATTTTACTTAAAAGTTAATTAAAATTTGTTACAAGAATAATTTTTATATCATCTTTGTTTTTGTTAAACAAACAGAATTTCCATTGGAGTTTGCATAATTTATATGTTCCTTAATAGTTTTCAATTTAATTTAATTTTGAATGAACTTCATTAGTTGAAAAAAAATAAAGATATAGTAATATCGCAGTAAAACAAATACAATTATTAAATGTTTATTTGAACAATTAGATTAAGGAAAGAAATGGAATTAGTGTGTAGATTTTTTCATTGATATTTATTGATTAAATACATTTGACTAATAAATTGTTTTTGAATAAACTCTTAATTTTCTTTTATTGGTTTCAGAAATTAATATTTTGGCATTTATTGTTATTTTATTTAAAAAAAAAAAGAGAACCTCGGTAAGAATTTATTTTGATTATTGAAAATACACATCTGTATTTTCAAAGCTCGACTTACTCTTTAACATATTTTTTCTTTGCTTCAATATAATTTTGTATGATACATACAGAAACAAAAAAAAATTCCATCATTTTCTATTATTTTTTAAAATAAATTATTAATGGAAATCAGGATCTTAGTAAATTTATACACATTTTTATCTTAAGGATACTTAAATCTTATTTCAAGAATATCTTAATTTCAAAATATTTAAAATTGTCGGCTAAGGACATCGTTAATAATTTTTCACAATTTAATCCATTGATTAGCAAAATTAATATCATCTTTCATATCTCAAATAAACTAAATCGTATAGTTAATCAATGAATTAAATGAAAAGAAAATTATTGCGGAATCACTTGATTTTTGTAGAACTTAATTGAAAAAAATAGATCAATACATTATTTATTAACATTGCTCTATATTAGGAGTAGTATGATGACTATTGGTTACGTGAATCGAAATATTGAACAAAAGTCAAGTGATGATGACAATATTAGAGCAGGTATGTTATTCTCCAAACTTCTAAACCACACAATTGTGAGAACTTAGAGAGTACCGACAAATGCTACTTGCATCAATTACGTAACACGACTGGCCCATCGTGAAACCAGAATTAAACTGAAACAGCAATATTATTTAGTGCTGCGGTCGCTCATAAGCAAGAAAGAAACTGCATAGAGCAAAGGAAGTAAAAACAAGGGATATATCCTAGCACTGTATTCGTTTCAGGCGTTAGGGCAATAGGTAAAATAGATGAATAGATGAAAGGGATGATTCATTTAATCCAAAACTATGGTTTGAGAAAGTAATGCAAGTAGACACTAAACAAAAAAGATATATCTGTTTTACTACGAATCACAGTATTCTTTGAATGCATAAAATGAAAAGTGTTGTGCCAGAAATTGAAAATATAGCATCCTAAGTTGATATAAATTTCACCCAGTTGCGATGGAAAATGCTAAAGTTATTAAAGTGTCCCTTTTTCTGACGACAGTAAAATGGAAGTTCAATACGTTTCCGAAAAACCCTCTTCTAAATCCTTCTTGCTTATTCCTTTTTCACTATTAAACAACACGGCAAAAGAAATATCCAACAAAGTTATTAATCAGGAAGGAAATAAATGTTATTTTCTTCTTTTGATTCTGTAATTAAACACAATTTAAAAGGCCTTACACTTTTTCTAATGAAATACAAAATAATATTCTTAGGGATTCCAAATTGTATTTTTGACAATCCATTTTTTTAAAATAATGGAATGCTTTTGAAAGGAATATGGAAATATAATAATTGAATTAAATAATGCAAAGTGATATTAATTAATAACATATTAAAATTGTTAATTATCAATACGTAAATAAAGAAGTTGGTTGAAGACATCGAGACAAAATGTAGGTATTAAATATATTGTTCAATTTGCATTAATTTTGGTTATTTTATTGCATAAAAATTAAAGTGTCAGTACATCTTCGAAACACGATTTTTGGACAAGGTATCTTTTCTTTTTACTTTTGATCTCATATAAAAAAGTCAATATTTTTATCTTTAAAAATATTTTTGAGTTTTGTTTTTATCTTATTTAGAAGCCGAGTTACATTATTTTAATATTACTTGATCATGAATTTCTCTGACCGAAGAAAAAGGCTCTAAAAACGACATTTTTCATTACTGTAAAGTGTTGTACATCAATGAAAAGGAAATCTCAAAGTGTTGTACATCAATGAAAAGGAAATTTATACCTATGTTTTCAAATACATATGCATAGAAATTAAAATAACTCTTATGGAAAGTTTCAATGTTTAACCATTGAACAATAAATAAACTCATACAAATTACAACAGAAGATATTAACAAAGTAATAATTTAATCTCTAGATAACAATATGTTCTGTAATTCAATTTACAAAATATCAATATGTTTTTATCTTCTTTTGAGATACTACATTTTATGGAAAATCTTATTTTTTGTTTATATTTGCTAAAATTGTTTTGAGTGTTTTACTAATTTTGAAGCTCCAGAGGTCATAAATGTGTTTTTGTAGGTAGACTTTATTTTAATTCAAGTACTTTTTTTCGAAGATGTTCTGTTACCTTAAAGTAATATAGCAGTGAACAGCTTAAAATGGTTTAGCTTTTTCCTACATAGTTGATTTTAATCTTTCATGAGCTTCAGATAAATTTTTAAAATAAAAAAGTTAGATTTTTAAGAGAACATTATAGGTAGTTGAAAGGCGTAAGTTATTGTTACAGTATTAATAGAAGATTAATGGAATTGAAAGAGTTTCTCCAATAATAGCGATATCAAAAATATATTTGAATTAAGAACTTGAGATTAGAAAATTACTGGATTTAAATTTTCATCACACTACATTCTTTCGTGCTTAGAATTTATGAATGAAGCAGTACGGATTGTAATAGTGTGAAGAAAGTTGCTTGCGTCACTTTTGCATTAAATAATATTCGATTTACTCTAATTTTATTCAAATATAATATTTATTTTAGGACATTCCTCATAATATACACCAATACTTAAAGATATTGTGGATGAAATCTAAACTAGACATAAATTAAAATATTGATCAATCTTTAATGAAAGATTTCCCTCATAAATTCTATAGAAATTTTATTTATTTTAATTCAATTTAAAACAATTAACAGATAGAAAATATGTGCTTTATATATATATAGAAATGAAACAGTAAATTAAAATATTTACTAGCAGATTTATATCCCACTCTATTTGCAAATACTAATATGATTACCTGAAATTTGTTTCTAAAGAGTCACTTTGTTATTTTGAAAGAAATCTTACAAAATATGAGCCTTTTTTCTGAAAGGAAAAAATAAATATGGGGAACTAAAAATAAAAACTTTTCCTTCACACTTCAGGAAATGTTTCTCTCCATTATACAGTCAAATATAAATTTTGAAAAATGATAGTTCCGGTACCAGTTTATTGCTATTTGAAAGAGACAGCACATAAAAATGGTAATCTACTTGCAAAAATAAAACATAAAAGCGATTGAATGTCTTTCCTCCAAAAGCTTGTTACTATTACGATCGCTAGTATTGGATAAATTATTAACAATCTCTCCGGAAACTGTAAAGATTCTTCCGAATAGCTTATTTTCCTTGAAAATGCAAGTTTGCGGATAATAACCCAGATGTAGCCTCAAGGTATCTAGTATGTAACCATTTTTGAATGTTTTATGTGTATTTGGTACATTCGTTCGCTTTATTCATGAGGGAAATTGTATAATATATTTGCCAACCTTACAATATAGGCAATGGTTACAATTTTTCTTAAAGTGAAAATTGCAATGAGAATTGCTTTAGGGAATTTTGAAAGCTGAATGCGATCTTAAACGTTATTTGTTTTTTTTAATCTCAAACTTCAAATCTAAAACGCTTATTCTCGAAAGCTGAGAAGTTGAGATTAAGAGTTAAAACTCATTTGTAATGTACGGTAACAGTGAGTTGAAAAAAATTCCCAATGTTACAAATAAGTTTTTAAACTCTTGCACTTTTCCTATCTTTTTTTTTTTTTTTTCGTTTTCTTTCCTTTCTTTCTTTATTGGTAAGAAATTTTATTGAGACAAAATAAAAAATAAGTACAGGATATTTAAGTTCTACCTTTACATTTAGGTGGGTCATATGATCAAGATTTGATTTCACCTATATTTAAAATTATATGTACGTAACTAACGAGATGTACTATGTATATGTAGGAAAAAGTAATTAGGAAAATTTAAAAAAAAAAACCCTGAATTTTGCTGAATATAGTCATTAATCTTTTGACAACATCAATTGTAATCGATAACCATTTCTTAATAAGAATAAAAAAGATTATATAATATCCCTATTAAAAATATAAAAAGTATTAAATTTAATAAAAAAATATAGAATATGTTGTTGTGTGCATGCGATAATTATAATAACACTAAATATTTACAGATCAATGATATTTGCAACTGTGAAGTTTATTCTGAATTTATAATTGATGAGAATCAGAATGTGATTATTCGTAATTCAAGTATTGTAAATGATAAAAATCTCTCATATTACGAATAAAGGTACAGATTACTCTTATTATTTCTAACAATTATATTTATATTTAGAAAAAGAAACTATTAAAGATATTGATAAATATTTCACTAATTTTGCACCCGTAATTAAATATAGATTATTGATTGAAGCTCATGAAGAATATAAGTACTGAATAAGTAAAGAGATTAAGTCTATTAATTTTAAGACTAAAGAGAGAGTAGTTATATCAAAAATATAAGAAATCAATAGAAAAGCATTCAAGATAAGTTTAGCATTTGTTATATCGATAAGTCCCTGAAAATCTTACCATTATGTATAAGATACTGCGTATTATTCTGATTAATAAGTATTATTTTACACTACATCGAGTGCGCCTCTAATTTCCCTCTATCAGACACGTTACATCTATGATCTCTAAATTGAGTTAAATATTTCGTATCACTTTTAAAGGATATTTATCTCTCTCTATATATATTGTTTCCCCTTCTCTTTTTTTAGCCACCTATGGGGCTATTGTTTTAGGTGGATCATTTTTGGCACACCAGATTATTTTTCAATTATAAATTATTTTTTAAATTTTAATTACATGTAGCTTAAATATATTCAATTTAATAATTTATTGCTTGCTTTGGTTTTAATTACATGTAACTGATATAATATTCAATTTAATAATTTATTGCTTGCTTTGGTTTTAATTACATGTAACTGATATAATATTTAATTTAATAATTTATCTTTTGCTTTAATTTTAATATCGGAAAAGTTTGCTATTGTCCATTTCTGAATATTTCATCCTTTATTTTAATTCTTTTATTTAATAGAGTAATTTAATAATAATTATAAAATAAACACCCCTTCGGTGGCTAAATCTACTTTTCTGCAAAACTTTGCATAGAACTTTTATATTTTGTCTTTCTTCCCCTTCCCCCTATAATTCAATGCATATAGTAAAGTACATAATAATACATAAAGCACATAATACAATATGCACGACTTAATTACAATTACAAAATGAGAAGTTAAAGTACAAAATACAACATATAAAGAAGTAAAAAAAATCATGTAAAATATACAATTCAACTACAAATTAAGAATATGTATACATAGAAGTATACAAAATAAAATTATACAAGACGATGATATGGAAATGGAAAAAAACACTTTTTTTTGTTTTTTTTTTTGGAATCATTTTCAATTTCCGATTCTTTGAGGGAGCAATTTGTGCACATTATAACAGCATGCTCCCATAAAAAATATTCATCACATTTTGCACAAGAATATTGCTTCAATCTGCTTTTCTTAGTTGCATATTATGCATAAATCGTTTCTCTAATTTCTCCAAATATAATTTTTGCGCGATTTTGAAGTCTTCGGAACTATTTAAATCGGAATTCGTTTTAAACTCACTATTATTTGAAAGACTTCAAAACCAGAAAAAAGAAACAACAAGATAGCATTATAGGGCGTATGCATCTGACAAGTGCAGATCTTCGATTGAATAACATACGCAAGAGATTCTATTGCAGAAAAGCAAGAATGATTACATTCCTGAGTGGAACGTGGCCCAAATGACAGATACTGTGAATGTCAGGGCCATCGCAAGCCAGTTTCCGGTAGAAAAGGAAAAACTTTTAAGGCTTGCATCTGAGAGATCATGAACACCCGATGGAGCTTTAATAATGATTTTCATTAATATTTCCAATAATGATAGTGAAATTTCTTATAGTTTTAAAGCTTTGTATAAGAATTTAAATTATAAGATTGACAGTATAAAATTTCTTCGTGTTTTTTTTATTCCATATTTCATGAAGTGCGTATTAAATTTGGAGCTGTAACTAATATATTTAATACTTGCACTACTATGGCTAATAAAATCTTACAAAAAGTATCAATGATTTGGATAAGATGATTATTATTGAAAACACGTATGAAATTGCTAAATATGTTTATGATAAACTCTCTATATAGAAAGGACTTCGTAGATATGTTTAATTCTATACATATTGAAAATTTAATTAATGTTTTCCCTAATGATTTCTTAAAATTAAAGAATGATAGTTCTATTACTTATGAGAAATTTAAATTTCTCATAAGTAATAGATTTATTATTTGTTTATTTGGAGCTGTGAAATATATTCTGAATTTATAATGATGGGCACTAATGCCTAATTAGTTTAAATGAAAATCTTATTATTTTTAATGATTAAAAATATAAACAAATTAAAAGAATTGACACGGTAATCCTGCTAGTAATAATGTTGACTATATATATTTGCACTTCTATGAGCAAAACATTATACATAATAAGAATTACATAGTTTAGACATATTGATGACCTAATGATTTTTGAAAATAAATTTTACCCAGAAAGTAAAGCCAATTTATCTCCATATCCTTTATACCATATCCTTAAACTAATAAAAATATTCATGCCATTGAGTGTTTAGATATTAATAAAAAATTGCGAATCGTACTCTATTTAATAACTTTTATAACAAAAGAAACTGTTCATAAAGTTCCCATGGGAATACAATACATTTTTATAGCAAATTAAGTTTATCGAATCTTAGAAAATTTATATTTAATTATATTACCCGTAATTTTTAATTAACAAATTGTTTTTTAGATTATCAAAATAATTTCAGTAAATTCTACAATATTTGCCTTCAAGCTGATTATCCGATTAAAACTTTTAAAACTAATTTAAAATATAAAAATTACAAAATATAATAAATTTTTTTTTTTTTTTTTTTTTTTTTTTTTTTTGCTGTTTAATACATATTTTTATTGGGATTAATTTTTCTTTTGTTTTTAATTTTTAAAAATCTGTTTATTATTTTGAATTATGTTAAATTTCAATTTTTTAAAAATATGTTTTTTTAAAGTTTTTGTTCCAACTTTGGTATACAGATGGTAGTACTGGAAGTAAGATTATTTCTTTTTAGGATACTAAAAGTATTTAATTACTTAATTAATATGAATGATAGTTTAAGTCATAAAATCTTCTGGGAGCTATTTTTAAAATTTTGATTTAATTTTGTATCATTGTTTCAATATAGTTTTTGATTAAGTATTTTTAGTTTTCTACTACAATTTACATCTTTTCTTCTATTCTAGCACGTTATTTTCTTTCTCTGTGTGTTAAATTTCAATATCTACTTATTTAATAATGATTTTAATGGTGTGTGTAATATTCGTAAGTTTTTATTTTGAATAAATTTTACTTGTTTGTTCTTAGATGTTTTAATCAGTATTTTAATATATATGATTCTGTATAAGTAATAATTGCCTAATTAAAATTAAAAATTATTTTCATTTTTACTGACACACACACAAAAGACATTTAAAAATGTTTATTTTCCTTTAAAGCAATTTTTACAGAACAATTACAAAACATTTACATACAATTTAAAGCGTGCATACATTGTGACAAAAGCACTCGGTACATTTAGAAAATTTTAAGATGTTAGTGACAGATAGAAGGATGAGTCTGATCTTGGATTTCCAAATTCACATGACAGTGAGAAATATGGGTAGATGCATTTCGCATCTTATAGCAACAAGTAGTGATTCATTATTGAAACATTTTTATTGTTTGTGCGTGAACATATACAACTTCACATTTACTTATGAGATAGATATGTTACATATATTTGATGTGTTACAATTAACACTTCAAAGTCACACATGCATGTGACTAATAATTAATTTGACGCACACAATTTATTTTATTATATCAAAGCTAAAATTGATTCCTCCCACACTCAGTATCCAAACACTTTATCTTTATTACATTTGGCACAAGGGAATAGGGTAATGAGTTTGAACCACATCCACAAGACAAATAGCATTTTATTCAGAATATGAAGCAAGCTTTCAAGCGAAGAAACAAAGCTCTGTTTTTCTTACTAGTGTAAAGAAAAGGCTACAGCGATGCAAATATGTATGTAGCAAATATAGCATACACATAAAGTATACATTTTTTACATATAATATTTATGCATTTTTTGTAAAGAAATGCTGTAATTGTTTGAATGTGAATTTCATGCACTTTTTTTTTATAAAGGGACATAAATGAAAGTTGAAATATTCATAATCATGCATCTATGCAAAATTTTCGAATAAAAGTAATGGTTTCTGTGTTAAATGTAGAAAAATATCTGCAGTTTTATGGATTTTCATATATGCAGAATATTTTAGAATGGAAAATATTTTATTTCAACTATTTTTGTTTTAATTACTTAAATAACCTTTTTCAAAATTGGAGCTAAATAAAGTTTTGTAAGTGCTTTTGAATGGCTAATATATTGTTTATTTATATTTAGATATTTACTTTGAGTTATGAATTACTTCATTGAGGGAAAAAAAATTAAATGAAACTATTCACAGACATAAATATCAATGCGTAAATGCTTCACTTCTATGGTAAAGAAGTTTGCTTAACATTTTGTTTCCTTTAAATTCATTTTCTTTTTAAATCAACTTAAAGTATAGTTAAATATATTTTGTTGTTTGAAAAATCGTTATTACAATTTTTCTCACTTTCACTTAAACTATTTAACTCAAACATTTACCCTAAAAATTATTTAAGCAATAGATTTATCAAATTTATCTTCAAAATTTAAATTAAAATTTCCATACTTTAAAAATTTATGCTATATTACTTTGAGCATTATTCTAATTAAGCATTATATTATGGATAAAGAGCTTTTTCAATTCTAATTGATTATGTTGAATTGAGAAGTCAATTATTATTCAAAATTCACATGATTTTTTTATTGGTTATGAAAAGCTAAATAGCAAGCCTTCTTTATTAACCTTCTTAAGGAGTCATTCAATACCCTTTCCATTCGGTATATCAAACAAGAGCTGAACAATAAATGAAAGATGAGATATTAATAATGAATGAATGATGGGAAGTGCAACTTTTGTAACATTGAGGAAATAAGCTTAAATTCCGTAACATTGTCTCATTTTTGTTTCATTGTTAACGATAATAAAGTA
>BMAW01109447.1:96129-150270 GCA_019974015.1 Nephila pilipes | reverse complement strand
TTTAATGTTTTAATTCAAAAAATACATAAAGATAGCAGTAAAATGACACTTGTGAAAAACACCAAAACTGAAATTTAAAAAGAGATATTTCAATGCCGTAAATTTTATTATGAATGATTGAATCTAATTCAAGATTTGCATCTCTCTCACAATCATAACCTTGATAATTAATTTCGTTTCAGATAGGAAATCGTACTGTAATATATAGAAAAACTTTAAAAATTTATGATGGTGGATTTTATCAACAATAAAATGCAAAATATTAGCATTATAACAATAGGAAAGTTTCAAATCCTAAATTCATCTTCATAGAGTCTTCTTTTTCATAACATTATATGCATAACTGTTTTCAATATGATGTTTTGCACTGAAGCAAAATTTGAAAATCTCGATTTTGAGAAAAAGCTGAAAATACATTTCAACCCAGAAACGTACCCAATCAGTTAAACATTTAACATTAAAGGTGCCTAATTTGTAAACTTCATTATCTGTGTTACATAAATAAGTTTTTTTTCTTCTTCCTGATGGACTTTAAGATATTCCTACGCTTACATACAACAGGTGTCGTATAGCGCTTCGAATCCCTGATTGAATTGTTATCCAACTTTTCGTATCCTTTTTACAGTGAAGTAGCCCGGATTTTCAGTGTTCAGATTATTTAAGACTCTTAAGCAGCCCAGATATCCCTAGTAAAATTTTATAATTGCATCACATGCACCCAATTTCACAGTTTTCAAACAAACCAAAACTTCTTTTGGTACTCTTTGTCATTTTACACCATTAAAAGATTCATTGGCATTTTGGGTCTTCGGAAATTCATCTTGCATGTTGGAAGATATTGTGATGGCGATATTACTTAAAATATCAATGAAAACAAACATTAAAGTTCCATTTCTGGTAGCAGAATGCTGCTACCAGTTTTAAAAAAATGACACAGACTATTATTAAAAAGCTCATAACTCAAGTCCTAAGTAAGATGAAACAAAATTGAAATTATTCTAGTAAGCTAAGAAATCAGGCTTTATTAAAAGATTGCAAATTTAAAAAAATTGAATTCTTGACCAAAAATCATGTTTTAAAGGTTCCCGTATACCTTAAAATGCTTAAAACAATCATTTCTCTCGATCCATTAATGTTTTATGGCATACTGGCAAAAATTGCAATAATAAAAAAATAATGTAAGGTTTCAAAATTATAAAAAAAACATATTTCAATGAATATAAAGACGAAAAATGAATTGTAAATGTTTGTTTTAGGTGTATAAAATCACCACAGTCCTTTTTCTAATCTTATCCAGTTTCCGTGGAAATTCCTTTATTATTATTATTATGCAATATAAATTACTAGCAGACTTCATGAATATTTCTAATATTTATATTAGGAATATCTATCCATCATCTTACCTATTAATGTGTAAGATATAATTGAATAGTTTATAAAAATGTAATTTGTAAGACTTATCATGGCAGTTTTGTTACGTTCATGTTGTTCTTCCTCCCGGAGATTGAGAAAGAGAAGTATAGAAATATAACATATCAGTAAAATTCATTTAACTTCATTTCTATTTTTCTCTAAGAATATATAAGTTGTTTTGAAATGGCATTCATTTTCTTTTCTCGTATAGCTCTTTATCTTACTTCACAACGCATATGCAGGAGAACGCACGAAATGAAAGTGATTCATCTTCTCTTTTATCATTTAATAAATCACTGACAGCTCAGAGTCGTCATAATGTCTTTTCATCTCTAACGGAACCGTGGCAAAGATATGGCGTGCAATAATAGCATGAATACTTTTCTTTGATTTATCTCTCATAACAAGGCTCAGTCGACATCCGTGTGATTGATGTTTAATAATACTTAGAAATGGTTCTAAAAGAATGATTTTAAAACTGAATGGATGAGCTTCTTAACTTGATCAATGCATATAATAGTACTTAAAAGTACTCGAATAAATATTTATAAATGCAAATATAGTACTTGTTCCATAAAATATTACTACTTTTATACTGAAAGCATAATTATCAAGTTCATAAATTTTGTAAGGACTTTGCACTACATGTTATGAACTAAAATAACATTTAACAACTTTTTTTTGTAAAATGATATTTTGCAGTTAAAACGTAGGATAGTCGTTTGTGTTTAAATATTTTTAAGTATTAAATGTGACACATACTACATATAGATATTCACAGCTTTTAGCAAAATGATATATATTTAGAAATCTGATATATTTTCTGTAGGTGCAATATACTATGGAAAGCCCATTTGGAAGTTAACATATATTATCCTTAACATGCCAAAAAATTTAATGTTCTTAAAATATGAAAGTATCTTTTAAAATTAGAATCATTCCTTATTAAATAAGCAAACACATAGCTAACAATTGCAAAAAGTATAATATATTACCAGAGATATGGAAAACATCAATGTGTTCTTCTTGCTCAAATTTGTTTAAATTTGGAAAGTTATTATTTTATTTGCATTCTTGATTTCTCCTATCATGAGTAACTTTTTTTTAATTCTTAAGCCTTAAAATTAAATATTCGCAAATCAATATGTATTTAAGTAATTAAACTACATACGAAATGAAAATGTAATTATCTCCATAAGAATAGCATTATCTCTGATGCTTTAAATAATTTGAGAACTTAGAAATGTTCTAACCATTGATTTCTTTATTTTAATTACCAAGCAGCAACGCGTTTCTAGTATATTTCCTTCTTCCTCCCATAAACGGAGGAACTCAATAAACATTTTTTGTGAACATCATAATGAGAATAATAATATTTAAATAATTGCCCAAATTGAATAACTGTGGATTTCATTTTTATTTATGAGGAAGAAATTAAATTTATAGTAACTGAATCGCACTTTATTGGTCGGAATAATTTATACAAATTAATATACTCTAACATTCTAAAAATAGTTTGTTTGCTAAACTGGGGCAATTTTCGGCTGCTATTTTTATTAATAATATTTTTTACTGACTTATCAATAAATTTAAACGTTAAAGAGAGCAACAAATAGATTCGAAATAACTTTTCTTTGACTTTTGTTATGTAGAGAAACTGAGTCACACACTATTGGTAAGAATAATTTATAGAAATGAATTTTCTAACATTTTATCAATAGCTTACAAAATAATTTGTTAGTTAAATTGGTGCTATTTTTATCACTATTTATTTTTTTCTTGCTTATTAACAAAATTTATACGATAAAGATAGCAACACATAGATTCAAAATAACTTTTCTTCGACTTTTATGATGTGGAAAGAATGGTACGAATTCTTTTTTCGAAAGAAAAGTAAAACGCAGAACGAAAAAAATTTCGCGCATACCTTCATCCCCTAAGGTGGTTTTCA
Organism: Nephila pilipes; assembly: GCA_019974015.1. NCBI lineage: Eukaryota > Metazoa > Arthropoda > Arachnida > Araneae > Nephilidae > Nephila > Nephila pilipes. Next base: position 146,906 of record BMAW01109447.1, on the reverse strand, counting down.
CTCCTTTATGTTCTTGAATGCAATAACCGGGAGAGGAAAAATAGAACTGAAGGATTCCAGTGATAAAACCAAAATGGAAAGAAAGGAACAAGATCCTCTCACGTCTTGAGATTTGATGAGTGATTTCGGCAGGTAGTTCTCCTCTCTTGAACCCAGATAAAAGAACAACGCAAAAAGGGGGCTCCCCGACAGTTTTCAATCCTCTCTTAAATGGATTTCTGCACAAAAGGAAGTTTATTGGAATTCGGAGTATCTTGTAAAGTACTTCTTTAAGAATGGAAATTTAACGCAATGCTTTTGGTGAATTTACTTCCATTTTGATCTCATTGCAAATTGATTTTGTAAACTTAACTTGCCCCTGAAGGATATTTTAAAAGGCATCCGCTTAAGCGTTAAAGAAGAGCTTAAATATTATTGAAAATATATAAATAAATTTCCCAAATGAATTACTGATCGTGAGTACATTCTCAGGGATGACTGAACTTTGAATACACTCTGATTAGTATTTTGGAAATCAATTTGAATATTTTTACGACTCATGTTTCAAGCAAATCTTACGAAGAATTTCTATTTATTTGAGTTTGATATGTTTCGTTATTTTTTGTATATCGGAATACTTTTATTTAAAAAAATAAAAGTCCCGTGAAGGAGGTATCTATTCTTATTAAAAATGAACTTATGGGGAATATACATAAGCATAGAACGAATGAAAACCTTTTTAAGTCGGAGAACACATCACTGGTATAAAGTTCCATATCATGCACTATAATCACTAACTGTTGAATACTGTATTACTTGTGCAAAATTAAGATAAGGAATTGTTAAGTAATATCCTGAGATGAATATCACCCTATTTTCTTGAATTGTTACACTAGATATAGATCTTTTTATACTGCTGAATTTTGTTGCGTACCATGTTCCATGAAAGATGTAGTGATCGTACTTGACAAGAAAACACTAAAACAGCTGTAATGTTTTTGTGCATTTACTTTAAACAATTTATTAGAGTAATTAATCATAAGTTTTATTTATACAACTCTCAACCTAAGAGGAATAGAAAAAGCAAGTGTCTACTTGAAATGAGCAGAATGTAGTTATTGTAAGTGGGAAATTTAAGATAAAAGTTGAAATTAAACAAAAATTTCACTAACATCTAGACTCAACTTATAAAAGTCTGCTGCTATTTGCCCGCCTCCTCCAACTCAATTATTATCTTCTTTATCTGGTTTCGTTTCTTCGCTCAAATGCTTAGAAATTGTGTTTATTATGGAAAAGAAAAAGAGACGAGAGAATATAGTTTTGTATTTCACACACAGTTCCTAGCTATTTGTATAAATTTTGGAGATTGAATGTGAAATTGTTGAAAGGAGTAGAATCAATAAAGCAGAATAAAATCATGCAAAATGATGCTTTACAAATACTGGACTCTTCCATTGCAAGATGTGAATATGCGAGCCATATAGAGCTAGTCAGAATCAGTACAAAATAATACCATGATGACGAGTCGTAAATGGTAACACTCCCTTCATATATTCATATTTCAAAGTGCATTTTTTAATTCAATGATCTCGCATCAAAATGTTTAAATTTTTATTCACATATTATTTACAAAAATTGAGACTTCTCGTTTGATATAAAACAAAGTAATGTTGCTAAATTAGATAGTTTTCCATCAAAATTTTGAATTCAGTTTTGTTTTCAAAGTGCAATAGATTATGTCACAAAATTAGAAATTGGAAACCATAAAGTGATTTTTAATTACAAAATAAATTATGTATATTTTAGAAAATTAAATGCCAAAAAACGTTTATTTTAATTCAAAGCTATCGATGTTTCGGTTTATTAAGAGTCAATTTTAGAGAATTTTACAAAAGAAAAAAAAGCACTTCAAAGCTCTTCAAAAGAAAATACTATATTGTTTCAAAAGAGTTATTCAACATTTTTTATTTCAGTGTAATTTGAGACTAGAGAATACCCACAAAGAAATTTGAAAGATTTAGAAAGGAATACTATATATGAATACCAGCATGGGTCTTATTTCGTGAAAGAATCAAAGGAACTCCAAACAAAATGTTCTTTGAGCCTCCTCGAATTTCATTGGAGAGGAAATTTAAATTTTTAGTCGGGACAAAGGTCTTTCAACTTTTCCGCTGGAAAATAAGCTTAGTCTACTTTCAGGTGAAAGAAAATTCTAGAAAGAGTAAAATTGCATTGGGAAATACTTATTCCTTCCTTGAAAACCTTTCAGTATTGATTAGAGCAAAGAAATTCCTAAGGCCACAGAGAATTCAAAATTGCATTAAATCATTCTCGTTTGTTTAATCTGATGTACAGCTTTATCTTGTTATTTTATATTGAGGTTCTTGAGAAGACTTTCTCTCATTTCGGAACCAACAAAGAATTATTCCAAACTAACGAAAAGTTTTCGAGAAGTTAAAATTAATAATTACCATGTAAATTTCGAAAACAAGTTTCCTTATATATGAATAAGATTAAGTTGTCTTCCGTGAAACTAGAATTTAAAACATTTCATAGTTTTGCTAATTATAACATTTATTAATGCTTCATTGGAATAAGTTCTTAATGACAAAGAAATGATCTCTATTAAAAAGGTCCATCGAACATATATCACTTTATACGGTTTTTTAATTCAATGAAGTGAAGTATTTTATGTTTAGAAATAGGAATAAATTTGTGATTTCCGCCATTTTTGTACTTTATTTAAATATTATTACCAGTTGTAAGATTTAATTCAATGTTAATTGAATATAAGTTCTTTAAAATTTCTACAAAAATAATTAATTTGAAATGGGTGGTATGTTGTCTTTAAGACACGACGGAAAATAATTTGTCTTATACCGAGGTAACTTATCACATAAATATAACTTTTAAATTGTAAATTGTTTTGAGATGAACTGTAAGAAAGAATTTCTTTTTAAATCTTGAATAACGTATGATGTATAAATAATGAAAAGTGATTCATATATTTATTAATAGCAAAACCAAACAATTATGAAACAAATTAAATACCCTAAAATTTATCTTTTTCTTTTAATTTATTAAAAAATAATCTAAACTTACATTTTAATTTAAAATGCATCCGATTATTTCAAAGAGAAATGAAAGAATTATTATTGAAATGCAAAATATAGAAAGAAACAGGTAAAAGGGAAAGAAGAGAAATGATGACATAGTATTCGAAAAGCTAGAAAATATTGATAATGGTAAAATTAAATAATTTTACCATTATCAATATACTTTTCAATGTAAATTAAATAATTTTACTTCAATATTTTAAAGAATTATTAAATTAAAAGTGTGTTTATACATGTTCCTTTTTTACTGTAAGACATATCTATACTTGATGATTACTTTTACAATTTATTTCAATTTGGGATGCGATTACGATATTCTGTTCATTTATAGTATAAACTATTTGTGAACTATCTTTAAACGGTCTCATAATAAATATATTAAATCTTTAAGGGAATATTCCAATTTAATCTTTAATTCTAATGTAAATCTTTAAGGGAATATTCCAGTTTAAATTTTAATTCTAATGTAAATCTTTAAGGGAATATTCCAGTTTAATCTTTAATTCTAATGTAAATCTTTAAGGGCATATTCCAGAAAGTAAATTTTCCTGCTCCTAACGGAAGGTGTCATCTTCATCACTTGATCGAGGTTTAAAACATTGAGGTACATCACCAATAGACCTCATGTTACTTCACAGTGTCACCTCAATAATCTATTTTATTGAATTGTTTTAAAATTCAACTGAGAAAGAATAAAGTCGGTTGACTCAATGTTCAAAAAATTTATCTAGATAAAAAAAAAATTAAATACAATAGATCAGTAAGCAATATTGATAGTTTAAAACTGTATAGCATGATATTTATATCTAGAATACGACAAATAAACATTTTCATCACACAGAATGAAATATAAAATCAATAATAGTTAAAATTGAAACAACAGGGACTTAAAAGCAAATATAGAGGAGGTTAATATTTCGTTTTTATCGCGTAGTTCATTTCAATTTTGCTCGAGATCGCTGACACTGAAAATAAATCTACACGGAGAGAGTTAGATTTTTCTTTTTTTATCTTTCTTTCTTTCTCTCACTGTGTGTTGTCCGTGCATATCCTTCCTCTAGTTTTTCTTTTTCTGGTACTAAAAATTGACTGTCCTCAGTTGATGAAGGACAAGAAATGATCTAAAATAGTCAATTACAAAAATGAAGTAATGTATTTGATTCTAATTTTATTTTGCACTAAAAACAAATCTAAACGACTTTTAGTGCATCGGTGAAGGCATGATGTTATGCACTGACATTGATGTTAAGATATTCCCTTTGCTTTGCTCGCGATAAAATGCTCTTTCAAAAAAAGATTTTAATTATTTTTAGATTTACGTGATGAAATAGAGTCAAAAGAAGCTTTCCCCCATTTTTGAATAAAATAAGCTTTTTAAATAATTTGTGATCGAAAATTTCAAAAAAATTATTTTTCCTCAATTTCATAAATGTTTCAAAGATTTATTTCCGCATAAATTTTAAGTTTTTTTTTTTTTTTTTTTTTTTTTGCAAAAAGTGGATTATTTGAAACTTTATATGCAAATAAAAGTATGTAGAATTGAGCACGACTTTCTTAAATGCTTAATTGCTTCTTTAAGACTTTGAATTAGTGTTTGAAATTTTATTCATAATTCTTCACTTTTGTGATTTTAAAATGCGAAATATAAAAATAATAATTCTTATTTTCTTGTAAAACCAATGTATTGCTCTTAAAACTCAGTTATTTTTCTCTTAAAATTCGATAACTGTAATGTAAACAATAGAAAATAAAATATAACGTGTAAAGTATTACATATTTGAATTTATAAATATTTTTAGCACATTTCCGTAATATTGATCAATTTAATTTTATTTTCATGATAAACATGACTATTATCAAATGGAAAGGGTAGGGTTATGACTAATCTAACCATCTGTTGACTTTTTTGGTATTTTTTACATTGTACCAGTATTAATCCCCCTCGGGAAACATAATATACAGAACACGATAATAATGAGTGAAGAAATAGATTGGAGCCGTTTTCGTCTCAAGACGAATGAAAACAATTTATGGCAATCAGATTAGAGATGGAAAGTTTTTTCATGTAAATCAGTATCATGCTAAATATTATTTAAAAATGTCCGAAACTTTATTTATTTACTGTCTAATATCATTTTATTAGTAGTATTTCAGTTATAAATGTTTAAGTGTAATTACTTTTTTCCTTCTAAAAATTTCTACAATGTATTTTCGAACTTATTCAGTTTTAATTAGCTTTAGTCTATAAAAATATAAGCTATTGAGGAACACATTAAATACATTTATTAAAATTGAATATTAGTGCTATTATGGATACCAAAAACTTTATAATTCAAGCAGAATCAAACAAGAGGCTTTTAACGTATTAAAATTTTAACCTCAGACACATAATATTATTGAAATAATGAACCAAAAATAAATAAAAAAAATGTATTGTTAAGCATGAAATCCTTCCTTTGCGTAATTTGAATTCCCGCATAACGTTACATGAACGCTTAAGCTGAAGGCTCTCTTGTTCGAGTAAGGCAATTCCTATAAGAATACTGTTCACATAAATATGTTCTGTAAGATATTGATAAAATTATTCCTAAGAAAATTACTGAAATAATGATAAAAATCACTTACTAAGTAATTTTTATCATTATTTCAATCAATATCAAGCTTAAGATATTGATTGAAATGATGATAAAATTACTGCTTCCTTTAGAAAAGATGGTTGTTTCAAGATAAATGCACATTTATTATTAAAAAAAAAATAAAAACTTTTACAAAGTGTATATCTCCTTCAACAATATTGTTTGCTGGGATGATAGGTTCATATGTTGTTTATTTCACAGATTTTAATTTTAAAAAAGTGATAAAATATCCATGAAGCACATAATCTTGCAAGAAATCCAATTCGCTATTTCTAGAAATATCAGGATTGACATAAGAGCAAATTACAGTGAACAAGTAAATGGCAAGACTCTCAAAGACATGAATTCATAGACTAAATGTATTCGATAATAACTTTTTATAATTATAGCTTCTGTTTATAATTAGAAAAGTATCCAAACAATCATGTTTTTTGCCATTTAATATTGTGTTTTGTTAGGGGGTGAGTGTCAATTAACAGGAGGTGGACTAATTTTGAAGCACTGTAGAAGGTGTCTAAGTAGAAATTTATGACTAAATTAAGTTAGTAACTATGGTTAGCATAATTAAATAACTTTCCTTACAACTAAAAATTGAGTTATTGCACATAAACTAAAATCACTTAATATGATATTTACACGCCTATTTATGATAATTGCAACATCATGAAGGAAACGCGAGTATTAGTTTAAACTTACAGTAAATGAAAGTAATGATGTTCTATTGAAATGAAAAGAATCTCAGGGTTATTGTGCAAGCATGGAAGGAGTGGTACCCTCGTAACTGGTGATTTGTTCTTTAAATAGAGAGCAATAATAGGACGTACGGAAAAGGCTATGACAATCTACTAGAGGTAAGTGCTTCGTAAAATGTCACGACACCACATGAGCCAAAAATAGGAATTTTAATGTAGACCCATGAATATCATTTGTGAAGAGCAGCTTTCTTAACTTGCAATAGCATTTCGTATGCGATGAAATGCAACGATAGTGATTCGAGTAAAAAGCAGTGAAAGAGAATGAAATGTGTCAAAAATCTATTAGTGAATGATGAAAATACTTGTATTGCTGTTGTAATTTTTACAAGATACGTTTACATAAACAGATTAAGTATTTCCTGTATATAAATTATCAGTTCTATTTAGCGTCACAGATGATGACCAAAGGCTTTGAAATTTACCAATAACTACTGGAATAAAGGATTAAAAAAGGAATTGCTAATGATTTCCTATGATGGTACAGGACACATAAGTGGGATAAGAGAATTTTTACAAAAAAAAAAGCAGTATCATTTGTAAGTCTGTCTAGATGATCTAAAAGTTTCCGGAATTTAACTCATAAAAGTCATTTGTAGACAATAAATTTATAATTTTTTTATTCTCTTCGACATGTTTAAGATCGTCTTTGAAGTTTTGTTTAATTTCATTCTCTCACAGGGAAAGAAACTATCATTAATTTAAATATAACAATTCCGTATCATTAAAATTATTATTTTATTCACAAACTAACAGTGTTACATGAACGAAATTAAGTAAGTAAAAATTAATAATGCGAAAGTTCAAATATATGCAAGAATAAAATAGAACACTTACCTGCAAATAAAGCACCAACTTGCAAGTTATTCTTCCGAAAAACCACGTTTCTGTAACATCCCAAAGAACAGTGGGTGGTAGACAGAACAAGATTACCAAGAAGTCGGCTAATGCCAGGTTGACTATAAAATAATTGGTCACAGTCCTCATGGTGTGATTCTTATACACCGATACACAGACCAATGCATTGCCCACAAGTCCCACCACGAAGACGATGATGTGCAACGTGATGAGTATCCATTCCAGAGGTGTTGGGAAAATGTAATCTTGAATCATCGCCAAGTAATCCTCATCTGACACGCAGTACTCGTTGCTGCAAATGGGTGTTCCATTATTCATGGAAGACTGATTCGGCTCGTTCGATACATCGTAAGTCAAGTCCAGAATTTCGAGTGGTGACGAAGAGTTGAAGAAATTGTGGTTTTCGTGAAAATCACTTCCACCTAGATTAAATTAAAAAATAATCTTAAGTAATTTAAGGTGCATCTGATTAAGAACTAGTGAAATATGCTTTGTGTGTTTCAAATTAAAGCAAGACAGAGTATGTCTTTAGAAAACTCTATGGACTCATTTTGGATTCAGTCTTTTATACAATTTTTATGAATTTCGATATGTGTAGCAATATTTTTTACTTTTATATTACAGTACTGAATGGGAAAGTCGGATGATATATATAATATAACAGTTTTATAAATTTATTTAATGATTTTTAGAAACAAATAAGACATGTCATACTTCGCTATTAAGACTCTGTAACATAGAGATGCACTTAATAATCAGTTAAAAAATTATCTAGAAACATATCTTTAAGATACATTTATTCTAATTGCATGTATGAATAATCCAAATAAAAACCTTATTATGAATGTTGAGTGGTTACTTACTCGCGTCCTATCTGAAGAACGTAGTTGAAATTTTTTCTTATCTCAAAAACATTAAAACTGAATCCAACTCCGGACTTAGTTTAGGTTTTATTAACGTCGCACTAGAAGCAACACGAGGGCTATTGGCGACGGACCTCGTAATTTTGAACCGCGGTCAAGTGACGAGGACGACACCCGAGCTGACAACCCCTTCTCCTAACATCCACAACACACCAACGGGAGGACTTTGGGCCCCGAACAGATTTAACGTGCATCAGCTCCGGCTACATGGCGGGTCTTTGGCGGCCAAGAATCGAACCCAAGACTGAACGAAATCCTCTGGCCGCGAGTCCACGACCTTAACCACTAGGCTACCGCGGCCCTATCCGACGCCGGAATAAATACTTGTAAACTGTATATGAGTTATTTATCCGTTGTCAGATGATCACCTAATACCTTCTTGCACCATCAATGTGTGTACATTAATCTTATTAAACTTCTTATCTGTAATTTAACTAATACTTTCAGTTTCCCTATCCGGTAAGTTCCTGTTTACTGCAGTTCCTGCATAGAAATGCTACACAACATTATACATGGTTACTTCACACGGCGAGGTGGTTCTAAAATTAAATAACGTGATAATATATTCAAAAGGTTAGTTGTTATGAAAATCATGAGAAAACCCTTTTCAAAGGAAGCAAACATTTCTTTCTAAAAACTGTATTTATTTTATTACATTAGGTCCGCAGTCTTAGCTTTTATAATTAAATAGCAAGAAACAATGCATTTTATTCTGTTTTCTAAAGATTTGAAAATATTTATTTATTAGCAATCGTTTACGGACTCTGTTGTAAAAGAGCTGAAAATGTTCATTTTAGTATAATGAATTACATAATCTGTTTTAACAGAAATGAAAATAATTATTTAATTTTTAAAAAAAGTATCTAATTTAAAACAACTAAAAGATTATAGATATTTTATACTTTATTTTTATTTGCATATTCAGAAAATGGTTTAGATGTTAATACAACCATGGCATGCTTATTTATTCCAATTGACCATGAAAATTCATGCAAATAATTGTCGCTTTAGGCCTAATCTCTGTTGTGAAATACTTAGATAATATATTAACTAAGTTATATTTGTTATTGTAAGTACTAAAAAAGATATAATTTGAATTCTTACCAGTTTTCATTATTTCATTAAAGCAACATAATATTTTAATTGATAAAGCATTAATTTATTTTACACGCATCATTACGAATTGGCTATTATTTATTTAAACAATAAAAATAAATCTAATCAACTACATTTCTATATGTTCCAGCTTATTGTAAAACATTTTAGATATTTAAAATTATTTCTATAAAAAATATCACAAAATATGGGTGAAAAGGTTTTACGATGCAGTAATCGTTTGCAGTCTACGTATAATGAAAACATATTAAATAAGTTATCATTCAGAGAGTTTAATTGTATAGTTCAATGTAATATAATTTAATACATATGTAATCGATACAAAAAATTATACGAAATATAATTTGTGATAGTTGCATTGGTACAATTGGGTAGTTACAAATTAACAGAAACATCTAACAACATAAATATTATTTTAATAATATGTTTTTGTTTAAAACATCATCAAGTAATTAAAACCTAAGACGCACTGTTAAAAGGGGTAAAAAGTTTGATAAAATAATATTAAAACATTTTGAACATATTATAAATATAAACATACTTAAGAAAAATAATTTTTATTTTTCATATTGATCAAGCTAGTCATCAAAGTAGATTCTGTATAGAGAAAGTACTTCACATTCATTAATAATTATTTTTCATTTGTGAGTGTACTTTTCATAAAAGATAGAATTGGAAAAACTTTTGTTTTAGTTTGCGGAAATACTTTTCATAAAAATAGAACTGGAAACCTTTTTTCACTCTCTAACTTTTCTCCGATGGTATAATAGTTAAGAGTTTTTATTTTATGAAAACTAATTTTCAAAATGCACTTGGACTTCTAAAGATTTATTTTTCACATGAGTCTGTCATTGATTTGTCTGCACTTCCTGTCGGCATTCGTACTATTTTTATCTTAAAGTTAGAGTAATTTTCAGTTTTAAATTAATTTTGATTCTGTCTGCTACTCGAGTACCATTTAATCATCTTCGTTTCATTTTTTGGTTTTGCAATCTGCTTTCTAAAAACTTAAAATTAGTTTGTGACAGACAATAGCTGGAATTCAAATTTTATTTTCGAACTTTTCTATCTTTGAAGTTGAAAACAAGTAGTATTTTAATACCGTTTTGAGGCCTCTTTTATACATGAGAGATTAAACACTGGTAGATAAAATAACAATAGAACTATATTACCATTTTGTAGTTGATTAAATTCATAGCATTAATATCCACTTAGAAAATTTAGAAGGATGATTGCAAAAATTTCGTTAATATGCTTTAATAAAATATCATTTGTGTGTTTTTTTTTATTTATATCAAAGTGTATTGCTTAAAGCATTACTGCTCTTAAGGAATCAAAATCTTACATACTGGCTTAAGGCAATGGCTTAAGAATTACTGAAGTACACGATGTTTTAATTTCAATAACCCCAAAATCACAGAATACATAGAGAGCGGGATGTTGCTATCACATCTTATTTTTACATAAGACAGTACGTACAAGTTGTTAATTTTTTTCATATTTCATGTGCAGTAAGGGTTGAAAAGAAAACAACGGTGACAAATTCAGAAGATAAAGCTACATATTTCAATTTCCTATACAAATATTGAGAGCGGAATGTATATGAGATATCATTTGAGTGAGTATGATTGTAGTACGGGGATTAAAATGCAAGACAAAAATCACTCAAACAGAATCAATAGGAATATCGAAGAGTTCTTTTTTTGTGGGTAAATAATTCGTTGATGAAAAAACCACTTTTTAAAAGCATATACTCAGCCTCATAAGATACACCACGCCTTAAATGCATATATTTGCAATAAACAAAGCTAAAAGAAATATAAAATTTTTCCTGGTTATATAACTGCACATTTGGAAGAACTGCGAACAGCTGCTGCGAACATATAAAAAAAACGGTTTTCAGTATTTAAATCCTATTTCCTTATTTGGATGGGAAAATATTAAAAACATTAATTTTTGGTAAATAATTTCTAGCTGCATTGGGAATATTCGTTATGATAAGTTTTTAGTTCAATTTTTATTAACGTCACACTAGAAACAACACGAAGGCTATTGGCGACGGACCTCGTAATTTTAACCACTTTCAAGTGACGAGGACGACACCTGAGCTGGCACCCACCTCTCCTAACATCCACACCACTCCAACGAGAGGACTTTGGACCCCGAACAGATTTAACGTGCATCAACCCCAGCTACACGGCTGGCCTTTGGCGGCCGTGTAGCTGGGGTTCAACCCACTGAACGAACCCACAGTCCGAACCCACAGAACGAAAACCTCCGGCCGCATGTCCACGACCTTGACCACTAAGCTACCGCGTCCTTCGTTATGATAAGCAACAGTGGTCGAGATAAACGTTCTTTCGTTAATTACGATTCACTTACAGTAATATTGGACAACAGGTAAAATGTAGGCAAGAACCTACTACCAACACAATACTGATTATGTGGCTTATAAATATGGCTGATGAGTAATTATGTGGGAGAGTATTAACCTCAGAGAAAGAACATCACATCTTTGATATAGGTATTCGGTATCACTAAGCTATTGCACCAAGATTCTACTGGACAGAGACAGTTGTTTCTATGTTACAGAAATTCCGGAGTTCCGGATAATGGATGAATATGCGCTCGCGCACTATGAAGGGCGGACCCTTAATACATGACACACGTACAAAATACTTGAATTAATTGCTATATAACTCGCCTTGAATATACTTTCCCGAAATGTCTCATAAAGTAGTAATCGTTTACAATCAAATGATTTCTCATCTCGTAATAGAGAGTTAATATAATTTTAATAATGGTTGAGTTTGTTTTTTCGCATTTTATAAGCCATCTACAAAAGTAAAATTGATTGATCCAGGGTGAAAGTGCCACATACAGATCTTTATTGTTGAAAGTGGATTAATATGAAACGAGATTTACTTTTTATTCTCATTTTAAGATAATAATAATAATTTTAATAATGCATTAATCAAAATAAGAGAAGGAACGGAAAAGCTTTTTTTTTTAATTATATTTGACGACTTTAGAAGGATGAAACCGAGTTTTTATATTTAAACGAATACACCCAAAAATTTTAATAATGCATTAATCAAAATAAAAGAAGGAACGGAAAAGCATTTTTATTAATTATACTTGACGACTTTAGAAGGATGAAACCGAGTTTTTATATTTAAAATACTTAAGCCGAACACGATCCACAAAATATTAAAATAGTTTTATAGCTTGTCCCAACATAAAAAAGAACTTGTGGAATGTTTTAGCTGTTTGCATTTCTACCATCAGGAAAACTGACTTGAGGATAAAAACCATGGAAACTAAAATAATGAATTTTGCAGTATTAAAAAATAACATTTTTCATCATACAAATTCCCATTTAGAGGGGTGAAATTATTCATTGGGATGCAAATTAAAAATAAGCATGAATTAAGCAATGCATAATGTTATGAATATGGATTTACCATGCTCTTTTAATTTATGAAAAGTTTGATATTGGAAATTACTCATTTTGATATAAACTTATTTTTTCAAAAGGTTTCGAAAAATATTTTATTCGCTTGTATTTTACTGAAAAAACAAAAAGGAAATCTTAAAGATTTCATACTTGAAAAGCTTCTATGCAGTCATAATTTTAGGTATAAGAACAGAAATCATATTTGAATAAAAACAAATCAGGTTTTCAAAATATTAATAACTTCTAAGAAAAGCAGATTCTTTTGCTTTCAAATTCAATGTATACATGCATATATATGTTCAAAATTATCTTTACATACACAGAAATAATGATATTTCATGAAATACATAGTGGATGTAATCCGTTTTTAAAAGGGAATATATAAAAGACAAATCTAATTAGCGTTATTTAATCAAAAGTGATCAAACGCTTTCTAATTTTCAAACCAGGACATTACGTCATCCAACGGTGAATGAAGTGATTTGTGAATGGGGAATATCCGAATGAACTTCTGCAATACAGTGCGTAAGATTTCAAAATGGTTTGTTATGACTGAAGTATCATTTGTGCAATTATTTGTTAAGCGGCAAATTATCGACCGTTTAGAAGCAAGGCAGACATTCTTGGCTGCTACGATATGTGCAAATATTTCTGTAAACAGTCTCAATGCTATGGAAACATTTTCAGAACTCTGAAACTGTTTTAAAATGGCCTAGACAAGGTCGCAAACGTATAATAATTGCTTCTCAAGATCGATATATAGAAAAACCTGTCTGTCGTAACCGGAATTGCGATAGGCATTTCAGTTACTTTTAAAGCTCATAGCCTCCAGTGAAACTGTTATATCCCTATAAACTGCATACAGAAGGCTTAATGAAAAATATCTTTATTCCTGAAAGCCAAATATATGGATTCCAATGTCTTTACAGCAAAAGGAGGATCACTTCAACTTGTACTAAGAGCATCCAAGCTGGAATAAAACCCAATGGACACATGTTCTCTTTACTAATGAGTTTTGGTTTAGTTTAGTATTCATTTCTAAAAGCGTTTACATCTGGAGTGAGTACGGATCCCGATATCTTTCTCCAAACATTGTCGAATATGATCATTTTGATGATGAAAGTGTGGTGGTATGGGGATTTATAATGATTGATGGACATATAACCTAACGCGTTTTCAACAGAGGGTCTGTGATCGGCCATCGATATTGTCATGAGGTCTTAGATACTTATGTAAGAATTTTCAGAAATTCTTACCGAACTAATTTTTTTATATATGAATGTTAATGTTTGGCCACATTGAGCACATATCGTTGACGAAAATAAAACTGTTGAGTGAATACTGTGGACAGCAAAATCTATTGTGAACAAAATAGAGAAACCTACTTTTGAAAAAGTGTTACACTGTGATATCCTTATAGATTTATTAAAGTATCCTCCTCCTAGAGATATCCTCATTGACAAAAAAATTAGCGCACCAACAAGGAGTCGTCAAAATGAAACGAAATTTTACATATGTAATGACTACTTTAATATAAGTAAATGATTAGAAAATCAAAGAAAATGGATCCTTTTTTTTTCAGAGAAAATGGCAAAAGAATGGAGGATTTAAAACCCTGTTGAACCCCCTGTAGCGCAAATGCACGAAGCGATACGATCGGGCATTGAAGCATACAAGTTCTGTATGATGTCTTGAGACATTTCGTTCCATATTTTCTGTAACCTTGCCTCTAGTTCGTTCAAACTCGTGGGATATCCAACTCTCCGTCCCAAATGATCTCAGATATGTTCGATTGGAGACAAATCTGGGGATAGGGCAGGCGAAGAAAAGGAAGGTAGTAACAGTGTAAAAAGACAGTCTTGCGACACTATTGCCGTATGAGGCCGAGCATTGTCGTGTTGAAAAAGGCTCCTGGGAGTAGTTGCATGAGTGGCAACACATGTGGTTGCAGGATGTCATAGACATACCGATGGGCTGTCATGGTGCCACGGATCAATACTAGATGTGACCGTGTAATGTAGGCAATGGCACCCCATACCATCACACCAGCTGTGGGAGCGGTGTGTCGCTGTAAAGCAAAGGCAGGATTGAGAAGTTCACCACGGGGTCTCCACACACGAACACGATTGTCATCACTGCTGAGATTGGATCTGGATTCGTCACTAAAGATGACCTGGTTCCATTCCGCTGGAGTCCAGTTTCCTCGTGCGCGGCACCACTCCAAACGGAGGTGTGCCGCGCCGTTTGGAGTGGTGGGCGTCAAGGGCAGCACATGTAATGGGCGCCGCGATCCCAAATGTCCTTCAGCCAGGTGCCTTCATATGGTTCGAGAAGACACAGGGCCCCCTAGTGAAGGTGCTACCTGTGCCTGGATGGTGGTCAATGAAGCAGTTGGCTGTAGGCGTGCATTTCTTACGATATGGCGGTCTTCTCGAAGACTGGTCTGTCGAGGGCGTCCTGAGCCTGGTCTTCGTGTAAATGACATCTCTCGGATCCACTGGTCCAAACACCTCCTCACAACACAATCAGAAGCTCGCCGAGCTGACCACCCAGTTTCCATCATGCCGATGATTCTCTCCCTCTCAAACTGCGACAGCTGCTCATATTGTCTTCGAAAACGGCATAATGGCATGTCTAACTCAGCTCTACCTTTTTCTTCCGGCTATACGTAATGCGCAATCACGCTGCATTTCTAATCATTTGCATATATTCCCGACATGTACCTTCATACCAAGTTTCGTTACGATCCGGCAATTATTTCTTGGTGTGCTAATTTTTGTCCATGAATGTATATATATGAAAAGTTGAATTTTTTCTTTTAACCATTAAATATAGGTTTAGTATTCCTTGAGGTATTTCGATCTCTTTCTTCAATGCTTTGTAGTGTAATATTGTTTTCTTTTTCTTTTTCTATGTGTACTAAGCAATTAAAAATTATTTCTTTATTATTTTTTTTCTACTCAAATTAATCATATGTTTTCCTTCTAACTCTTAAAATTTACTTCTTTTTTATATTTGGTCCGATGCTAAAACTGCATAGAAAACATACAAATATTTTTTTTCAAAAAGCAATTTATACAATGAAGATAAGAAAAAGAAAAAAAAATTGAATTGAATAAATTTGGAACAAAAGAAAAAAAAGCGCAACAAAATGATTAATAAAGATAATAAATATACCCAAAAGAATATTCATCAATTAAAAATAGTAAGAAGATAAAATTCAAATCATAAATCAATACAAACCAAGGGAAGAAAAACAAAGAAAAGAATTTCTATGAATAAAATGAAGTACAATATTCCTAAATTCTGAATATAGTGAAAAATCATTGAGAACCAGAGGTAAACGTTGAGAGTCGTGTGCCTATGGCCAATGTTTTAATAAAAACAAAGGTGTCTCCAATACGAACATTTCGGGTTCATAATTTTAAATTGTTCTTTAAAATATTTAAGCAACCGAAATAATTTGATTCATTATACTATCTATAAACATCCAATCATCTCACGATGTTTACATACATCCTCGTACTAGGACAAGGTTACTAAGTTCATCGAAATGTCTACACTTTTCTTCCAGAAATCAATAATAAATAAGCCTGAAACGTATTGGAATAATATCTTATTTGTAGATGAAAATAAATTCAACATTTGTTGCTCCGAAGAATGTATAATTGTATGGAGAAGAAAAAAAAAAGTTTTATTCCACATAAGGACTTAATTTGAAGAGTATTGCATGGCAATGTCCTAGTTTGGGGTTCATTGCAAAATCTAGCGAAATCTATGGATAAAAGATTAAAAGGTATTATAGATGCTAAAGGAGAAATCCTACTAAGTTCTTCTAAATCTAATTTTTTTAAGTATGCGAAAGCTTTTATGAAGTATATCTTTTTGTTGTTTTTATCACTGTTAATTTTTCAAAATAAAATTATAACGTTTTAAAACTCTTTTATATGGTTTTGTTAAGTACAAGTTACAGATATTATTTAGAAATATCATTCTGAAATATCAATTTTTTTTATTCAATCAAGAAGTATTTTATAGAAATTTGTAAGTTTTTAAAGTACTGTGTATGTAGCATTCCGATTGGTTAAAAATCCATGAAACAAATGAAAAGTAAAAAGAAATTTGTAAAGAGAACGTTTGAAAATAATTTCACTTTTATATATATATAAATCAACATTTCTCATTAAATAAGTATATTTCCATATTTTAATTGATATTTTTTGCTTGTTGAAGTTATTATCAGAAAGGCTACTCTACATTAGAAAAAACACAATGCCTCAACTAATGGTCTAAAAGTATGTCTGTGGAATTTCGGAAAAAGGAAACGAATTTACTTTAAATATGATAAAAAAAACAGAGCTATAGAAGCGCCTTTGATATCAAAAATTAAATTTTGCGTTATGTTTTTTAAAATGTGTAAAATAAATTTAAAAAGAAGAATTAAGTAACAACATTAAAAGAGAGAAAATATTCCCAGAAATTAAAAAGACATAATTCCAATATCGAAAAATGCAAAATATCGAGATTCCATTAATTTAATGTTACATATATAGCAAATATTTCTAAAATGGAAGATAATATAAAAATAACAATAATCGTTTTTTTCCTTCTTTTTGGACCCATCTGTCCCGAGTTTGAATCGGAGAAATATAGTGTACAGAAATCCAATAATGAATTTCAAATATTCCATTTCTAAAAAAAGAATATTTCAAAAGAAGCAAGAACAGCGAAAGGAAAATAAACAAGGACATATTCTAGGCTGCATAACTAGGATTTGCAAAAAACCCCTAGGCATCTAGTGTATAGGATGTTTTTTAAAATTTCTTTTGAATTATACATAAAAATGTAAATTATAACATTCGGCAGTGTTATGTACAGATGCAAGTTTGCGGCTTTATGGAATGCCATTGATAAAAAAAAATAGAAAATGTAATAATTGAATCTTTTATAAAATGGTATATTCTTATAAAAAATAAATTGGCCAACAATATTCAGATAAAATTATTCTATTAATATATATACTGTATGCTTATCTAATTTCAGATATGAAACATGAGTTTTATTTAAATTCGATCTGCATTTAAGGAAAGTGCCCTTTCAATCAGAAATTTACCGGTGAAATATATAAATAATTAAAGAATGAGAAGAAGAGTTTATTCTGAGTAAAAGTCTTATCCACTGCTATAACTTTTCACCTGTAAACAGAGCATAATATTTAAGATTGAAATAGCTTTTCAAAAATGCATGATGCATAAAACGAAACGCGTTTAAGTGTTGTATGTAATTTCTCGTCGATTTTTTCAATGTGAATAAATTTATAGTGAAAATAGGACATGAAAAAGATCCAATTGTGAACTACATTTCAAAAATAAAAACAAGGGGATTTTATGTATTTTCCAAAAATATGTACAAGAAACATTTTTATTATTCGAATTTAATACAAAAAGATAAATAAGCAGATGACTTTGTTTCTTTTTCGTTATATTTTAACTATGCATCCAGAAAATATCATTTTATTTATATGTTGAATAGCTTATTTTAATATGCAATTTTGATAAACAGCATAAATTAGTGATTTATTAGATGTTGAATTATTTCAAAGACCTTCAGTATTCTTCAGAACGTTATATTACAAAATCTAACTATAAATAGTTAATAATATATATAATTAAAATGTAGAAGATTAACTCGTTTTAAAATAAATTTAAAAATACTTCTACTTTTCCTTTTTCTTTATTTGTTTTGGCAGGAGATTAAGAATGTTGTGCTTCATCCTAAATGTAAAACTTCAAGATTTTATACAGAAAATAATACACATTTTTCAGGGGGAAAATAAAAAACATTTCAATTAAAAAGGAAAAAAAAGTTTTTTCTAATTTTTATAAAACAAAATACCACAAATTATGAAAAGTTTTGTTTAGCTCCATTATTTCCCTCTAGCAAAATTATTCGTTCATTCAACACATAAAGATTTTTTCTTAGGTTTTTCATCTACTCTAAGTAATTAGAAAAAACAAAATGTTTAATAAAGAAAAAAAATAAGAAAGGAAAAATATTATATGTATTAAAAATAAAATAATAAATTTATGTAAAAACTTCCTTCTTTATTTATTTATTTGATATAGCTTAGGGACTACTCAAAACTCAGGTAACACTTTCTTACTCTTAGAAAACAGGATGGGTATGGAAAATCTTTATGATGTCATATTTAAAGAAAAAAGTTTTGGTATTAAATACACAATGATGTAAGCATTTGTATGAAAATTTAATTTTGCTTCTGCTGTGATGGATGAGATTCAGGAATGTAAAATAATTAAGAAACGTTTTCCAAAAATTTCAAAAAATTTAACTGCGTTCATATATCTAGGTTATGTTTATGAAATAGGTACTCAAACATTTGACTTTTAAGACAATTTTAAAGACAAAAAGTATCTAAAAAGTATTTTAAATAAAGCAGTCGAAGTTTATGGATGAACTTATTCTTTATATGCACGGGGACTATCTTTAAAACTCACAGAAATTAGTATTGCTCTGAAAATTATACATATATATATATATATATATTTAATATATATTTATATACGAAACAAAAATTCAGATACGAAAACCAAATATAAATATTATTGTTATTACGATACATAAGCAGTTTTTATAAATTAAAACTGCAGTTATAGAAACAGTTTCGGAAATTGAAACTTAGTTAACAAAATATTTTGTTTTTTATTAAGGTCTCATCAGAGAAGAGAGGTTCCTAATTCTTATGACGTAGGGCATAAAAACAAGTACTTTTTATGTTTATGTGAATGTTTGCCCCAAATCATGTCAATCAGTAAGGATGCATTACTCTTAATATTTTTTAATTATTTATAGCAGTAATATCAGTCAGTCATTATATTTATTTATATCAGTCAGGATCATGCATGATCCTGAGGATCCTAATACTTTTATCCACTATTCTGGAAATGCTACAAATCCCGATTTGACAATGGTAACTACGAATATAGTAGACCAATGTATGAAAATAGTTATTATACACTCAGGAAATGAACATTTAATTACAAAAATTATTGGATGAGCTGAGGACAAAGTTGAAAAAAAAAATACATAAATAAAGAGGAACTTCAAAAAAGCAAAATGGAAAAATTTTACAGATCTTATGGAGAATCTGATCAAAGAGATACCAAATAATCTTAACATTAATGTTACATTACCAAATAATAAAACATTAATGTTTGCAGATGACTTAATTATTTGGACGGATGCAAGGAATTCATTTAATTGGCAGAATCAAAGGAAAAGGATAGAAGACACTGTGAATAGGCCATTGGTGGAGCTTCAAACCTAGACGAAGGAAAATAACAAGATCATTAACAATTCAGAGACTGTATACCAGTTTTTTTCATTAAAACACATTGACCCTGAGTTCAGTTTAAGAATAAACGGACACAACCTATTTAAAAGTAAAGCTTCAAATATTTTGGAGTTGTTTTGGATAAAAAGTTAAGTTTTAATGAACATGTACACTATATTGACGAAATGGTAGAACAGAGACAACAAACTGTAAGCAGATTAGCTGTCGACAAATAGGGATGTAATCAATATACATTTAATATAACATATAACACATATACAAAAACCATTCTGATGTATGGAAGTGAGATTTTGCTTACTGCAGCACAAAATTAAATAAATACTTTGGAACGATTACAGAATAGAGCTCTTAGAATAACAGGAGTTGTCAAAACTATTCTCATTATATCAATGCAACTATATACTTCGAACCCACCAACTTTCGAAGAAATAAATAAACACGCAATGATTACATGTATTAGATTAAAATCCTCACAAAAAGCGAAATGGATAGAGGAAAGTTATAAGGAATGTTTAAGAATACAAATTTCCCCTATTTAAAAATGTCAGGAAATGCTGACTGATAATGATAAAGACGACTCTATAGACTCATTGAAAAACACTAGTAAGCCCAATAAGTACTTGACTATAGACCACTACTTCATTCTGGATGGTATAATAAGGAAAGATAATTAGGATGTAATCCTATGAGCTAAGGTAATCTCTCTGATAGAGGAAAATTATCCGGAACCCCACTGGACAATGATATTCACGGATGCATCCCAAATAAATGAAACCGCCGAAGCAGGTGACTACAGTAAGTTGTTCTCTTTGTATACACTAGTGGAAAATTTTATGACTAATTTTGATGCGGATGTATATGCAATACACTTGGCACTGAAAAACTTGTTATTAAAGATGAATAGTGACTGCTTTTCTAGGGTGGTTATTTTTGTCGACTCGAGTACAGCTATCTAGGAAATCTCGAATAACCATCATTCTGAAACGCAAATTAAGAAAGATATAAACATATTAAGAGATAAAAATATTAAAATTGTATTTAAACGAATGATACCTTCCTATGTGGTTATCTATGGGAATGAGGAGGTGTTCCGACTGGCAAAAAGGGAAAACCAGGAAATGAGCGATCAAAATCTAATTCCCCCCTTCCCCCCGATTCCTTCAAAACGTATGTCCGCAAAAACATTGAAAACTCTTGCAGTGACAATTTAAATATTAAATGTAAAGATAAAAAATGGCAACACATTCAAAACACCTGAAAAACATACAAATTAAGACCAAGAACAGAAGCAGTTGTCCATTTCAGATTAATGACAATCCAAGATTGCCTTGGAGAGCATCTAAATAGGATAGGTGTTTTCGACACCAATACATATCCAATCTGTAAATCAGGAATAAGGAACTCCGATCATTTACTCGTTGTACAGGACTAGACAGAGTCACACAGGAACAAGATCGCCTTAGACTGTATTAAGAGGCAAGAAATCTGGAGGCCTTCTCTCGATATTTGGGACTCTTTTGTTACATTTTGTTACATTTTTACTACTCTCCCATGTTCGAGACGTCTGTATGAAATAAATTTCCAAATAAATTCATAGTAAAAGAAATATCAGTTACACCAATACTTATAAAAGTTAAATAAAATAAAGAAAAAAATAATTTGATGAAGGTCACATAATTGATTTAAAAAACATGAGATAATTTTCTTAAGAAAACAAACGCAAATATTCTAAATTTTTACTTCACTAGTAGTTTATATTTTTAATTAGTCAACATTGATGACTAAAATGAAATCAGTTAAAGAAAATGTGTATGTAAGCTGCGTTTTCACTGCCTTGGAATGCAATAATTTGTAATAATTTAAAATTTCTTTTAAAACACTACTAATTTAATAAATTGTTTTTATCAAACTCATTTTACGAACTATCAAAGATCTTATAAATCGTTGAGTATTCCAGACGATCTTTTGCAAGAAAAACAGCTGAACTATAAATAAAGATAGCTATAGTTTTTAGTCTCAAAATTTGATGAAATGTGTTTAATGGCTGATATCAAATCACCAGTTTCAGCCAATCAAAATAGACCTTGCAGTCTGGTGATTTCTTTTGTGCCTTGATAACTTCAGAAAATTTATACTCTCTTAAGAACTCTAAGAAGTCTGGGAAGATTTGTGTCATGAAGGGAATACATGAATATATGGGTATTGAAGACAAAGAGATGACGGATCGATGATCAAGGGGCAAGATCACTGAAGGAGAAAATTTTTTATCAAATAATTTTTCCTACCTCTTCGATGCAAGTGCGATGACAAAATATAAATTGAGATAAATTTAAAAGATCTTTTAAATTTATATATATATATATATATATATATATATATATATGACACAGAAATTGTCCAGACTCTAATGGAATGTCAAGGTGCAGTTTTAAATGTAAACCAATCTTAACAGCGTTGCGGTCCAAAGGCAAATCTATGAATGAAGAATTTAACTCTAACAGAGAGAGAATAGGGCAGAAAGCAAAAATTGTTACTTTATTCCATGGTTACAAAATAAGAGAAGAAAAGTCATTTACAATTATAAATGTATATTTACGAGAAGATGCATCACTAAACTATTTTGAATTGTATCTCATGCACTCTTTTCAAGAAATTAATACAGCTACATCAAGATATCAAGATATATTAGGGTCAGTAATCAATTTTTATTCTTAAAAACTCAAATATATTTTTAAGAAATTTCAGATATCTATAACAAAATGTAAGTGAAACTAATTCTTAAGGTTTTATAAAAAAATAGTATTTTTTTATAGGAATCTTTTCAATGAATGCAATTGTTTGTATTTTAAAAGGAGTGATGTGCTTCAAAAAATATTTATTGAGGAAATTCTGGGGTATCAGTAGCTACTAAATAACATACTATTTCTTTTGAGTCTTCAAAACAGGCTTTTCAGGGAATATTTGTTTTATTCATAACAAAACAACTATCAGAAATGCTGAAAATCTTTCAATGCAGTGTAATGGAAAAATGATTGATTTAGGAACCCTTAAGTTTCACTCAGTATTGGTATTTTGTAGAAAACACTGGATAGATGTAGATTTGTACTTTGATAGGAAATCTATCTTAGGAGCTATTCTTAGATTGCAAGTAGCAAGAAATAAATAAAAGTATAAATACGAAAATACTTTTTTCACAAGAAAATCGTTTAATTGGCCACTTTAATTTTACATTAAAAGAGTACTGTATTATCTTTCACACATCTTTATTGATATAAACTAACTTCTACTTTAAGAAAATATAATTTCTATTCTTAAAAAAACAATTTTTTTGCAATTAAATTTCTTATAGAAATAACGTATAGAACAGTTAATTTGTTAATTAAAGCATGATTTTGTAGGGCGAGTTTTTACGTCTACAGTATGGAATAAATTAGAAAATCTCTGGCAGATTATATGACTTGAAATTATTTTCTTTATTCTTTGTAACTGTGCATTATTTTTATCATAGATATGTTAGAATTAAAATAATGAATATTGTTTTCGATACCTTTCTACGTTTATTATTTATTTATTCTTAATTTCTGTTTTATAAATAGGTTAAATTTCTTATATCTCTAATTACGTAATTATGTTTTTGAGCAAATTTAAGAACAATGAATTGCTAAAGAGAATTATTATTGGACTCGTAAGAAATTCATAACACCTGTGTAATTTTTCATTCACAACTAACAGCGAACTGATATTCATAAAATTATAATCTCAGTTGTTGATCATACTTCGCTTAAAATAAATACAATTTACATGAATAATTGGTTTTTGTTCACATTAAATTTGAAACTGTTAGAGCAAATCTGGACTAGTAATAATATTTAATTGCATATGATCTTAATTTTAAATTTTTGTACTTAAGATATTTTTAACATCAAATTAAATATAACAATTATTTATATACTATAATGTTCTCTATACATATTATAATGAATTTAATTTATCATGTGGTTGCTTACAAAAAATGTCTTATGAAAGATCTTTCGAATCTTTTATTGAATACTTCAACTATTTGGGATTTAAATTCTTTTATCAAGAAAAAATATAAACACGAAAATTCTTTCGAAGTAAAGGTCTAACAATACAAACGGGGGAGATTTAAATTTTTCATCTTCACAAAATGTACACAGATATCAAACTTTTTTCGCGAGAGAAGCAGATATATAATAAATAAACTCTATATGAATTAATATATTTCCGTCAACAAGAATACACACACACACACACACACACAATAAAATAAATATTTCCCATGCACAGAATTTTAGAATTTTTTTTTTTTTTTGAAAATTATTTATCTCTATATGTACACAAATAAAACTTTGAGAAAAAGATATTTAAAATAAATCTGTTGGAAGGAAATATTTTTATATATATATATTCTAATATATACCTTACTTATCAATAAGCTAATGTAACAGAATTTTACGCAGAATAATTGAATAAATTATGAAAAGATTACCGTCTAAATGACATTTCTATTAAAAAAAAGCATTGTGAATTTGGAACCAAAGAAAATATAATCATCAAGTAAATTAAATTAATATTATTTTATCTTTTGACAAATATTCTGAATATTTTTAAATATAAATGAATTTATAACATAGCTTAAATGCTATAAAGATATGCTTTAAAAAATTTTAGGTAGAAAACAAGACATAGATGTAAAAGGGAATAACGTATGATTCAAATGTAAACGTTTATTATTGTAATACAAAAGATGAATGTAAAACTATTAAAAGTGCATTGCAAGAACAATTTTTTGAGAGTGAGAAAATAACTTTTAATTAAAAACATACCCACAAGAAGAAAAAAAAATGTTCCCAATTTTGAGCTTGTCAAACCCATTAAACTCTGAGTTTTATCATCTCATATTAGAATTCAACTTAGAAAAGTGTTAAAAATAATACATAATACAGCCTATCACTGTTAAATTTTATTTCTTGTGTTAGAAACATCGAAGTACAAAATTTACAAGAACACTCTTTTAAATATAAATTCATAAAAAGTTTTATAAATGGAGTTAACACAAAGTAATTATCATATTTAAAACATCGTTCTTTTAAATTTTCAGGACAATACACAGGACACACTGTGAAGCAATTTTAAGACCACAGTAGAAAAAAATTTAAATAACACTGGCAATACAGCATTTTCATTTAATATTATCAAGCGTTGACGTATACCTCCAAACTAATTTCTTATGTGGCGCTATCTATTAATCTAAACAGAATCGAAGTTTACAAAAAGTTTGAATAATTGAAAATAGCTTAGCTTCAGGCTATAAAAACAAAAACATTTTCATTTTAGGCTTGTTAATTTCAATAGGCTTGTAATACAAATTTTTAAAAGATCCATTTCATGTGTCAAATTCTATCATTAGAATTGTAATTAATTGACTAAATTGATTAAGTATTAATTGATCAAAAAGGTACATATTATTAATTTTACAAAATTTTATCACGAAATATTAAAAGAAAATTGTAGTATATACATTTATGTTCTGGAGCTGGTAAAATGTTACAAAATGTTTTACAAAATGCTATATTAATGTTATATTATTAAGTCTGTCATTATCAAAAATAATTATAAATTATTAATTCTTATTAATGTTATTTTAAAAATATTATGTTAGTTATAACAAAATTAATTATAAGCAAATTTTTAAAAGTATGCCTCTGAGGGATCTTGTTAATATTTCTTGACATTCCGTTGAATATATTCTTATGGATAATAATAATTTCAAGTTTTTTAGGTATATTGGGGATTTTAAAGCTTTTCAAATTAATTTCAACAGAGATTTTAAACCAATTCATATTTTATCCCTCATATTAAAATCTGCTTAAAATTAATGTAAATTCCAATGAAACAGATTTTTTTTAAATGTTAATTTAAAAGCAGTTAATCATAAATTTTTTAGTGATATATATATATATATATATATATATATAAGATAATTAGGGTTTCCATATTAGCAAAATATAATTTTTTAATAATAATTTACATATATATTTATGTAAAACATATTACATACAACGAGTTATTTAGGGAAATCAAATTAGTTAATACGCTTCTAAATTTTCAAAGTACCTCAAATAAATTCTTTGACACTTGTGTTATCCCAAATAATTTTCGGAATTTAAATTTAAAATATGCTTTTGATAAAATAGATTAATATTTAAATTTAAAAAAATGAATAATATTTTTATTATTTTTTCTATTTAATTTCTTTTGGTTTAATTTATTCTTTGCGTTTAATATTTTTATAATCTTATTTAAAAAATAGCTTCTTACTTTTCGAATTCTTAAATGTATTTTACTTAATTTTAAGTCTTGGACTAAAAGTACATATTTAAAGAATTTTTAGGATGAGGAATTTATATTTTAGTTTTATTTCTCAACATTTATTATTTATAAGTCAGAGCTTATTATTTTTATGTTGCAAATTACATTGAGTTTTAATTTAAATTAGAAGTTACTCGATATTTTTCTTAACTATGCTTTCTAATTTTGAATTTTTGGAAAATTAGATTCCTCAGTTGGATATATTAGGGTGCACCTTTTGCTTTGTAAAGCTATTTACTGATTGCGAAGGTTTCATAATCAAACAATGCTTCCGCAGAGTACTACTATTTTAATATAAAGGCAATACAGTGGTACCTCGACATACGAGTGCCCCAACATACGAGTTTTTCGAGATACGAGCCGGCGAGCGAATGATTTTTTGCTTTGAGTTACGAGCGTAATTCGAGATACGAGTTCGGTTTAGCAGGTCGGCCGGTAGTAGCACGCGACCGCGCGCCACACGGTCGCACCCATCACGATCAGTGGATCAGTTAGCAGCGTACTTCCGCTGTGATAAGTTGTGTAGTTGTGTTCGCGTTTTGTGTTGCATTTACATTTACATTTACAGTTGTAGTTCATTTATTTTTATAACCATGGATTGGAAGAAAGCTTGTGAAAAGTCAAGTGCTAAGTAAAAGATGATGAGTATTGAATTAAAACGTGAAATTGTAGAAAAACATGAGCAAGGTGTTTGAGTTGTTGACTTGTCGAGGCAGTATGGGCGTAGTACGTCCATGATATGTACCGTGCTTAAACAGAAGGAGTCGATAAAGAGTGTAACGCCGGCTAAGGGCCTTACGATAATTTCCAAGCTGCGAACCTCCCTTCATGAAAATATGGAGAAACTGCTGATGGTGTGGGTGACAGAGAAGCAGCTCCAAGGAGATACCTTGACGCAGACCATCATTTGCGAGAAGACAAGAACGATCTACAGAGATTTGCTGAAGCAAACCCCGCAGACTTCCATCGACGAGGCATCTGAAGAGTCATTTATAGCCATCCGGGGCTGGTTTGAGAATTTCAAAAAGAGGACGGGTATTCACTCCGTTGTCAGGCATGGTGAGGCAGCAAGCTCAGATATGAAGGCAGCTGAGGATTACATTAAAACGTTTTCCGATCTAATAAAAGCCCAAGGATATATCTCTCAGCAAGTCTTCAACTGTGATGAGACAGGGCTGTTCTGGAAAAAGATGCTGAATAGAACATATATAACGGCAGAGGAGAAGATGAAGCCAGGCCACAAACCTATGAAGGACAGATTGACTCTAGCACTGTGCGCCAATGCGAGTGGCGACTGCAAGATCAAGCCTCTGCTCGTATACCATTCGGAAAACCCCAGAGCATTTAAATTACATAAGATTTTGAAAGAAAAACTGCAAGTTAAGTGGAGGTCGAACCCGAAGGCATGGGTCACCAGGAAGTTCTTTGTGGAGTGGGTAAACCTGGTTTTCGGCCCTTCTGTTAAGAAATATCTACAGGAAAAAAAACCTACCTATGCAAGCCCTTCTCATCCTCGACAATGTACCTAACCTCGAAGATGACACCCTCGAGGAGTTCAAATTTATAAAGGTTCTCTACCTACCACCCAACACCACTCCTATCCTGCAGCCCATGGATCAGCAGGTGATTTCTAATTTTAAGAAACTATACACCAAGCATCTGTTTTGGCGCTGCTTTGAAGTGACGGCGACCACAAACCTCCCCCTTTGAGAGTTCTGGAAGGACCACTTTAATATCGCGATTTGCCTAAAAATTATCGATCAGGCCTGGCTGGGTGTTACAACGAGGACCTTGACCTCTGCATGGAAAAAGCTGTGACCTGAAGCTGTAGCTGAAAGGATCTACGAAGAATTGGAACCCGGTATGTCAGTAGAGGAGGAGATTATGTCTCTGGGGAAATCCATGGGTCTAGAGGTGGAAGAGAGAGACGTGAATGAGCTCGTCGAGGAGCACACCCAGGAACTGACGACTGAGGAGATGCAAGAGTTACAGTCACAGCAGCATACGGAGGTTATGCAAGAAATTGGTTTCGAGGAGTCAGAGGAGGTGGTTATTTCTACAAGTGAGATAAAAGAGATCTTAGGAATGTGGGAGAGAGTTTCACAGTTCGTGGAAAAGAAACACCCAGAAAAAGTTACAACAGGTCGTGCATCTGATCTTTTTATTGACACTTGCCTAACTCATTTCCGGAACATTCTGAGAGGGAGGAAGAAACAAACCTCCTTGGACATGTTTTTTTCTAAAAGGCCTACAGGTGAAAGCGAGAAAAATGTAGCGAAAAAGGCAAAGACAGTGAGGATATCTAATTTATTTCTTTACATTCTCTTTTTTGTTTTTGTGCAATAAATATTTGTCATTTATAAATACGTTTTTATTATTCACAACCACGTAACAAAAATAACTGGGGTGACATTTTGGGGGTTCGAACGGATTAATGATAGTTCAATTGTTTTGTATGGGGAAATTTGCTTCGAGATACGAGCAAAGTTGCGGAACGAATTAAACTCGTATGTCGAGGTATCACTGTATTACATAAATCTATTTCCCCTTTGTTCATTTTTAAAAGAGTTTTCTTTTTGAAATTATCGCTTGTAGGGTTTCTTTATATATAATATTCCGCTTAATTAAGTTTTTCGTATTTATTTCTTTATTTTTTAAGATGTAATAATTAATGTTTTGTTTTTTTGTATTTTCAAAACCTTCCAGTATTAAGTAATTTTAAATGTATTTTATAATATATATATATATATATATATATATATATATATATATATATATATTTGTATATATGTTTTTTATAATATATATATATTATAAAAAACATTCTAAATAAATATTTAAGAATGTAAATAACAATAATTATTATTTAAATCGATATATACTTGTAAATAATAATATTTTTATGATTTCTATTCTGTATGTTTTTCATTTGGTAATTCATACAAAAAAAATTATTCTGAGCCATTTACTAATAAAAAAATGTTTGATATAATTTTAATACAGAAAGTTAATGAATCACAAGTTTTCCATCTATACTTATAATATATTTTATAGGTCACTCCTTTTAATTTCTATAATAATCTAGCTTCACTTTGTTTGGGTTTTGCATAATACATGGACATTAAATGAAAATATTAAATTTCAACATTCAGCAGTTTTTTAACAAACATTTTGTAAATTCAAGTACAGTTGTTTAGTTTATGAATGCAAATATATAGTTAAGTCAAATTGTTGTAAATCTAAAAAACTAAGCAAAAATGAATAGTGAATAATTGGATATACAAATGGTTCAAATTATTTACTAGGATTGAATACTTCTAATAATTAAATTGTAAGCATTTATAATAAATGTTTCATTGATTAATATTTCAGTCTTTATACATTCGAAATTCTGAATTCTGGGAAGAAATTCAAATGCACTCATTCCAATTTTAGCTTTATTTCGATGCGGTCCTATTTCAATAAATAATATCTAACTAATTCCATAGTTACATATCTTAATTACGCTCTCTTATCCTTGTGTTTTGTTCTTATTAAATCTAATAGAATATTTTAAAGGATGTGTTTGGATCTTTAATTGATATGGTGGATTACCAGAAATTGAACTGCATTATTAACAGCCTCTTATTTCGAGTAACGCTGTTGTTTATAATGAATTTAATGTATGCATTGAATTGAATTCGGTGAATAACTTTTTCAGTAGCTGACAAAATTTTATTAAGAACTATTACTTGCAATCTTTCCAGTAATTGGAATATAGCAAATTTGTGAAACAAAAATAGATTCTTTAGGGTATTTTTATTCATTTTATTCATAATTCGTATTTTTATTCATTCTTTTTACATTATACATTGAATATAAACTTAAGGAAAGAGCTAAACTAGGGAAGTCCTTTAACTCAAAACAGACGCTAGGTGTCTTCAAAATAGTTGCATTTGAATATTTATTTTAGTTACTGATAGATAATTGCATGAATGGGACTTCTGTACTTTTTTTCTAGATTTGTAGCATAAACATTATTCAGACAGACTTCATTCAGTTTAAATACTTGTAAACTGCTGAGTCAAAATCCCTGCATAGAAATTGTTTTGTGATTAAAATAACATTTTTTAAGGCTTTAAATGTATATTTTACTAATATTTATTCAAAATTCTTATAAGCCTGTCGATTAGTATAAAGTCTTAAATTATTTTTTAAAAGATAACTAAGAAAATCTCTAACATTCTAATCAAATTACAAGGAATTTAGAAGAATTTTTAAATAATATTCTGGCCTCAAATTTAGATTTTTTTAAATTTTAAAAAAGAGTTCGCATTAAATTAGTTTCTTTCTTGAACACTTAGAGGAAAAAGCATGTCAAATAGTTTCGATGCTACCGTGAACTAGAATTTAGGTCTTTATAGCATCGTCAATAAAATAAAAAGCTAAAATAAAATAATTCAATTCCGGTTTCTAGGCAACGGTATTCAACGAGTTATGCTTTCAAAATTTTTGTGAAACTCGGAACTGAGTAATAAAATAAAAACAATTTAATTTGACATGAAGTTGAAAAAGTTTCAAAATATGCCAATCTATCAAGTACTCAAATTATCTTCAATTTCTGGTATTTATTTGTTTGAGGAAAAACTTACCAAATATACGTGCATGAGTGATTTTGAACAACATAACATTACAGTCGAATGTATTTAGAATTTATGTCAATACCGTTTGTTTTGCATCAATCGCTTTTAAATTAAGAGCACGTTAAAGTAACACAAAGTATCTAACAATTTTAAAATGACTGCTTGTTTTGAATTAATAAATCTTAAGAGTTACTTGAGATCTATTAAAAAAATGAAAACAAAATTTTGTGTTAATTTGCTACTTAATTATTAAGCCTTAATCTTAGCTGAAGCTCTGTTCTTATTTTCCGTGTAACTATGCTTGAAGATTTATATATCTAATTCTTCAAACTTAATTCTTTACATTATTTCTCATTATTAGATGATTAATGTTTTATTAACGCTACACATTTAGAAACAGTATGAGTGTGCACCCTATTCTCTTGGCTTTTACTCCTCGCATACATGTGGACACCATGCACTGAAAGATTTAACATTAGGTTTGCTATGAGTTGGCATATACCTATTTCTACCAAGGGGGGGTCAAAATAACCCCTTTCGTTATGTAATTTGAAGAAAAATAAATTGACCTATCTGTTACAAAGTTAAAGTAGAAAGCAATAACCTTAATAGAACTACATCGGTTGTAATTATTATTTTTTATTATTCTTTTTATTTCTAATATTTTAACTTAAAGCATTTTTAACAAATTACAATTTTTTTTTTCTCCGTACATACTCCACAAACATATTTTTTGCAACTGCCACAGGTAACTTGCGTTTTACTGTTATTGCAAAGGGCTATTTGGCATATCTTTCTTGATTCAGAACTCTCAAATGCATCCACTAAAAGCTCATTCAAATTTTTCCGATTCGGATAACCTTTTGTATGCAGAAGCAAATTCTTCTGCCAGGTGGAACAAATAATCCTTCCTAGATCCATTTTCACCAGTGGTTTCTTTACATAATATCAGCGGATTGATCCCAACCAAATCTAGGATATTGCAGAGGCCATCTTTGAAATGACAGTTTTACGGTATATTTTCGAGCCATTTGATCTGTCATGCCAACTCCGTACTTGGTACTATATTGATTCGGGATTTTTTTTTTTCTCATTTTTGTCAATTTTGATAGAATTGTGCTTGGAACTAAAAACAAGTCTTCTTGCACACATTTTACTAACACATACTTATTTCCATATTTATATTTATATTTATATTTATATTTATATTTATGTGGGTTCTTATCAAGACGTTACATATTTGAATATAAATTAATGTATTCTCAACAATATTTATTTGAATGGTCAAAATGATCCCTTCGGTAAAAGCAGGTATACTATATAAATTCCTCCAAAATTAAAAAAAAGAATGTAATAATAATAAGATTTGCGATTATATATCTTATAAATGTAGGTTACTATTAATTTAAATATTCTCATAAAATACGGAAATAATTTTCTTGAAGAAAAGTAACGAAAAATTTCCTCAGAGGGATCAAAATAATCCCTTGATAAACCTAGTGTTAAAGTGCTTCAATTCAGCTACACGACGGATCCAGTCGAATCTATGATTCGATTAAAACAAACTCTGACATTAGTTCGACCTCATGACTACTCTACTTCAATTGTCACCATGGTGTTTCTTGGAATGCTGTCTAGAACTAAAGACTCAAATATCGCCGACCAATTAGTTCACTATCTTAATCAATGCACTATCCAAATGGCTTAAATATAAATGTAGCGTATGAAAAGGTTTATAAAGAATAGAAACAACACTGGTAGAAAATAGATGAATAATTCAATCGCTTTTGAGAATAATAATTTTTCTCTTATGACTTTCGAGAGAACTTGATGATCGATCGTATTTTACAGAAGCAACACGAAGGCAATTTACGTTGGATCTCATAATTGTAAACTCGATCAAGTGATGAGGTAGACACCTGACCTTCTGCTTACTTCCACACTACTCCAATGGGAGGATTTAAGGCCTCGATATATTTTATGTTCATTAAACTACCACATAGTGGGTCTTAAGTTCATCACTCGACGGAAACAACGCCTTCTTCGAGGTAGTGTCCAGAACTACTAGGCCTCCACAGGCACGATTTTCGATATAAAAAAAATCTTTGTTGTTGCATAATTATTTACTTTTTAGTGACTACCGATTAACTTTAGAATAGGTTGTTATTTTATGGCTTGCAATTTTAACATTCAATTTTAAATCCAAAAAATCAGGCTTAATTACTTTTTTTTTCAAACATCCATACGGGTACTTAGTATTTCCTTGTATATTTAGAACTATCCAAAACTCAATTCAAATATTAAATTATTCCGGTAATTTCGAAGGATTAGCTCAAGATTGACTAGATACATGGAGTAACTGATTACTCTTTCCAGATTTTGAAAGTCAAAATTCCGTTATAATCTTCCACATGATGATACTCGTATAAAGTATCTTTTGTACTGCGTCATATTTCCGAAAGGCATTATAATAACTCTTTATAATTAAGATTACACCTTGTTCAAAATTCTATTCATGGAAATTTGATGAAGTACCAGGAACGTGAATTATTTGATGCAAATTATAACACTCCGCGAATTGCATTATCATAATTGTGAGCTTACTTCTTAACACTTAAATGAATTTCAGCTTTCGTGTTTTACATAAATAAGGGATGAATACTTTAAATAACGCAAGATGTGGTTCTCAATTTATGATCCGGCGGAATACTGTTGCTCCGTGTATCTACTTCAAGTGTTCGGCAAAAAAATTAGTATATAATTAAAAATGGTCGAAGAAAAATCTATACAATGTAAAACAATTTTGTATTTGATTATGATGAACAAACGCATTTAGCAAATTGTTTAGTTCTATTCAGTGGTATCGTAAACTTTATACCCTAAGTGGTGGGAGAAACTGGCGTGAAATACTAGATCGATTAAATAGAAAAATCAGCATGTCGCATCAGAAGGATTGTCATTGACCATTCGGAACAATTTTTGATCTCTGTTAAAGATGAATAGCCGGGTTGAAAGGAAAAGTATTAAGTATATTATTTTCTTCGACATATATTTGTCATACAGGTTTTTCAACAATTGTTAATATTGAAACAAAGAAACGTGAGATCCTAGAAAATTCAGAAAAGAAGATGTGAGAGTATATGCATCATTTAATCACATCAATGTTACTGAAACGTACAAATATCCTGTATTATATCACATTTGATCTTTTCTTGAAGTTTTGGAATAATAAGTTTTTATTAAATAAATATGTTTGAATAAATTAATATTGGTATATTATTATTTTATTAAAATAGGACTTTAGAGTAGGGTTCTTTTTATTGCACTCTTTATTTCAAAAATGTTGGTCATCTTTGCTTTTTAAAGCCTTTGTTATTTTGTAAGCTTTTCATGCCAAAAGCAAATTCAGAGTTTAATGTTTTCCCGACATCTAAAAAAGTGAAAATTAAGGAATTAAAGTATGAAAATATGTTATTTGGAATCAATTAACTGGAACCTAGAGATAAAGAAACACAGTTCCTGATTTCAAAATGTAATTCTAAAGATTCAAACAGAATTTCATAGATTTATAATGCAGATACAAATCGCATTTTAAATAGTTAAATATCACGATTGTAAGTAACAAAAAGTAAGTTATATTAATATTTATCTCCATACATTTTTTTTTATGATTTAAGGTTACTTATAATATTAGTTCAAAATCCATTGACTTGTGGAAAAGTATTTTTTAAACCTAAAGAATTCAAATGACAAATTTTCATATTTCAAAAATAAAAAAATTAAGAAAAGTATTCTAGCAAGTAAATTTTTGGAAAGATATTAAAACGTTTATAAAATTCTTATTATCCCTAGGAATTCCTAATTAAACATCTCTAAAGTCTTGGCAAAAATAAATTATTCTTAACAGATTGTGTAAAAATGGGTAAAAGAAAATAAATATGTTTGCATCATTATCGAAATTTCTTTGTACAGTTACAACTTATATATCGATAGAGAGAAATTACGTGCAGAAATTTAAATTTCTACAAGATACGTCCTCTGAGCATCACATTTTCTTGAGTAGAATAACTATTAATTGATTATTGTTTTATAAATTGCAAAAATAATGTATTGTAATCTAAGATAACAAAAATCGAATAATAGATAAATATTTAAGTTATAATTAGAGTTATATTTATAACAAATTATATTTAACTGATCGAAAATTGTCTTTATATTTTCTAGAAAGTTTGTTGGAAAAATGATTAACTATTTGAAAGTTTATATCATTTAACGAAGAGAAGCATCAGAAAAATATAATTTTTGTTAAGAAAATGCTAATGAAAACTAATTTTCCTCATACTTTCAAATTAGAAACATTGTTTCAGCACCTGTTTTATAAAATGTATTTCAAACTTAACATTTCCAGTAAATGAATAATTTATAAGTATCGGGTAATCAGAAAAAAAATGCTTGAGAGAGAACTATTTTGATGATTTTAACTAGAGCTTAAAAATTATATATAATTGCTATAATCTGTCTGCTTTGAAACGCCAAGGCGTGAAGTGTTTTCTACTAGACTTTTGCCATAGCGCATATATCGGCTTTCATGTAGCATAAAATAACTTATCACTTGGTATATATAGTACCATTTATTCAGCTTTTGATCCAACTCATAAATTTTATAAAAACACCACTCATTACGTACACAAAATATGCAACAACTTCCATATGAAACAGACATAAAATTATCATGCCGTCCTTTTCAATGATTACATAATGATTCTCTCGCGAATGTATCAGCTCTAGAGCACTTAATTTCTTTTAAGAAATAACTCCATCTTTCTTAGTCAACCAAATCACTTTGCATACAAATTCCTTACAGAAGAGTCTGCATGCTAATTTGCTCCCTTCATGGAGAAAAAGTTTAGCATTAGTAGAAGGAAACTTTTTTTTTAACAAAAGTGCAGTTCCTACAAAAAAAAGAAAAAGATTTCAGGAATTGTCCAGAAATGTTTGTTGATTTTGTAAGTAATAAAAAATGTGCAAGTACCGGTTCTATACGAAATTAATATTTTTAGCTATGCAGTTCACTAACCCTTATTCCTACTGTGAGGCCTGGGATGGCTTACCTTGTTGTCTGAAAGCATTGATGACTACTTATTTAACAAAATAATAAATGATTTTATTTACACGATGGGGCTTGTATTCCCCGACCTCTTACAAATACAGTTCGACCTCGTCTCTCTTGATACGCTCTTTCACAGTCTCCAACACAATTATGGGGGGTTAACACAACTTCTTTTTCCGCCAATAAGCGTCAATACTGCTACTACTTTTAAATACACCTACTACTTTTACCATATGACAAATGTAACACATTTACAATACTAAGAAATATAAAACATTACAACATAAATATGAAACACATAAGATATAAAGTAAAAATTTATAATCCAATAATACTAGAAAATCGGTAAGAATATTTTTAAAAATTATTGTGCCCTCTTTTTTAATGACTACACAATCCTATTTTAGTTAAACCATACTCTATTTTTTTCATAAATTAAACCCAATTACTTTTATAGAATAGCGCCATGTCTCTTAGTCATCCAAATCACTTAACATGCAAATTCACCTTAACATGCATGTTTGACCTTTTCTACTATTGAATGAACAGCAAAAAATAATAAGTTCAAGAACATTGATTGAAGGCCAGTCAATGAGTTTTCTATGTGCACAACATAACTATACTGCCTGGTTTTCGCTTAAAACTGTGTTGTTAGAAGAATTTTGTCATTCATTAAATGCTGCTCAAATTCATAGGCAGGCAAATACACCTAAATTGCTATAAAATCAATCATTTTCCGAATATTTTATTGCAATTAAAGAACTTGCAAGTACTTTCTATGAAATTATTGATCCTTCATTGTTTGAATATTGCGTTAATGACATAGAGAATTACTCCTGAAATAAAATTATTTTATACGGTGCTAAATCTATTTCAGAATTTTTGAAACTATTTTAGAATTTATAAAATTTCGTATTTATGGAAAAGTTGTAAATGAGGGGGGGGGGCTTTCTCATGTACAAATCCTCGTATTTTCCTTGGGGCATAATTTTATTAGGTTAGAAACCCAACAAGACAGTGCATATAATAAACAAAAAGCTTGCTTTCATTTTAACATGACTGGGTAAGTTCTAATTTTTTTGTCCCGATAAATATCGAAGTTTAAAGTGTAGAGTTCGTAAAAAGTTTGGTCATATTTCTGTACAGTGTACTGACAAATCCATTCCAAATCGAACCGATAATGTTGTGTCGGCTATAAATCATTTATCTTCTTTTATGAGTAAAACTGTTACTATCAATGATAATTCATTTAGTACGTTGGTAAAAACCGACATTCAGAAAACTTTTCTATATATATATATATATATATATATATATATATATATGTGTGTGTGTGTGTGTGTGTGTGTGTGTGTGTGTATGTATGTATGTATAAGTTTCTGTGTGTCAGAATTGGTTTCTAACTATTATTAACTATTTTTATTGGGTCACTTACAGAGTTTAGTTATGGACTCATTACATCAATCAGCAGATGCATGCATGAACTTATGATCGATAATCAGAAACTTATCACAAGCTTTTGTGTTATTAATAACTAAACTATGATGACAGTTGCTATTATTAGCATAGATATTTTAACAGAGGGCGGAAATAAAAATTAACACAGACAATATCACAATAACAAGAATTTCGAATAATAAAGTGGAAAATGCTCGAAAACGTTCGATTTATAACACCACAAGAAATGGTAATTTAGAACTCAAATTTGAATTAAAAGTTACTAAAGCTTAACGAAATATCCTTCAAATTTTGGTATATAGCTATAAAACATTAAAAATACTGGATTAAAATCACTGATATCTAGATATTTATTCATATAAAAAGTTAAACACCAATAATACATAGATTGCGATGATTATCTTTTTCTGAAAGAATAATTTTAGATGGACCATGTAACGAAATAGCTGGCTGAAGGTATTGTTAAGCCATGCTCTTCCTATTTTTATTGCCAAGTACTTGTAGTTAAGAAAAAAAAGACTGATTCTTAAGAGTTTGAAGAGAGAGATTATACAGACAGCTTAATAAAGGCGTAGTAAAAAATGAATATCCTTTACTTATAATAGACGATCTTTTTCGTAATCTTCAAGGTGCAAAAACTTTCTGTATGGTAAATTTATGCAATGCCTTTCTTTAAATTTGAATATGTAGCCAGATAGATGTGGATATACGTCATTTGTAACGCTCAATATCAGTTCCTACGCGCACCGTTTCGTCTTTCACATCCCCAATGTTACAACGTTTTTCAACGTTACATTAACACGATATTTAACTATTTGATTATCAAAGCTCTATCTTATTTTATTTGGATGACATCATTATAAAATCCAAAATTACGGACAAAGGAGTGGAAAGGCTTGCAACAGTAATTTCACTTGCTTCATCTTATGTCTTAGGTATACATTCTCATAAGAGTAAATTTTTAAGCAAATAAATAGAATTTCTTGGCCATATTATTTAAAATGGTGAATTGTACCCGTCACCTCAAAGCTCATCTGAACTTTTCTGAACTGAAATGTCAAAAACACTTTCAAATATTTTTTCTCTTCTATAAATAATACTGTAGTATTGTACAAATACTGCATGCATAAAAGTTTTCTTTCTATGGAAAAATACTAAAAAAAAGTATATATTTACTTCTAACCAACTAGATTATAGATACTTATATTCTTGAGCAAAAAACTGCAAATACTCTAGTGCTCTACAAAAATCGTTACTAATGAGCACTAAGTTGTTTTGCTTTGTCCTAAACCGTTATCGAAGAAACCAAAAGAAGTTTAAAGCCGCATTAACTATTTTACGTCGGTAAAATCATTCCCAAAACTAAATATTTTTGGTTAGTGAATTCAATGAAATTTGACTTCGAAAAATAACTTCGATAACATTCGAATTTTTTATTTCTTTTAAATTAAACGAGGCAGATGAAAGGGGATAACTTATATGCATTCCAATTGATTTTGAGACAGTAATTTGTAAATTGCAGGGTAAAAGCACTAAAAGAATGTAAATACAAATGGTGTATATAATAACAAAATAATTTTTATACTGTTTCTTCAATATTCAGTTCAGATAAATAATAATGAGATGATACTATAGACTTATAGTATGCCATATCTACAATGGATACACTTAATTATAAATTAAAATTATGCTTGATAAGCAGTTGAAATCTTTTGAGTCTTCAAAGAATAATATATGGTACGTATCACAATTCTCAAATTAAAATTACGAAGAGTTTCTGCAGTTTAATTAAACATTTCTTAAGAGCATACAAACATTTACATAATTTTATTCATCAAAATTTACAAAAAAAAAAAAAAAAAAAAAAAAAAAAAAAAAAAAAAAAAAAAAAAAAAAAAAAAAAAAAAAAAAATTATTAAATATAAATTAAAAAAAAAAAAAAAAAAAAAAAAAAAAAAATTAAGAAGATTCATTGGAAAAATAAATTAATCCCTGATTTAGAAAACTTTCGGTAGTATTCTGAGTGGTATGCCTGGGTAAATTTTGAAGCAAGTTTCATGCATGGAAAAAATTAAAAAAAAAAATTAGCCGCTATATTATGATTTTTGCTAAATACATACTACATATAAAACAATATATCTATATGAATTAAGGAATTTCATCTTTTTTTTTACGTTTTTTTGAATATCCTTGAATGTTTATCTCGTCAATAACATTAAAAGCTAACAAACACAATTTTGAACAATATCCGTGTCATTTTTACTTTGTAAAACAAGAATGTTTTCAATTTTCTTGATTTTTAATTTTTTTCTTTCTGATTTCAAATCATATTTCTCCGAAATGTCCATATTAACATTTCATTATAAAATAATTTTCAGTTGTAAGACTTAATGACATTTAGATAGTATCTTTCATGTGAAAATGAAAAAATAACTAATTTCTATTGAAAAAGTATGATCATCGTTTTTAAACAAGGTTTTATTTCTTCGCTATACGTATTTTAAAACTTTTTTTATATTTTTAACTGCAGAACTATTAATTTAGTTTGTCTAATGACTAATCTAATAATACGTTTTAAGTCTATTGAATGGACATGTGCAGAAAAACTCAAAAATATTTACTTCGCAGTTTTTTATTAGGCACTGTAGGGGTACTCAAACATGCAAAAATCTGCGCACGTACTCACCCTTCATATATATATATATATATATATATATATATATATATATATATATATATGTGTGTATGAAGGGTGAGTTATAGAATATAGTGAGAATATAGTTTCTAAGCACCTATATCGTCGAAGTATAACACTTGTATGTAGATCAAGAGTTGCATAGCTTCAAACCTAGTTTATGTACATTTTTTTTTGATATTTCTTTGTTTTTCGTTGCTATTTCTAGAACCTTCCATAATATTCTTTACGCTTTCAGAGCAGTGTTCTGGAATATTCTTCTGTTAAATGTACATGCATGCATTCTCACTATGAGAGTGTTCTGATTCAAGAGTAGCTGCTCTCAATTTGCTTATAAACCACTTTATTCGCACATCTACTACGCGTCTTCAATTCAACTTGGTCTCTAACATCTACACGTAAATTTAGAAGGCTCGAAATCCTCTTCTCTAGTTCGGGCTCTATACTCTATCTAAATGAGCAAGGACATCAAAAGAGATGGCCGCAAGGGTAGACAACATGCCCATGCTTCTTACACCTCATATACATTTGTGACATTGGGCTATTCGCGGTTTCTCTTCAATAACCTTGGGGACTTTCAATTGAGATTGATTGCTTTCACTGAACAACCTTTGCCCAACCAAAAATGAAACGTGATGCATAATGTTAGTATGTAAAGCAGTTAGGAATGAAATGAAGTGTTAGGAATTATATAAACTCCGTCAGAAGGAGTAGAGTATCTGAAAGGGGATCTGAAAGGAGATCTGAAAGAATAGCGAAGGAGGATCTGAGAGAAATATTGCAGATGAGATGAGATGAGGTGAAACCGAAGTGACAGGAATTAAAGTCACTTGGAGAAAAGGAGGAATTAAAGTCTATTGTGGAAGGTTTGAGTAGTGATTGTCGTAGAAAGATTGATCTAGTGTTTTCAACAGCGGTTCCGGAACCTGAGTTGCAGTCGAGGCAGGACTATTGGTAAGAGGTTGTTAGATTACTATTAGTGGGTTGAATTAAGGTGTTGGACAGCTTAACCTGGAGAGCGTAGTTATTGGTGTCATAGTAAATATATACTAATAAATTGTGAAAGTTGTTTTGGTGGTTCTGTAATTATTTGTGTCGTAGTATTTAATATTTGAATTTAGTGATGGCACAAGAAGACGCCCGGGTCGGTCGGGCGTTACACATTGAATAAAAAAAATTCCTCTATGTTTCGTGGAGACCATAGACAAGACCCAAACAAGTGGTTTTAGAAAATGACAGAATCACTTAATACAATAAATTAGATGAAATCTTTTGCCTGGGGGACATGTACCGTTTCAGTATTTAGAATAAATTAAATACGACTAACCCGAAAGAAATTTAATTGCCGATCTAACTCATTATGTCAAGCCGCCCAAGTATGTCACCATCCTGTCGAGTCCATACAAATCGTATAACGCGCTCACGAATTACAGCACTATCGCAGAATCCCTAAATAACGGGATGATGTTTTTCGAGAGAAAAGCAAAGCTACAAAGCTCACAAGCAGCGATGACACCGAGGTTTCATTCTCATCTACAGAGTGAGAGTCCCCAGACTCAATATAAAGTGACGACGACATCGAAAGTTTCTAGGAAGAACCATTACCATAATAATAATTCTGAAACTGTTGCTCATAAAACTATGGCAACAGAGTTGTCCCTCGTGTGCTCTTTCAGAAGTAATTATTATATTACATTACACTATTATGTTTAATTATACTGTAATCTTTCGAATTCTTAAATACATTCATATTAGGAGTTCATATATAAATCCTTTTAAAAGCCTCTAACATATAAATTATTCATTCAAAGAATGATTTTTAAATTGTGTATATTTTTCCCACATGTAGAGTTATCTTGAGGAGCAATACCGTAAGTATACGTCATGTCTAGTCTAATGTAAATTATTAGTAAACACTTTAATAAAACAATTAGCTATATTATATGTGTTAATTTTAACATAAATTATTAACTCATATATTAATACAAGTATAACTTAGGCACTTAGACGTAGTTGCTCTATTTTTCAATTAAAGTATTTTTTAGGAACCCAATTACTAAATTCCATTTTAATATTAACACAAGTTATATACAGAAAGTTCATTAGTACTTGAAAGTTAAACTGATATGACAACAATCCATATCCTTTTTGAACGCATAAAATAATATGTATTATAAACTAAGATGAATATTCAAAAAAGCCTAAAAGTAGGATCCCAAATCAATACACGAGCCCGTTCCTGAAAAAAAATATTCATCAGTTTTAGCATTTCTCTGCTCCATGGGACTTTCTTTTTGTTTAAATTTTTACATAACGTTATCGAAAAAAAAATTATGTACTACACATTTCTTCCGATATGTGATTTATTCATACTTTGAAGTATTTATTCAAAATTGATATTCAGAATACAATATTTCTGTTTTTTAAGATCATTGTAATATATTTTGAATATTTTTGTAATTTTCTTGTCTCTTTTTTTCTTAAATTGATTAAATATCAGCGGAAACACTGATATTTAATCAGTTTAAAAATGATTTTCAATTGCGTAAATTATTTTTGGTATTAAAGATCAAACTATACTTTACCTAATATTAATGCTACAATCATATAAAAAATAATAAATTTAAATTATTTAAATTTTTTGTGAATGTTTAGCTATTTAGCTACTTGGAAATTCAATTACATGTACCTTATTTAACAAATTTTCGATTCTAAAATAGGAAGTGGAATTTTTGTTAGTAAGAATGTGTAATTTTGTCATTCATTATTTAAACACTTTTACAAATTAAATCATTCCTCAGGAAATATTATGCGTGCTTCAGCAAACTTTTGTTGACTTTAATCCTGAATAAACATTTTTTATTTGTGAATGTTTCATTTTATTTTCGTTTTAAAGTGTTTTTCTTGAGCTTTCTCATTCCAGATGAGTGATTAATCAAGTTACATTAATCCTTTTTTAAACTTTTGTCATGTTTCAGGAAATGAAACGCAAGAATAAAAAGACAAAAATAACATTAATCACATTAAAAAAATATTACTGAAAGGAAGAAAAAAAATTAAGGAACATTTTTTTCCTGGAGAGATTACATCCATTGAAAGAAAAAAATCTTTATTTTAATTAAGAATTTAAAACATTTGTTACATTTTTATCAGCGTCATTTCAATTAATTGAAAACGAATTGTATTTTTATGTTACATTTAAAATGCTTGAATACGTATCAGAGGAAAACACCGCTCATTGTTTTCATCTGCGCCACTGAATTCCTATTAGAAAATAAAAATGCCTTGGGAATATCTGTTGTGTATCAAGTTTGTGAATTTATTTATGTGTTCGAAAGAAAATGAAATTTCTTTTCAGGTAACATTTATATTCAAATGTTTATTGAAATGGTAGAACAAGAAAGAAACTTTTATAAGAGAAAACAAAACTAAACATATTCCATGTAATGGAACGGAGTGAAGATACAATTGTTGCTCAACAGTTTAGATATGTTAATTCAATATGTCAAACATACGTTTTAATTAGAAGTGTTTCGCTTCTTTTGGAAATTAATTTCTGAAATTACTCTTTGTGTGAAGTTAAGAAGTTTGTGTTAGAAGTGTAACTAAATAAATTAAATTTCCTTAATATGCTATTTTTTATCTTGCCCTTTTCCTTGTAAAAACTCCTTTAAACTAATTTAATATGCTATTAAATGTTTATTTATTATAATGTCAAAATTATAACTGCATATTTTGTTACTGTGCACAAATTACTTTGCTAATTGTTACATCTTAATTTTTTTAAAAATTCAATAATGTATAAGGATCCAAAATGAAACAAAAAAATCCATAAAAAATAGTCAAAGTCACGTTCAGGTAATCTCAGCATCAATTTATGTATATAATAGTTATTTTAAAAAATATTTAATTTTTGTATTATTTATGTAATTGATTTTTAATGGGATAGCCTATATTTAAGGGATGATATTTAGGCAATGGAGTAAACTAGAACTTTTCTAGCATTATTTCAAGAAAGAAACATCATTAACAAATAAAATAACATATGAATATCTTGCAGAGTCGAAATAGTCTGATGTGATTGGATGTTTTTGGGAAAGAATTACTAAACTAAGAGTCAACTGTTTATAATACAGATGGCATAGTTCATGGAAAATTTAAAACATTTGAAGCATTGAATATTTATTCAGGTATATAATTGGAAGACTAGATTATGGGGGAAAGATAGAGTTTGGTTTTGAATGTATATTTGCCCGTTTTTCTTAAAT
Source organism: Nephila pilipes (assembly GCA_019974015.1). NCBI lineage: Eukaryota > Metazoa > Arthropoda > Arachnida > Araneae > Nephilidae > Nephila > Nephila pilipes. The sequence continues at coordinate 102,151 of BMAW01109447.1, read as the reverse complement.
TAATTGAACGATTCAAAATTCTCTAAGTACTATTAACTGAACATTTTTTCTTTAAACAGCACATTTCGATGCCTTTTCTATATGCAGATTTATGATTTATGACAGGGTCTGAGCAGAATAGCAAATGCTTATTTATTTGTCCATGAATCAACATTTTGAAAGTGCTTTTACTAGATATTCTCTTATGAAGCACCATTTGGCACGTGTGATCTTTTCAAATCGTAATATTCTTAAATTAAGAAATTGAAATTCGAAAGCAATAATGAACTTCGGACAAGTGACATAGGAGAGACTTATGAACTGCCAACTCCGTCTCCTAACTTCCATACCACACCAACATGAGGAATTGTAATCTCGACATATTTAATATGCATTAGCCACGCAGGACGAAGAGTCTTTAGTGACATCAAGGCTCGAATCCATGACCCGACGAAATCAAAGCTGGCCAGGAATTCGTGACTACTAAGCTATTGCGGCTAAATTAAATTAAACGAAAACCTCATTTTTTATTATAAACTATTTATTCAAATGAAAAATAACTAATATAAACTTTAAACATTATTTTTATTAAACAGTTCCTAAAACAGCGAATTAAATAAAAAAAACTATTTCCTTTTTCGTTATTCCATGTATATATATATATATATATATATATATATATATATAAGTAACGATAAAATGATGTTATAAAAATAAAAAAAAATAATAATTTTTTCAAAAAATGAAAAACTACAAATTTAATTCAAAAAGGGAGGAAATAAATAACAGTTACAAAATATAACACTGAACTCAAATACAGCTTTGATTAAGAAAATAAAAATTAAAAAATTGAACAGAAAAGAAAAGGTACTAATGCTGTTGTGTAAATGACAGCATTAACAAGATATAAAATATCAATGAAAATGCTTACACAGAAAACAATAAAAAAAATTGAAAAAAACTAAAAATTCTTTAATTGTTATTGCTTATATTCAAAAAGCAACTAATTAAACTACTAAATAATGTGATGGGTCCAAAAAGTAAAGAGAAAAATCATATTTGAAAAAAAAAGTACACTTGGATTGAAAAATTACAAGATAATGCATATCAAATAAAAAAACAAACATATCATTTGAAAATGAAACCGATTTATTTTTCTAAAAGTACAAAACAAAATTTAAAAATTTATTGAATGATACAGCTTGTTACTCAAATTAAAGTGCAAAAAATCCACGCTAAGTCTAAAGTAAAAGAAAAAGATCGGTAACGCCCTCTATCATCTTAATTTAAAACCAATAGAAATACCGGAACTATAGGCATTTACAGTAAAAATAAAATTCATAAATTAAACAAAAATTCATAAAAAACTAGAACTAAGAAAGAAAAACAAAAAAAAAATTAATAAGCAAAAAAAGAGATTTGATAGATATAAGAAATATATTTCTTAAAAGTTATACACAAAGACATTTTTTAAAAGTTATACACATTTAACCGCTTTAATAATAATGATATTTTAAATTGCTTTTGATAAAACTAAAAGGATATTCTGCAAGCAACATATTTTGCCAAATTACTTAAGTTTAATAAATATAAGGTTAGATAACTTAGTTGCTGTCATATGTGTGTGTTTATTATTTTTTCTTTCTCATCATATTAAAATAACTGACCTGCAAAATGTTTAAACATGAAACACTGATTTAAAGTTCTTAATACATTACGAGAACTTAGAAATCTGTTTTCAAACTTTAGGTAATTATTTGTCCTTAAATACATGTAATTTAAAATTGTATCATTAAAAATTAAGCTAGTCCGTCATTCTGAGTATTAACAGAATCATTTGTCCAAAATTTCATCAAATTCCGTTGAAAGGATTTGAAATTATGCGTGTGATGCTAGAAAATGACGTTCTAAGAAAGCTGATATGAAAGATAAAATTACCCATAGTTTTGCATAAAAGTTATATTATTTCTTGACATTGTAAAATGTAAATATTAAATAACCGTTACTTAAAATGATTGTTAATTAATAATTGTTAAACTGTAACTTTCTGTGTTTTTTTTTTTTTTTTTTTTGCCTTTTTCTTTTTAGCAATAGTTTTAATTTTTATATATAGAATCATGCATAAGGGGAAACCAATAGCTAAAGGTGGTAAACCAAATGATTCACGCTTTGTTTACATTCAAGTCCGTTAATGTAATAAGTCAATATAGCAATCTGATATCGCAACATTCCTCTACCATTATCTTAAAATGCAGCTGTTACTAAAAGATTATAAAATAATGATTAAAGGGGAATTGAAAGTAAAGTAAAGTTTTTTGAAGACTACAGATAACCATTAGTTAAAAAAATTTGAATTAAAACAAATATTAAGCCAATAATTCACGATAAAACAAAACGCACATGACGTTGAATTCCTTAACTTGAATTAGAATTTGGTGTTTTTACATACTAAAGTTAAAAGTTTTGCAAATGTTATTTATAATTCAATTAGTATGTTAAGTCCTAATTATTTAATAAAAACATAAAATTATTTCGTTTCTCGTTATAGTGTAAATGTAGTACATTAATTGTTCACAAATACTAAATTTTAAATTTCGCCATACATACATGTGATGTTCCTTCTTTATAGTTATATTTTTTGAGTAGTCTTGAAGAACATTATTTTAACTTGTACAGATATTAAAATATGTCTCTGTATTCTAAATTCATTTTAGGCCAATGAGGGATGTCGCAAAACTTTGTATATGTTCACCAACTGTGAAACAAATAACTGCATAAATTTTAGTCTGCCCTTTTTGCCATCATCAATAAGGACAATAGCTTCATTTGTAGAAATTTCAACTATCTTTCTACAGAAACCCAGAGTTTCAAGAATGATTTCCACATTAATGAATGTGTGGAGTTCTTTTGTTGTTTAATGTTCCCTTCTCCCCTCTAGGCACTTGTGCAGAAGTTTAAGATGCGATAGATCATTGAATACTAACTTTATGGAGCTCATTACCACTCTTAACAATTTTTTCTTATATTTAAAAGCACCCTCACAACGTTCTAATAATTATTTTGGCATTTATATACTAATCATTAGGAGTCTAAGGATAAAAGCTTTGCAATCAATGTGTTCTTTGTCTTTAGAACGGAGGTGAAAATATCCCCCCCCCAACATGATTTCGCATATCTATAAAGCAAACTTTATTTTGACTGATTACATTTCCATAATACACAATAATCAAGTCAATCATTTTGTCGGTCAACCTGCCCTTCCCACTAATTGACTTCCGAACACTGAGTTTGGTGTTGCTTGCTTCAATTTTCGCAAACGAGCTCCCATTCTTTTTTGGACGTGCCTGGAATATTTTGCCGTTGTTATGTGGTGCCTGTGCTATACGGATTAGATACAGCATTTGGTTTAAAAAAGTTTTTTCATCACCATCACCAATGTAAGAGACATATATTACAGAACGATTACCTTTTGACCACTGATATATTCTAATCATTTCAAAAAATTTTATCACTCCAGCCCAACCACTATTGATTCTCAAACCTCTTTTTATGTTTTCCACTGTTTATAAGCAGATAACTCTTTCTGTCGTTTCCAGAAACCACATCCTTAACTGTAAGAAGATAATACTTCCGCAACAGTCACCTTTCCAGTTCTGTTACCTACAAATAAGAATAACAACCATGGATTTTCCACGTCCCATTCCCCCAGAAAATAACATCTGACGGATTTTTAAGTCTCACTTCTTCCAAAGCAGCACTTTGCTTTGATACTTCCGCCACTTTTTTGGTTCACTTTCACAATGTATTCACATCATTGCTATAAGACTTTTCAGAAAACACATGATGCCACAGAAAATGTCATTGTGGCATTACCCTGTCCAATACAAAACGTCTGTTTATTTCAGAAATGTTTTTTTTCCCTTTTGCCAATCATTTTGAAATTTCTAGAAGAACATAGCTTACGTCAATTCTCACTTCCTATTGAATAAATACTAGATGAATTTTATTCGATTCCTCTGATAATGGGATATATTTGCCAAACTTTTTGCAAAAAGCATATGTATGAATGTTTGTAAACTTTATGTTTTTGTCAAACACTACACAACCATCAAAATTATAATTATTTTCAATAAATGTAAGTTTGCATCTATCTGGATCTTTTTCCAGACACGCTGTTTATTTATAGAATAATTATATATTGGGAATGATCATTCAGTATTTGGTAATAATAAAAATCAAAACATTAGCGACAGAGAAAAATTGCTGTTGCCAGTGGAATGACAACTAACATCAAGTGGGTGAGTGAGTGAAAGTGAAATTAAATGGTGGAGGGAAAAAAAAAAAAAAAGATTAAAAAAAAGTTTATAAGGAAGGTCGAAAATAGAGAAGGATTGCTAGGGTATCCGGGGGGGGGTATCACCCATGTTTACCAAAGGGAATAAACCCCATTAGAAAGAAAATTATCATTGGAATGTCATGGGGCCATGAGGCCCGTATCTACCTAAGGAAGGCAAGCCTCTGAAGTTCCCTGATATAATCCCCAAGTGCTCAGTAATACCCTCAGACTCTGGGCACCCATTTTAGTCACTTTTTGTGGCATGCATAAGCTTCAGTGGCATTATTCTTTCACACCCGGTCACCACTCGGAAAAATTAACATAGAGCACCTAAAATGTTAATTTTGTTTAAATCCCAATTTTCGCTCTCTTTTATATTAAATAACTTTAATTCTTTTGGAAATATCTCTTTACGTGGTTTCTTTTAAAAGATTCGGAAAGATTTTCTCTATTAAATCAAATAATAAAAAAATGATTCTTAAAAAACTTTAAAGGGTCATAGGACTCATTAAAATAATATAATGAATGATTTGAATTATTAATTGAAATGAATGAATTAAAATTACACGAGTTTCTTTTTTTTCTATAAAATCAATAATCATGTAAGTATCGGTATTTATTATGAATCAATTTAATTTGTACATAGTCCCTACAGCTGCATATTAATTGTGATTTTTCAAAAACATTAAAGAAATTATTATTAAAAAACATATAATAAAAAAATTTCTTTTCATTTTTCTGTTAAATCATAAAATTAATCAATATTAAATGCAGAAAAAAATGCTAATGTAGTTGTTTTTTCATCTCCACTTTTGTATGTTCCATTATTTTTAATTACTCGAAGATATTGAAAATAATTTAAAATATTATAGTATCAAATCTCTTCTCATTTAAGTTTTTTTCCAATTCCTTAATATCATAATCTCCTATTTTTAGGTTCATTAAACAATTTTCTTTCTTTTGGGGTTCCAAAACTGTGTTTATATATTTCATTCATTAAAAGATATTCACATTAGTAAATCCCCTGGAGTATCAGAATGTATATTGTCAATTATCTGTGCATTATTTTTATAATCTGAGTAGATTTTGCAACAGCTTAAATTGAAAAGAAATGTACCTGTAATCCTAAAAGAAGCATGGTTTTTTCTCTTTTTATAAACACATATTTTATTGAAATAATTAGATAATTTTATAGAAAAATTTAAAATTGCATTCAAATGAGTAAACATTTTAAAAAGAGACTTTATTCTGCATTTTATAACTATAAGTAATAACTTTTAATACTCAATATAAAATGTGCAATTGTAATCTTAATTAATAGAATTGAAAATAACTTCTACTAGAAGATATTTTTCTAATTTTGGACTATCTCTCATTCAAGGCTTTGATGCACTTTCTTAATTTTAATATTTGTAAAGTTAGCTCAAATTCTCACTATAAGACTTATTTCCACTTTTACCATCGCATTTGTAAATTAACATCCTGGAATCAATTTAGGGAAATCCCCTTTATTTCCAGGACGATAAAAAGCTGCCATTTTGCCACCAATTGCTCTTTTATTTATCGTCTGCAACGCAATGCCTTAGTTTCCCTTTTAGAGTATTTCATCCGCGTTCATCATAAAATGGAACATCAGTAACAATTTCCACAAATAAATATTTGACTTCCAGTGGGACATTTTGCTTCTTCAGGAATTCAAATGAAACC